>BQKN01066088.1:218253-275354 GCA_022839385.1 Asparagus kiusianus
AATGGCCAAAATTCACGATTTGTGTGCTACAACCCATGATTTTTGGCTATTTTTAATCATTTTAGATCGCTCGTATTTAATTACGTAGAGGCTAAAATTCACGATTTCATGAGATATAACCCATGATTTTTGGCCATTATTAGTTGTTTCAACTAGTTGGTAGCTAGTAAATGATTCCATGGAGGCTAAAATTCATAATTTCTAAGCTATAACTTATGATTTTGGCCCTTTTTACTCATTGACGTCCTAACAAATTATACTACGGAGGGCAAAATTCACCATTTCGTGAAAAGCTCTAACCCACGATTTTTGGTAATTTTTAGTCGTTTTGACCAGTTGGTAAATAATATCATGATGACTATTTATGATTTTATGAGCTATAACCTATGATTTTTGGCCATTTTTAGTCGTTTTAATCTACTAGCACGTAATGGGAGAACAAAGTTTATGATTTCTTGAGCTATATAACCCACGATTTTGGCCTTTTTCAATTGTTTTGATATGTTGACAAATTATTTCACAGAGACTAAAATTCACGATTTCATGAGATATAGCTAATGATTTTTAGTCATTTTTACCTGTTGGTAAATGAATCCTCGGACATCAAAATTAATAACTCCGTGAGCTATAACCCACGATTTATAACTATTCTTAGTTGTTTCGATCTGCTAGCAAATAATTTTGGGGAGACCAAAATTCATGATTTTGTGAGCTATAATCCATGATTTTAGGTCATTTTTAGTTGTCTTGGCCAGTTGGCAAATAATTTGGTGAAGGTCAAAATTCATCAGTTCATAAGCTATAACTCATGATTTTTTACCATTTTTTTGATCGTTTGAAAAATAATTTCATGGGGGCTAAAGTTTAAAATTTCATGAGTTACAACCCATGACTATTTGACACTTTTAGTGGTTTCAATCTCTTGGGAATAGTTTTACGGAAGCCAAAATTCAAAATTTTGTGAGATATAACACACGATTTTTTTGTCATTTTTAGCCATTTCGATTAGTTGGCAAATAATTTACAAGCAAAAATTCATGATTTTGTGAGCTACAACTCATGATTTTTGGCGATTATTATTGATTTCAAATTGTTGGCAAATAATTCTCTGCTGGCCAAAATTCAAGATTCCGTGGGTTATTACTCAAGATTTTTTTTTTTCATTTTTAGCCATTTTAACCCGATGACTAATAATTTTTGGAGGTAAAATTCATGATTTCATGAGCTATAATCCATGATTTATGACTTTTTTTTTGTTGTTTCAACCTACTGACAAAGAATTCCATGAAGGTCAAATTTTATTATTTGTGAGCTATAGTCCACGATTTTTTACCGTTTTTAGTCATTTTGACTCTGGCTAATAATTTTGTAAAGGCCAAAATTCATGATTTCGTGTGCCACAACCAATGTTTTTTGGACATTTTAGTTGTTTTGACTAGTTGGTAAATAATTCTGCAGATGCTAAACTTCACAATTCGTGAGCTATAATGCACGTTTTTTGGCCATTTTTAAACCTTTCGACATGCTGACAAATAGTTCTTGGGAGAAGAAAATTCATAATTTTATAAGCTATAACCTTTGATTTTTTGGCGATTTTTAGTTGTTTTGATTGTTGGCATATAATTTCGTGAAAGCTAAAATTCATGATTTCTGGAGATATTGCTAATGATTTTTGACAATTTTGAGTCAACTTGTCCCGTTGGCAAATAATTCTCTGGAGGTCAAAATTAAATATTCTGTAAGCTATAACCCATGATTTATGACTATTTTTAATCATTTTGAACTGTTGGCAAATAATTTTGGAAAAACCAAAATTCATAATTTCACGAGCTATAACCGATGATGTTTGGCCATTTTTTCTCGTTTTGACTAGTTGGCAAGTAATTTTCAAAAGATAAAATTCAAGGATTTGTGAGCTATATACCTCAAATTTTAGCCAAATTTAGTTGTTTCGACCGGTTGGCAAACAACTCTTTGGTAGCTAAAGTTCATGATTTCGTAAGTTATAAACCCTTAATTTTTTGACTATTTTTGATCATTTTGTCATTTCGACCTGCTAGCAAAGAAATTCACTGAGACGAAAATTCACAATTTCATGAGATTTAGATGACGATTTTTGGACGTCTTTAGTCATTTCGATCTGTCAACAAATAATTTCACATAGATCAAAATTAATGATTTTGTGAGTTAATAACCCAAAATTTATGGCTACTTTTAATCGTTTCAACTTGCTGACAAATAATGCCGGGAAGACCAAAGTTCACGATTTTGTGAGCTACAATTGATTAGCCATTTTGATTAATTGGGAAATAATTTTGTAAAAACTAAAATTCAAAATTTAATGTACTATAACCCTCGATTTTTAGCCAAGTTTAGTTGTTTCAACCACCTGTTGGCAAAGCCATAATATCTGGATACCAAAATAGCGCCCTTTTACATTTGAATTTTAAAGGCAAAAGGAGCCCAACAACTATTTTTTCCACTCCCATGTGTAAATAGATTTAAAAAAAAGCAACGGTATTTGGATTCCGCTTTCTGCTACAAGTGCCCGTTTAGTTAGCAACGAGTTCAACCCATTCAAAAAATTCGGATTTTCTGACATTTTCAGTCTCTCCTCTTCCGTTCACATAATGTGCAGGTTGCATGTTCACATAAACAGGAGCAAAACGCAGAAACGGACTCTACCAGCCCACCATATTTATATCAAAAAGCTTGCTAATTAGTAAAGTTTCGTAAAAGAAATGACTTAAGAAGATACCACTGCCCGTGATTAATACACGGGTATAGTCAGTGACAGCTGCCCCCATGATCACTTACACTCTTGCAGCCAAACTACACGACAAGCTCCTTAATTATAAGGCAACACAGTGATGGAACTCATATGGCTTGTCTGAAGGTCGACCCTCCACAGGTTTCTCATCATCACCTAATATCTGCAGACCCATGAAAACAAAAGCCTTGAGATCAACCAAACCTTATCGCAGCTTCAAGCTCCTTCTCATCAGCACAGTTGTAGCCCACCAGAAATGCACGTGCTAAATCCAAAAATAAATAAGGATGGACACTTGAACAAAGCTAAGTAACTAACAAAATACCAGGATATAGTATATAGTAATGGTACCAATTCGCCCGGAGCCCAAGAAAGGCTCTACCTCATCGGTGACACCACCTTCAGCTTGCTGTTGCTCCTGTAAATTTAACAAAGCTAGTGTCAGATAAGTGAGAAGCTCAGAACAGGAGATATTAACAACAGACAGCCCTCCACAACAATAGAATGTTGCTTATTTAAATTCAGTATAGTCCCTATGGAGATGCTATTTCACCTATTTCATGAGAGTGTTATGTTGAGTCCTCATTATGAGTCCAAATTCTCAAAGCACGAGAAACTACCAGAACATCATAAAAGAGACATAATGGTGACTGAGCTAAACTGTGAAGAAGGTCTACAACATTACATAGGAAACTGCTCTCATTCAACCATCAAGAAACTATACAAGAAAATAGTCAAAGGAATTTTACACTGGAGCTGTTATTACTCACAGTATCTGACTCCTCTTCAGGAGCAAGCCACCTGTCAAAACATTGACCAGATACCGTGCAAACCAATAGTCCACTGGATTGATCCAAAACAGATTCCCGGCAAGTATCATCACACACTGCAAAAACACAGGAACAAGAATTACTTGAGGAAGTCTAATGTCAATGACATCATAGTGAATGCACTGTTCCTACCATGCACTCGACCAGTCTTCTCACACAGAAAAACATCACCAATTTGTGTGTAAGAGCATGTATGACCAGAGCAAACATGACCAGTCACCACCTCATCAGTGAATCCTCTGCTTCTTTTCCAAATAGAAACTTGATCACCAATTGTTTTGTCAAGAATAACTCGATCATCACTTATCTTCATGACAAGATGATTATAATCCGTTGAAAAGTAACGGTTATCACCAATCATAGAAGAGGGCGAACAAACATGTACATACACCAAAAAGAAAGAGGAAAAGGAGAAGGTTCAAAATTGATGTTATTGCTTTGGACTATAACCAATTAGTTTATCCAACAAGAAGAAAGTGCATTAAGATGATGTATACCTGTGAAAGCAGAGGTGCCTGGCTTCTCTTTGCTTCCTGCATTTGTATGTAATACTCCTTAAACTCAGGTGGGGTGTTCTTCACAAATTCAATCATGTCCTCTTGATCGCGCTGCACAGAGTATAGCGTTAAAGCAGATAATTATGGTCACAGCACGAAAAAAATTACATAAAAGAAACTTCGAATCATATTCTTAGTAGAACCAGTATTTTGCACTCGACTAACCACTTAATGAGGAAATGGCATTACATCTATTATCTAACACACTAACTAGCAAAAGAAGCTCCCATGCACCATTTTCACAGGCTACCACCGATTTTTGTCCATTTTCATTCTTTTTGATCCAATGAAAACTAAGTATACTTCAAAATTTGCGATTACATGGACTATAACTCACAATTTTTTGTCAACTTTCATTTGGTTAGATCCTCCAATGACGGTCAAGCATGTGTACTTTAAAATCCACAAATTTCATGAGCTATAACTAATGATTTTTGTCAATTTTTATTCATGCAGTCCAAAATTGGCGATTTTCATGTTTTTAGCCCACAATTTGTCCATTTTCGTTTGTTTCAACCTGGTGGAAATTAAGTGCATGTATTTCAAAATTTGCAATTGCCTAAGCTATATTGTGTAAAAATTCGCAATTCTCTTGGGCTATAACTAACGTTTTTTGTTCACTTTCGTTCGTTTCAACCCAATGACAAGTACCTGTGTTCTTCAAAAATATACGATTTTCTTTGACATAAACATTGGGTCGAAACAAATAAAAATTAAAATTGTGAGTTAAAACCCATGAAAATCGTAAATTTTAAAATACATATAATTACTTTCCATTGGGATGAAACGAGCAAAAATAGCAAAATTTGTGGGTTATAACCAATCAAAATTGCAAATAAATTAGTCATAATTAAATGTCATTTGGTCAAATTAATGATAATGGACAAAAATAATGGGTGATAACCCACAAAACTCATAAATACTAAAGTTTGCAAAATTAATTTCTATTTGGGAAACGAACAAAAATTGATAAAAATCATGGACTAGTCCATGAAATTCATGAATTTTTGAAGTTTGCGTACGTGTCATTGGGTCAAAAAAGAAACTGAAACAAATCGTGGGTTATTTCATGAAACTAGCTAATTTTGAAAGATGTATAATTATTTGCCATTGGGACAGCGAAAAAATTACCAACATCGTGGGTTATAACCCTTCAAAATCGTGAATTCGGTAATAAAAAATAATTATCATTCGGTCAAACGAACAATAATGGAAAAATCATGATTTATAGCCCACAAAATCTCAACTATTGAAGTTCACAAATTAATTACTACTGGGTCGAAACGAAGAAACTAGACAAAAAATCATGGACTAGCCCATGAAAATCACGAATTTCAAAATACACATGCTTATTTTTCGTTGGGTCAAAAAATAAAAAAAACACCGGCATTGTTCATAAAAATTGCAATTTTTTATAAAAGAAGATTTAATGGCCATGGGTCGAAACTAACAAAAAAATTAAAATCGATAATTATAACCCATGAAAATCGTGAATTTTTTTTGTACGCATGACTAATTGTCATTGGGTTGAGACGAACGAAAACGAGCAAATATTGTCGGTTATAATTAATTAATGAAAGCTGTGAAGTTGGAAGTACGCATACTAATTTGTCATTGCGTCAAAACGAACGAAAACTATCAAAAATCGTATGTTAGCCCATAAAAATCATAAAATTTTTAAGTACCTATAATTCATTGTCATTGGATATAAACCAATGAAAACACACAAAAATCATGGGTAGTACCTATGAAAATTGCGAAGTTCGAAGTGTATGCCTAATTAGCTGCAATTAGATCAAAATTCGTGGATTAAAGCCTACTCATGAATTTTAAGATAAGCATACTTATTTATAGTTAGGTCAAAAAATGAAAAATTGAAAAAAATCATTGTTATAGGCAATGAAAATCGTGATTTTTTTAAATGAAACTAAACTTTGGTCAAAACAAACAAAAATTGATAAAAATCATGGGTTATCCCTTGATATTTGCAAATTTTGAAACTCGTGGGTAATAATAGACCATAAGATTCATAGGCTTTGAAGTATGCATACATAATTGTTATTGGCTCGAAACAAATAAAAACTGACAAAAATTGTAAGTTATAAGTCATAAAATTTGTAAATTTTGAAATAAGTGTAATTAATTTTCATTGGGATGAAACGAACTAAAATTCCCAAAATCATGCGTTATAACCCATCAATATCACAAAATTGAAAGTATTGATAATTACTTTCTATTTGGTCGAATGAATGACAACGGAAAAACATTGTGGGTTATTATAAGCTCATGAACGTCACAAAACTGAATTTGCTATTGAAGTGAAACAAACAAAAATATACAAAAATCATGTACTATAACCCATATTTTTTACAATTTTCGTTCGTTTCACTTTTAAAATTAAGTATGTGTACTTCAAAATTCGCGATTTTCATGGAGACCCATGATTTTTGTCCATTTTCTAATCCAAAATTAATTACATCATATATACTAAATAAGATCATATGCCAACTGCATATCTTTATGATAAACTTGTTGGTCTCAAAGCATTTTCATATGGTTTTCTCTTCAATTTACTTCTTGTTCATGTTCTAAATCTTTTATCAACAACCAAAGTTACAAAAATCACTAAATGGCCTAAAAATCAGACCCGATGCCTACGCAGAAGCCTAACCCAGTGCCTTGGCGCCTAAGCATAAGTCTTAAGTGGGGCCTAGATGGCTATCCTATTATTTTTATTTTTTAACTATAATAATTAAAATAAACGCTAATGTTATAGAAAGTGGTAGGCGGCAGACTAGCACCCAGGCGGATTTATTTCTATATTTAAATGAAGGTGAATGAGATTTCGCTGAAGGTTGGAGGAGGTGGAGATGTTCATAATTGGTGAAGGAGGCCAGAAGAGTATGGAGGAGGCTAAAGGAAGTGGAGGTTGCAGCGGAGGAAATCACGACCAAGACTAATGTGGTGCAGTCGGCTTAAGCGGCCAATGCTCCCCTAGATACTCTGAAGACCTAGACGGACAGTCTAAAAGCCACCTAGGCCTAGGCGGGTGCTCGCTTTTTAAAACATTATCGACAAAATTTTCCGGTCTTATAATAGAATAAGTCCTACATAATAGGATTCCAGTTAAAATGCTATCTTTATTATGCTGGCACTTAAAATAGAATAAGTCCTGCCCTCATCCAGAGTCGAGGCATCTTTAAAACTCACTTTGAGGATATTCTGTTGCAATTGGTCAAATATTTTGCTCACCAAACAGGGTTAGTCAAAAAAGGCATGTACATCGTGGACTACTTGATGGTGAATCCACATCCATGTGTATAGTTGTATAGATACAGCACTTCTTGCTATGTCAATGCTATCTCACTAGCAACTTCTTGGAACTTATTGTGTTAATAAGTCACGTTAGCATAACCTTTGCTTCTTACCCGAAAAAATGAAACCAAAACAGCCCCACAAAAAATTTAACCAGTATTATATTTGTTGACAACTTGATATCATCTCCATGCACGCTAGATAATTGTCAAAACAAATATGAGGAGAGCGCCTCAGATCATGAGAGCCAGCCCGTGGGTAAGTGCAACTTAACATTTCAGCCATGCTCATGCCACCAACGAGCAACATTTCAACTTATGCTAGACAATAAGAGTTCATACAAATAGGTAAGATGCTAAGATTTGCTAAGGAAATTGTTATCATGTCTCAGCCATGATAAAAGATTAAAATGGCATATCAAAATCCTACACCAAAATAAGAATTTCATTGTTGCTAAACAAAGTAACTCTTCCAACTACATGTAGATGTAGCTATAAAAATATAGGTAAGTTTTTTTTAAGTTAGTGAATCACCTGAATATAAAGCTTCTTCCAAGCGCATTCTCGTGGCTTCCCTGTTGGCGAAGCCATGCCCCACCTCAAGCAATACCTGCATCCCATCAAAATTCATAATGAAATCAGATTTTTCTCTGGATCTTTAATAAAATCATCAATTATATAATCAATTGCAATATTTCTGAAAATAAAGGACCACTAACATCCCATAATTTCTTCTATAAAAAATCTATTTAAAAAGTAAAAAACTCCAAATTCCACAACTTGTCAAGCGCATCAACAGAAACCCTAGATTTCCAACGGTAAAAAAAAAGCAATTTATCTTACAGCCGTCGCCAGAGGCGCTCATCAGAGGCCGCAAAGTTCATAAACCGGCAGACATGAGAGCAAGAGATTAGATCCTGCAAATAAATTCAACTAAACTCATCACCAAACCCTAAAATCCCACAAAAAATCACAAAATCCGCAAAATTTTCTCAATCCAATACCTCAGACGAGAGGAATTTGAAGATATGGTGGAAAATCTCGGGAGGAATCTTCGAAAAGCTCCCACTATCTATCCTACTTGAACGATTCGAGCTCCCTTCTTCGATCCTAAGCCTCTTCGGTGGTTTCTCATCCTGAGATTGAATCAGAATTACAAATCGAAAAAAAACCTAAACCTGACCCTTATCGAGAGAGAGAGAGAGAGAGCGTACTTGATCATTGTCGGCAGAAGAGACAGAGAGGATCTCGGATTCGAGGAAGTCGGCGAGGAGCTGATCATCGGCGTCGGAGTCCGCCATTGATTTGAGGAAACCAAGCGGAGATTGGAGAGAGGAAAGGGGGAATTGGGTTTGGGAACGGTGACATGAGGATGGGATTGGGTGGGTATGAATTTGGGTGCAACTTCAGGTGAATGTAGAATTGGAAATAATAAAGGTGTCCGAATTATTGGAAATACCTCATATAAATCGCCGACTGAAAAAAGGTTATTTGCATATATATAACCCTTAAAACTATGGGTATTTGCAAAAATTCCATAAAATCTTAGCATTTGTAAAACTACCCCTCAAATCATGAACTGTGTGAAAAATACCCCTAAAATCAATAAATCGTCAACTTGATGCTAAAATATTGACTATTTTATTGATAATTGTTAAATTGCGATTATAAATTAGCATACTAAAGTTAATGATTAATTGCTTTGAGGGTATTTCCTCCCAAAATTGGTGACTTGGTGGATAGTTTCACAAATACTAAGATTTGGGGGGTATTTTACGACTACTATGATTTAAGGGGCATATACTCCTTAAATCATTGTTATTCATGAAAATACCCACCGGATCTTAGTATTCGCAAAACCACCACTGAAATAATCAGTATTGGGAAAGATACACCCGACTCAATCAATCAATCACCAACTTTGATAGGCTAGTTAATAACCGTAATGTAAAAATTATCAATAATGTAGTGAAATTTTTACTTACCAAATTGATGATTTATTAATTTTAACAGCTATATATGCAAATAAGCTTATATTACATAGGGCTAAATTACCAAATTGAGATTAAAAGTAGATCATTTTTACCTGCTTGGTATTAAAAGTTACTCCCGAATCCTTTTGGTATTAAAAGTATACCGATTTCACCTATGCGGTATTAAATGTCATCGGCGATGAAATTTTTCAACGAGAATAATAGTTTTTGTGGGGTAAATTTCTTTCACCCCTGACTTGTTAAAAGTTATTATATTTTACATGAGGGTTTAGGCTATAGTTTGAGTTTGAACTAGGAGAGGTTGAAGGAGAACAGGGGGCTCTATTGATGGGAGAGAGAGAGGGTGAAGGAGGACCATATTGGTGAAGGGGTGGAAGAAATTTGAGTTCGGCGAGGATGAGTGAGGAGGGTGTAAAATACAAGAACTCTAAGATGTTAGGGGAGTGAAAGAAGTTTTTCCAATGTAAACTATAGCTCTCACAGGAAAAATTCACTGACGAGATTTAGTATCAAACAGGTAAAAGTGCTCTATTTTTAATACTAATACTAAAAGGATGCCAGAATAACTTTTAATACCAAACACTAAATCTGATTTACTTTTAATACTAGTCTGGCAATTTGAGCAATACTTTTTTTTTTTGGGTCGATTCGTTAAGGAGAAGGGTTTTTTCTCGTTCACATGAATTTCTCAAATTTCTGCCTTTTCTTTTTTCCTTTTATTAATTTTATTATATATGCAAAGACTGGGAACCGTGTAAAATATCAAAGACTCGTTCCTAGCCCGAGAGCAACAAACACCTGGCTATTGTGAACCCGTTATCTCTCTCTCTCTCTCTCTCTGATATTTGTTTTGTGTTTGAGAGCACTCAACACAACACTATGTCTCTCCTCCCATCTCCACCTCCCTCCACCCTCT
This sequence comes from Asparagus kiusianus, assembly GCA_022839385.1. NCBI lineage: Eukaryota > Viridiplantae > Streptophyta > Magnoliopsida > Asparagales > Asparagaceae > Asparagus > Asparagus kiusianus. The sequence goes on from BQKN01066088.1 coordinate 228,635, forward strand.
CCACCACCACAACCACCACCACCGCCACCTCCTCCTCCATCCCTCGCCCTGCCGTCATCCTCCCAGTTAACCTCCCTCTCCCTTTTCTCCTTTCCCTTCCAAATCTCATCAATCATTTTTTTCTTTTTTTGGTGATGTGTTTGTCATCGTTCTGTCGTATATCAGGGTCTCGGTAACAACACGGGGGACTACAGAGCCCTGACATCCACACTGAACGAAGGCTACGGCATCCCCACCGTCGTCGCCACGGTCTCCCGCCTCGACTGGTTCAGAAATGCCGCCGGCCTCCTCGATCCTAATTACTGGAAGGGAACCCTCCAGCCGAGACCTGTTCTTGATTGGTACCTTGAGAGGGTTGAGGAGGCTGTCTCTGAGGCCAGGAAGTTGAACCAGCAAGGTAAAAAATAATTTCAGGAATTTGTCATGAGTGGCGTTTTATATGCAATGAGCTGATGGCTTTGGCGAAATTTTGTGAAGGAGGAAAGGTATCGTTGATAGGGCACTCTGCAGGAGGATGGCTCGCTCGAGTTTACATGGAGGAGTTCGAGAAGTCTGATCACGTCGCTCTGCTTTTGACGCTTGGATCGCCTCACTTGTATGATTTCACTATGATAGCACGTACGAATGTCTTTGAATTTTTTTTTTTTAAATGTCAGATTGAAATGACTGACATTATTCAAATTTTGCGCTAGACGAGGCGCCAGAACGATGCAAAATTTTTTGTCGATAGCAGACCATTCTCGAATTATGATAGAACTAAATGAAGTAATGGAGAATGCTACGGAGCAATATATGTCAATGTTAGTTATGTTGATTACCAAAATGTGTTGTATGTCAGGCCACCACCAAAAGGCTTGCCTGGAGTGATCGATCAAACAAGGGGCCTCCTATACCACGTCGAAGAAAATTGTGCACCGGCTGTCTATAACCCTCACCTGAAATATGTATGCATCGCCGGAAGGTAATAACTCGCAGCTGAAATATGTATGCGCTGCTGGAAGGTAATCCGGTCAGTCGACAGAATACTGAGAACTGTAGGTTCCTTTTCGTCATCATCGGTTTTGTTAGCTAATGCGTATGATATAACTTCATACATAATTCTCAAGTGTTTACTGAATAAGACTGTCGCATGTAGATGTATAGTAGTAATACCTCTCATATAGATTACCTCATTCTAATACTGGGCCCGTTGTAAGAAATTCCATGACATTTATATTTCATCTACCTGAAACTGTTTGTTTGATACTATCATGTTGACAGTTTTTCATACTAACATGCGTATGCGATACTATACGAAGTCACAAATATGAAAAATCTAAGTATGAGACAATATATGATGTCTAGTAATTTGCCACGTCCACAGAGCATCACCAAGCATATTTAGACCTTGTTGTGATGCTTGGAGATCTCACCTGGATTCACCTGCAGGTACATTCAAGGTGCACGGTTGATAGGCAACCCTTCATCAAGTGACACTAATCCTGTCGATAGGAGTCAAGGAGCCATTGAATTAGCAGCAGATAATGATAACAATAAGGTAGCATCAGCTAGTCCAAGCTTTCGAGCTCGCTTTGTTGGCCAAGGTTACAAACAGGTGGGTAACATTCAGCATGTCAAAGTACTTCATCTTTAAAGCTTTGTTAATGACAACTCTCACAACAAATTTGCAGGTTTGTGGACAAGCAGATGTATGGGGAGATGGTGTTGTTCCTGAGGCATCAGCTCATCTGGAGGGTGCGATGAACGTAAGCTTGGAAGGGGTTTACCACTCTCCGGTGGGTTCAGATGATACGGCAAGGCCTTGGTATGGATCTCCTGCTGTAGTTGAGAAATGGGTTCATCATCTTCTCACCTAAAGCTGCATGGTACTGAAGAATAGAGCCATTAAGAATTGAGCTTCCACATGAACTCTATTCATCAACGTTAGAATTCAGGTGGAAACTGCGCAAGAGATTCAGTTTGTTGTATAATTTGTGTTGCCAGCAAAGTGCTACATAAATTTCCACCACCAACTTCAAGCAAAATGTAATTCAAAGGATGCACCTATTTATCCTTGTATTTAAATAAACAACACAAGCATCACCCAACTAAAAGAATCCCTTACGCAGGACCAGATTACAAAACCCAAAGACCTAAGGCACTATTCTGAAATCAATCTGTAAAATTCCAAATAATTAGGAGGCTTTTGCAAATGGAATTGATATTACTTGATCTCCAGCAAGCACTGTTGGGTAGTATGGGTTGAACTAACAAATCTTCACAGTACCACAGATAAAGATCAGACAAGTCAAAAGGCACAAGAAAAAAAATCAAGGGAAACAATAGCATTAGCCAAATGCTGAAGCATCAGCATGATCAGCACAAACCACAGGCTAAAAAAGGTTTTCATACAGAATAGGATGCAGAGGCATCAACTGGTCCTGCACTTTAAGATTGCTTCCCAAAGGTAAAACATTGAACTGCAACAACTTAACACTGATCAACAAAAACACCAACCAGCCCCCCAGATACACCACCCTCCTGTTTTTTATGGTCAGTTAGATTCAAAGGAAATGAGGTTTAAGCAAGCGTGCAATTTCCAGCATCCCTACTGTGTCTTTCCCCTCAAAGATAGACTTCAGCTTCTCATCACAGCGAATTTCCCTCTTGTTTGCTGGATTCTGCAATTGCAAATACATTGAATATGGCCACATTCATTTAAAAGGTCAGCGTATCAAAAAAAAAGGAAGAACAAGAAAAAACATAAATCAACAATTACTATCACGGAACTTCCAAAAATGTTCACACGTGCATCAAAAAGAAGCAAAGTCTCTAAACTGGATAAAACATCATCAACTTAGTTGCCCATTATTTAGTAGCCAATCTTAGGTAGAAAGCTCAGTGTGTAGATGCTCAAATGTTAATCACGTGCATACAAAAACTTCACTCTAGATCCATAAATAATACTACCTAATTAGCAAGTCGACTTCTGTAATAAATTGTTATCTTTCCACAAAGACAACCTGCCTACCTACAACTGCAAATAAGTTTGCTTCAAATTTCAAAATGAACCAGCATAACCTTCCAATAAGGTCCACGGGGTCTTTATCACACTCCTTTTTCACTAACCTATGATATAGCATAGGACCATACCTAGTCATATACAGATGTCAGTCACGTGCTTAAAGTTGAGAAAGCATCAGCATGCATTACAATACTACATCCAAAGAATCCTAAAGAAAATATTTAACACCCCAATGACTGATTAATGAGAATCCAATAGAGCAAAACAAGTTCAACCTCACTAGTTCAGTAGTCAATTAGAGTGATTGTTCAACAATAATTAAGATCACCCTCCCGTATTGCCCCGTTTCAGTTGGTCTCAGAAGCTGTTATGACGGCAGCACTTGGTGCCAAAGTAACAAAACAAGTTACCATAAACTTAAAATGCTAAAATAACTGTATACTTATTATCAGCATACTAACACTTGAATAAATGTGATTAATTTTTACTGCTACTACATCAATGCAATCCGCATTTCATCTATGAATCGATATCTTTATGAGCTCTCCCAACGTCCCTCATGCACACCCATGTGAAACACATGCACACAAACAAGCGCAGGCGCAGACAGTAACACTGGAAGCTGAACACCAAACTACATAATAAAAGAATAGGCACTGTACAAAATAAAAGTTTTACAATTCATGTGCAAATCACCATAGAATGGAGTAGTCAGCTAGCCATGTATTGATCACTATTATAATGATATAGCACATGCATATATTACACATATTAATAGCCGCAAGAAATCAACTTGATTTTGCAGAAAATTAAACCCTAAAAGCTTAAATTGAAAAGAAAACCGGAAAACTTCTTACCTTTAATTGGAAAACGATGAAAGCTAATTGACTACGGATTACCTATAATAATCAATATCAAAAATGGGGGATTTTGTGCAAAGGTACACGAGCTAGTATTGATTCACTCAATCCAAAACCCTAAACCCTAAGAACCGTCAAAGATATCATCAACAAACACCGACAAATCACCAATAAAACCGCCCTAAACCCTAGAAAGGTGACAGTTAGACCTGGAGGTTGTTGGACTTGATGTGCTCCCAGATTTTCTTGACAGCCTCAGCGCGGGAAACTTCAGCAGCTCCGACGAACTTCTTCAGCGCCGGCGACACCGGCAAGGGCTTCATCAGCCCGATGTTCTTTGGCTTCTCCGTCGAGGAGGCGGCGGTCGACTTGGTTCCTGATTTGGCGGCCGCCATCAGAACCCTGCATCCCTGAAAAACCCTAGACATCGCAGAGAGCGAGACTTTTCCTTTTTCGATCGTCTACAGACCAGAGAAAAAAAAATGAAGCGTTTAGAAAAACGAAGATTTTTGGGGAGAAGAACCGGGGACACGGATTTATAATTGGAGTTTATAGCTAGGAAAGATTTTTTCATATGGAGTCCTCTACTTTTTCATTTTGCATGAAACGTTCAAAATTCAAACGAAAGACCGCTTTCTTCTGTTTCCATTAAAGGCGCACTGTGAATTGTGAAAGCAGTACTTTTTAACCCCCCCAAAAAAAAAATCTAGTCTTTGGATTTTACCATTCCGTCAAGTACTGTAAAGAGAGGAGAGGAGAGGAGGACAAAAGTTACATTCTGGTGGTAAACTTCAAAGAGCTGCTATATTAGACAGGGAAATTTCCAGTCTCTTTATGTCACATTTCCGTTGGTTATCATGCCAATTAACCGGTTTCCACTGATGGTACAAACATACACGAGCAACTACAAATGTCTGATTCAACAATCATTCTGCAAAATAAGTTTACAATTAAACCAGTTGGGAACACGGCGTGTTCAAGAACTCGATAATATACAGACATAAATATGGTTCGAACAACAAAAATCTTGCGATGACATTTTCATCGTCTTTTCGACCTATGGTGGCGTTTCAAATCGGAGCTATGACGATCGTGGTTCTCACTTCGCTCATGCTTGTCCTTTGATCTCCTCTTTCTTTCCCTATCAGCTTCGGAATTGGAAGAACGATTTATGTGGCGTTCTAAATCAGAACTGTCATCGTATCTCTTCATATGCTTGAGCTCGGTCCTTGTGCTCCTCCTATATCTACCATCTTCAGAATCAGATGATGATGATTGTTTTAATTGATGCTCTGAGTCAGAACCATCAGATCTCCTTGATTCTGAATGGTACCTCTTCTTCGTCTTGTGTTTGCTTTTTGCTCTCCTCTTTCTTTCTCTATCATCTTCAGAGTCTGGAGATAATGATCGATTTCTATGATGCTCTAAATCAAAACCATCAGACCTCTGTGATTCTGAACGGTATCTCTTCTTCGTCTTGTGCTTGCTCTTTGCCTTCCTCTCTCTACCTCGATAATCGTCAGAGTCTGAAGATGATCGCCTTCTGTAATGCTCTGAATCAGAACTATCATATTTCCTCGATCCTGAACGGTCTCTCTTTTTTGTCTTGTGCTTTCTTTCTTCCCTCCTCTCTATTTCTCTGCTATCTTCAGAGTCTGAAGATGACGGGTGTCTGTGATGCTCTGAATCAGAGCCATCAGATATCCTTGATTCTGACTGGTATCTCTTCGTTGTCTCATGCTTGCTCTTTGCCCTCTTTCTATCATCTTCAGAAAATGAAGATGACAGCAACCGGTTTTCATGACTATGCTTGGATTCAATATGAGTTCCTGATGATGACTGGTGTTTATGCTTCCTTTTATGCTTGGAAAGCTTCTTGGGCTTTTTGGCGGAGAAGTTCGTGAGAAGCTCAGGAATATCACCACTAAGAAATCCTGTGATGAAACAAGTGAAGCCATCAAGTCAAAACTTACACTGAATCTGAACTGGTTAGTTTATACACTCAAGGTAGGAGATGAGTGTACCTCCATATTCATCGAATATTTCTTCTGCGACGATCTGCTGATTGGGATCATCAGGCTGGAATCCTCCACGGGGAGGGCTCAACCCTGGTTTCTGCTTAAGTTCCCACTTTAAAGGCTACAGAAGCATATGCATGGTTTTTAGTCTTTTAGATGATCAAGAAAATACTATGAGGACATCAAAAGCCTAAACTAATCTTGTTAATAATGTTGTCACACGCAACAGACATCTTTTTATGCAAAAATAAAGATATAATGAGGCTCATTCAGTAAGAGTAGCCACCGGAGCTCTAGCTGCACCCCGTACATGATGAGAACTCTAATTATTCTCAACTAAGGTACCTTGCAAAATATTCCTTAACATGTATTGAAAGAAAATGCAATACTTGCCTCATTGGGATCTGTTTGTGCTATTATAGCCGTTAGTGGATCATCCCTCTTCAATCGACTCTCCTCATTCGGCATTATTACATCTTTCAAAGGACATTCACGATCACCACTTTGGTGACCAAAAGTTCCGCATCTTACACATCTTACATTACGGATTTCAATTCCAAATGGCTTTACCCTTGCAGGCATACCTGTTTCCAACCTGCCAACATTAACTAAATATGGTTTAGAAATGAGAAAGGTAACACATGTGATTGACATGGGGAAACAAGCCAGTTTCCAGTGGAAAACTCATGAGTTATTAGTATGTCTTAACACTGATGACATGAAGGTTCAGAAGTGATTCCAGATGGAATGCTAACATACAAGTTAATAAAATTTGTGTGTTTGTTCTTATCTTTAAATATTTAGAAGAAAAAAACCTAGAACAACCAAGTAAATATTGCATGCAGTGATCTTAGCACCAAAGATTCACATAGTTTCTATTGTTCATGCAGCTTCTTGCTCTCATTCTGTAAGACATTGTTTGTTGTTTAATGTCATGAAGTTTTGTTAAGGTAGAAAAGTTGAAGGAAATATAAAGAGTACAACTCGTGGTTGCTAAATGCTCATTGTCATAAGAAAACATTTGATGTTCAGTTCATTATGCTGATGCACTGCATATAGAAGCATTGAGCTGAACTACTAAAAAGCTTTACATGATTGTCAACGGCTCTACCTATCAATGGCATTGGCCGATTTCAAGTCAAATCTATTAGATTCCTTCCATGCCTAAGATTTCATGAGAAACTACATGATACACTCGTTGCACCGCTCAATACTGAACAAAGAAAATTTAAAAACCAGAAATGATGATTGTTTAACAGTTACAGGCCTAGGACCAGAGACCTGTAAAATAGATTAACCTAAAGGGGGCATTTTCTGAAACTTATGGACCCAAAATTTTTTTTAAAAAAAACTCATGGAACTGGATTGTGGCTACCAGCAGTTTGATAGAAACTGGGAAAAAGAAGGAATACAAATATAGGAGGCAAGTTATATAATTTGCAAGGGTAAAAAGAAAATTTAGGTTTCAGTATCGTCTTTTCCCCCATTGATCTCACAATCTGGGCAGTTCTACGGTAAAAATATTTTTGATTTTACAGGTTCTAGTTCTTCATACAGTACAAGATTTATCAAATTAATATACCAACACCCATAATTACAGTTTCTAGTTCTTCATACAATACAAGAATTATCAAATTAATATACCGACACCCATAATTGCTCTACAGCTGCCACCATCGCCAGTGAAAATATTTAAAAAATAAGGACATATGGAGAATTAATCATAAGACAGATAAACCATAAATAACAGTGTACAAAGTTACCTTGGGGCATTTTTCAGTGCTTCAAATTCTTCTTCTGTGGGCAAAGGCCGGCCAAAAACATCTTTCGGTCTGGCTTTCTTGTCTCTCTCGGAGTGATTCTTATCAAGTTTGGCATCAGTCCTGCAGGATCATGAATTACAGCTTAGCAAAGATAAGGAACAAACAGTACATGTTAAGCAAGGTTGTTCATCAATAGTTACGAAGATTAAGATTAAATTAAACATTTTGCAATAAATTCAAGAACAAACAAAAGAAAAGCAGTACACTGGAGCAGTAGATGAAGGATCTTGAGCAGCATCATTTTGATCAGTGTTCTTCCTTTCATCTGCAACTTCAGCAGCCTTCGCACTTTCTGCATTATATCCAGGTGGACGAACATACATAAAACTCACAGCTTTCATCATCTCCACCTGACCACATATAGCTGTCAGAAAGAAGTCATGCATAGGATGAAAGTGAAAATGGCTTCAACGAGCCAAATGAAGAAAAATTTGAAGTAAAATAATTAACAGCACAAGCTATAGATATTATACAACAGCACAAAGCATGATATAATGCATGGTAACTAGAAGTCAGTAAAACTGAAGTCTAGTTGAGGAAATGATGTGCAACATATTTATTGCCTCCTATAAATGCTCTACGAGGCTACCTATGTGGCAAAGCCATTGTGATGCATTTCCTATGGATAAAGTGGCCAAACAAGCCATCTGAGATAGTGACACCAAAAAGAGGGAGGGTTACAACAAAAGAAGGAAGGGCCAGCTCATTATTGCCAACATCTCTTTTGCCAATAATCCCTGTATCGACCATTTTCTAGGAATCCATCAAGACATCATAGACCATGAAGGAGAGGGAACTCAGGAAAGTTGAGAAAGCTTGGGGGTTGTTGGATTATCATGCAACTCTCTGACAGGTAAATTCACTTCCATTCTTCCTCAGTTAACACTCATCAGCTTCAACGACATGATTTTTAGAGAGAACAGAGAAAAGCAGCATCCAGTGGCCTCAGGGGCAACTTGCTGCAAGAATCAACAGGAGCTGTTCTCTGACACAGAAAGAAGGATTTCTGTTGGACCAGGTATTAGATGTATTCATAAGCCTCCGATGTTATTGGAGGTTCAGTCTACTAATTTCAAGAAAGGGACAAAGGTTCAGAACATTTGGAAAGCCAAAAATATAAATTCCATAATTCAAACGATTATACCTTATGTGGACTTCTCCAATTGTGGGCAATTCACAAGATTTGAAATTCATTTCAAATTCTTAGTAATAAAACAAATAGTTGCAGCAGGGTATGATCATGTGTGGGTACTGGGTGTGATCATAAATTCCAAGTTTCATAAAACTAGAGAAAATTATTACAATCTCCTGAGATCGAAAGAATAACCTTAAAATAGAGACTTAAGAAAATAAAAAAATAAAGCAAAATCAGTGAGTACCTTCTCCTTCTCCTTCTTGGAGAAAAGTGCAGTTTGACGAAAAAACTCCTGCTCCTGTGCAAACTGCAAAATAACAAGTCGTAGCATGAAGCCTCTAACATATATATGTTATTAAAAAGATATCAAGATTTTATGGAAGATCATGTCTGCAAAAATTTCCTAACTTTGAATAATCATTAGCTAAGATGAAAAACTTGGAAATGCAGAAATAACTAACGGTGCTCATTCGAGACATGTATGACTGATTAAATTCTCAAACACTTCACATCCGCAAGGCATGAACCTCTCCTTAATCAGAAATTTCATCCACTTTATTTCCATGATCACAAATGTACCTTAAAATTGTTTTATTCTAACCTGCATTCTCTTAGGTATCCGAAGCACTATATATAATCATTTCTTAATATGACCAAATAATTACATGTCACAGTACAGTTGGGTTCAATTTGAATCTTTTCTAGATATTATTCTCTCCTTTCCATCAATCGAGATGAATATTTAATGTTTAAAAAAGTGGAAGTGCAAGACGAAGCGCTAGACCCTTTGATGAAGTGAGGCATAAGCTTCAAAGCGTGAGGCATAAGCTTCAAAGCGTGAGGCGTAAGCTTCACAATTTTAAGTATTCTAATTTTAAATTTGTAAAAATTATGAATATATACTATATAGTGATATAATCAATGTTACAGAAGGCGCTAGGTGGACTAGGCGTTCGAGCCAGTGCCTGGCACCTAAACGCCTGGGCGTACGCCTAGGCGGCGGCTAGGTATTTGGCTATTTTTAAATTATTTAATTATAATAATTGATAAAAATATGTATTAAATTCATAAAAATTTGCTAAAAAAAGATAGCAATATTAGATCCACAATTAATCATGCATATTTACATACTAAATAGCCAAAATAATAACCAACAATGTTATAGAGAGCGCTAGGAGGCCTAGGCATTGGACCCGACGCCTAGAGTCTGGGAGGTTTTTTTAATTACAACAATTGATAGTAAATATCAATGTTATAGAAAGTTTAGGTGTCAGACTGATGTCTAGGCAGATTTTTTTTCTTCATTTAAGTGGTGATCGAGAAGATTTTACTAAAGGCCGGAGGAGGTAGTGAAGATGTTCATATTTGGAGATTAAAGGGGTTTGGAAGAGGTTGGAGGACATGGAGGCTGTAACATAGAAAATCACGATCAATGTCTAAAGGATGTAGTCCACGTAAGCAGACAATACTCCTCTAAACACTCCTAAAATCTAGGTGGGCAGCCTAACTATTGTCCAGACGCTAGGCGCTAATTAGACGGCCTAAGTACCGCCTAGCCCTAGGCATACGCCTAGGCAGACTAGGCAGAGAATTTTTAAAACAGTATAATAATTTATATATATATATATATATATATATATATATATATATATATATATATATATATATATATATATTCATGTCTGATTAGTAAATAAGGATTAAATATGTGAAGGATAGAAAGTTAGAAATGAATCATAATAACCTAAGCTACATGCATAAGATATATATTTTATTTACACTCAATGGTCATATTGAAAATACATAAGGGTGTTTTAATGTTAGTCAAATATCTTCATATCCTCCTATTTTGTCTAAAGTATGTGCTTCAAAAGATAAGTGCTTTATGAAGCGCAAAGCGCACACTTCACAAGCTCCAATGGATAAATTGCTTTACTCTTGAGTTTCAAAACATTTACCCTTTACAAAGTGGTGAAGCGAGTTTCAAAAAAAGCATTTTTAAACATTGTGAATATTTATGTTCTACATAGTTATTGTAACCATATTTCCTTCTATGAACAGCTAAACAAGTGAAATCGCAAGTCATCTATCTAATCCCCATTGATCCAATTATTTTAACATTATATACCCTCACGCCTCGTTTGGCACGCGGGATTGGAGTCAAGTGAAAATGGAAAGAATGTAGGAATAAAATGTGCATTCTTATTCTCATGTTTAGGCCCGTTTAGAGAATGAAACGAGAATGACAATCTTACTCTCATTCCCATATTTGGTATCATTTGTTCACAAGTGAGAATAAAATTTAGTTTTCTAATAATGCCCTTAAAAAAACACAGAATTTTAAAAACATAATTTTTTTAAAAAAATGACTAAATAATTTATTTTTTAGAAAAATAAGTTTTATAGAAATGATATTTTTTTCTTATAGAAATAATTTTTCAATTGACAGTTATAATTTGGTATACCGCCTTAGCAATAATTTTGGACTTTTGGCTTACTAATTAAAAAATAATTTTTATAAAAATTATTTTTAATTATAAATAATTATAATTTTACATTTCCAACTTCTAATACTACATGTCTACTACGTGTACGAGCAGCTAATGCTACTAGCATCACTATGCACAAACGTATACAATAGACTAAATTCCAGATGTATGTTACATAATTTATGACTGAATTCCATGTGCATGCATGAAGAGAGAGATCGGAAGAAAACGCTAAAATTTAAAGGATTAGAAAAACAAGTTAACTTTTAGTTTATATATAAAATTTCTATGAAATTTTAAATGCGCATTTAACTTTTAAACAATTGATTAGGAGTAGAAAATATGTTAACCTAGAAAGTCTGAAGGAATAGAAAACATGTTAAACTCTAATCAAAATATAAAGTTCCAATCTCATCAATTAAGCACATTATTTCTTGTTGTGAGTGCTTTAAAAAAATTACTGAAAAGGTTAGGCATATATGCTTCAATGGAACTTCAAATCATACATCCAAAAATCAGATATTTACTAACCTAATTGCTAATAGATTACACAACCGAGTCGACAAAAAATAAAAAATTTGCTGTAAAGACTAGGTAAAGATTAGCCATACATACATTTTTAAAAAGAAATAATGGTTAGCTAACCGAGTCGCGTTGAGGCGAAGATGAGATTTTTTTCTACTGCAGACGCGATGGAACTAGAGCAAAGTCGAACAAAGAATAGCATTTTAATATTTTATATCTATTTATATATTTGTACGAGCAGGTATGATATTATTTCTATAGAAATACTTTTTCATATGGGAATTTATATATATTTGTATCTTTTAAGAATGGTATAATCAGAAAGTATTTGTTTATTTTTATTCCCACTTAAGTGAGAATATCAATTCCTTGTCAAATGGTTGGGAATAACTATTCCTACATAAAGTGGGAATTGATAAGAAGTAAGAATAGCAATTCTAGCATCTAAAAATACATCGTGTTTGGTACGCATGAATAAAGAGTTGGAATTGCATTTCATTCCCACTCATTCCCGCGTACAAAACGAGGCGTCAAAGTCTGATTCTAATTATATACAAAATAGTAAGTATCTGAATACTAAGAAGTGATTTAAACACAATCAAATTTCTCATATCTTTGTTTTTCGATATGCAAAACTCTGGAGTTCCTCTACATGAAATCTCTTACACTTTTCAAATAGCAGTTTTCCAAAAAATTAAACATCCATTGGACTTGACGCTGAAAAACAATCAGTCCCCCAAGAAAGTTATAAAAGCTTAGAAATGTGAATGCTTTGTTTACTACATTTGAGAAGACCTAACTACTAATAAAACTCAGTACACAACAGTAGAGATACATCCTAACCCATTTGGATGATGTGTAGGTCCCTACCACTTGAGTAATATCAAACTTCGTCAATTGCATGCAAAAACTTGACAGAGGGTTATAGGCGAAGCAGGCTCATACACCGTGTGTGAATAGAATATCTTAGTTTAGAAGGCTGATGCTAGGATAGGAATCCATCAGATATGTCAACAAGGGTGTCCTGTTATACAAAATGTTAGCTTCATTCCAGCTGAATCATAAGAACTGTCTGTAACCTTTTTCAAATTTTTTGAACGCAGAACAGTTGCATGTAACTTATCTGTTATTGAATTAAGCCGTCCAATATACTGTAAACAGTGATGATTAGTGAATTCTCGATACACAGACTTTATTACAATTGCATTCCAGTATTCCACTGTAAAAAGAACATCCAGAAAGGAATATTCTCGAAATTTTAATTCTGTCATTGTCTCCTCTAGAAGTTGCAATTACATATGACTGCACCATTTTGGAGAACATGGGAATAGTAAATTTGCAAAAGAGTGCTGAAGATGCAGACTTGCTGGCAGCTATTCTGAATTGTCCTAGCTGCAAATCTACAAACCCAATATCGCACTTCATCCTTAAATGACTTCCAGTACAAACTGAATTGTTAAAGAGGTTACTAAATGGAACAATTTATTATCCTTTTTCAATATCCATGTGTCTTATTCTCTTTTTTTTAGTCACAAAAAAATACAATGAATAAACATTAGCAAATCAGTCTACATCTCGTTTCAAGGAGAAAAAGGAGAGTTGAGCTTCGAGCGGCGCCGACGAGCTCTGCCATCTCCGTCAAGTATCAAGAATTCTTCATCTCAGGCTTTCAGTAATAATTCAAGATTTTTCTCTTGTTGAATTTTTGATTTTTGAGGTCAATTAATAGCGGTGGATTTGATTGGGCCGATTGAAACAACAAATTTTGTAGCTCAAAAAATCTGGGGTGAATCTGTTCCTTCTTTATTTCCCGATTCGCTTTTTAATCCATGGCCCAAAAATTTCTCCCAGCCCAATGCTTGGCCTGTTCAGGATGAAACTAGAGTTAGTGACGAAACTAGGGTTGGGTTGAAACATACGACGAGGATTGATGAGCGCAGATCTCAAGAAGAATCGACGAAGACTGAAGAGGGGGAATGGGTGAAAGTGGTTAAGAGAAACCCTAGACTGTCGCCTCCTCTCAAATCTCCTAAACCTCTCGTTCCTTCTCATTTTCTCTCTGCGGAGTCTATTCGAAGAAATCGGTTGTGTTTCCGCTGTGGAGATTCGAAACACATGGTGAAGGAGTGCAGAGATCCAATTGTTTGCTTCAGATGCCAAGGAATTGGTCATGAAGCGAGGAACTGTAGGGCGAGTGAACAATGTTTTGATAGATTTGATAGCAGAGGTCCTGGTAATGGAGGAAGAGGCTCTGGCTTCAGAGGGGTGGCTCATTTGGTGGTCGTAGGGCTTTTGGAGATCGGGCTAGGCAAAGATCTGGTCGAGGTGGGGATCTTGGTCGTCCTAACCATTGGCAATGGCGTCGAGAAAGAACATCTTCAGCCTTTTCCTCTTCAAAAAATCAAGATTTTCCTCATGAAGATCTGCAGCAAGACAAAGGGAAAAGTCTAATATCTGTTGTGGATGAAGATATGCTGAAAGAGAATGTCAGCAGGTTTCAAGATCAAGGACCGAGAGATTTTGGAGCTCTAGAAGAGGAACTAAAGGTCTCAGGTGATCGTCTTCGTTTCATGTTTGCGGTTATTAATTTCGAAGGGGAGGTGAGCTCTGGATTCCAAAATTTTAGAAATTTTGCTATAATTTCTTTCATAGAATGTGGTAATGTCTCTTTAGAAAGATTGGAACTAAATTTGAGGGCTTATTTTCCTTTGAATAAGCAATGGGACGTGAGGTTGTATGCAAATGGTGAAGTTTTGGTTAAGATTCAACCATGGAAATAGATGGAGGATTTAATTAGAATGGGGACTATAACATTGAGATCTTGCAAGATTAAATTTAGAAGATGGAATGCTTGGGAAGGAAATGTAGTTGAAAAGAGAAATTCTCAGGTTTGGATTAAACTGAAAAATATTCCCCCTCATCTTTGGAACAAAGAATCTTTTGATTTGATGGTTAAACCATTTGCAGATTTAGTTGAACTTGACCCTCTTACAAAAGCTTGTTCTGAGTTTGTGGATGTTGTTCTTTTGGTCAGATGCTTTGAATATATTAACGTTCCTAAAATATTGAAGATTCATGTTGGGAAGAATCAATATAATGTGGAGGTGTCCATTATGTCTATAATGGGAGAATTCTTTGAAGGAGAAAAGAAAAAGTAGAAAGTGGATTATGTGGAAGAGAATAATCAAGGTTCATACCATGATAAATGGTTCAAAGGTAGAAATGATGGTTCTACTTCTTTGAAAGAGTCTGATAATAACTCATGGACTGTTAGGCAAGACTTACGAAACAATCCATGGGGTTCTCCTGCTACTAGGTTATGGAATGAGGCAAAAAAAAATTATTAGAAACAACAACCTGAGTGGGGGCTTGGGGTGAAAATTCCTCAAAAGATTTTGGTGTTGAGCATTGCCCTGAACAATTGGAGATAAATGTTGATGAAGTTTTGTCTGATCAGTTGATTGACACAGAAGATGATAAGGTTAAATGATTGACACAGAAGATGATAAGGTTATTGAAATGGAGTTAAATGATCATTTGTCCCCTGTTACTAAAGAAGACAATTTAGAGCAGAAAGAGAATACTTTCCTTGAGACTTCCAAAGGCAAATCTCTTATGATTAAGGATGATGATAATTCTGAGAAATGGTTATATTTTCCTATCCAGTTTAACAATGAAGAAAAATTAG
This sequence comes from Asparagus kiusianus, assembly GCA_022839385.1. Lineage (NCBI taxonomy): Eukaryota > Viridiplantae > Streptophyta > Magnoliopsida > Asparagales > Asparagaceae > Asparagus > Asparagus kiusianus. The sequence continues at coordinate 244,177 of BQKN01066088.1, forward strand.
AGAAAGATGATGATATTCCTTTGATTCAACCTCTGAACATATTACCTCCTACAGAGCTTGATTGCAACTCAAAAATTACTTTCATTAGGAGATGTTCCAGATTTGTGGATCTTGAACCTATGACTGCTTTAGATAGAGCCACTTCAAGAGCTGCTACAAAACATGCTAACAAATCTATGGCTGGAGCTTCTTCTAGTGGGTCAAGTGAAAATTCTTCATCTTTGGGAACTACTTTTGTTCCTATTTTGTTTGATGCTTGTTCAAATAAGCAATTACAAAACTATGCTTCAAAGTGTGTCATTATTCTTGAGCCTCAAGGGGATTTTGACCCCTTAAAAAAGTGAGGCAAATGGAACAGGAAAGAGCTACTTTTGAGTAGGCTCTCTTGTGAACTTGAGGTGTTTTGTTGTTTTTAAATATTGGTAACATGGAATATGAGAGGCTTAGGCCTGAGTTCAAAAAGGTTTGGAGTTAAAGATTTCTGTCAGTTGAATAAATTTGAAATTATATGTTCACAAAAAACAAAATTGAGTTGTTTTGATAATAGCATCTTAAAAAGTTTGAGTGGTAATATGTTTGATTGGGTTTATATACCCTCTATTGGTGTTTCTGGTGGTATTATGATTGGATGGAATAGCAATAAATGGAAAAAAACCAGGATTTATCTGATAAATATGTTTTGACTGTTCAGTTACAAAATAAGAGAAATGGTTTTTTGTGGAATATATCTTCAGTGTATGGGCCTCACTGTGATAGAGAGAAATTTGCTCTGGTAGGAACTCAAGAATGTTAAAAATAGTTTCTCAGGCCCTTGGGTTGTGGTAGGGGATTTTAATGTGACTATTAATGCTGCAAAAAGAAAGGGTAAAACTATTCATAGGAGAGAAATGGAAAAGTTTAATGAAGTGATCAATGATTTGGAATTAATAGATAGTCCTCTTCATGGAAGAAAGTTTACTTGGACTAATAAGAGAAGTTCACCTTCTATGGCTAGACTTGATAGAGTTTTTTTAACCCTGAATGGGATGATGCTTTTCCCTTTTCCAGACAATAAGACCTTAGTAGCCAACTTTCAGATCATGCTCCCATTTGTTTTGATTATGAGGAAAATCAACAGTATGTCAAAAGCTTTAGATTTGAGAAAATATAGTTGCAATCTGAAGATTTTACAAAAGGAGTTCCTTTGTGGTGGAACTGTGCTCCTAATAATACATCTGCTGTTAAAAACATTGTGGGTAAATTGAGATTTATGAGAAAATGTATTAAACAATGGGTTCATTCAAATTTTTATAGTGTTAAGTAAAAAAAAGAATTGTTGGATAATCTTCTAGAATGGGAGGTTATAGAGGAAAACAGAGATTTATTTGAAGATGAATTGATAAAGAAAAATGATATATCCACCCAGTTGAATAAGATCCTTTTTCAGGAGGAACAAATGTGGAAACAAAGAGCTAAAGCTCATTGGCTTAAAGAAGGTGATAATAATACTAGTTATTTCCATAAAATTGCCAATGGTAGGAAAAGAAATAACTTGATTTCTTCAATCACATATAATGATGTGGAAGTTTGTTCTGAAGATGGTATTGCTCAGATTTTTTTGAATCATTATAATCAGGTTTTTGGACAAAAAGTACCACACAGATGTTAACTTGAATGGAATTCTTTATTTCCAATGACAGATTGGAGATCTAATGAAATTGAATTACCTTTTTCTGAAGAAGAAGTTCACAAAGCTATATTTGATATGAATGGGGATAAATCCCCTGGAACTGATGGTTTTCCAGCTTTGTTTTATCAAGTTTTTTGAGAAACTGTGAAAAAAAAATGTCATGAAGCTTTTTGAGGAGTTTTATGAAGGAAAATTAGAAATTAATAGACTTAATTATGCTCATATAGTTCTTATACCATAAAAATTAGGCTATTACAGTCAATGATTATAGGCTCATTAGTCTTCTCAATGTGATATACAAGGTGATTATCAAAGTTTTGACTAATAGATTGAATTCTAAGCTTGAGTTGCTTATAGACCCTGTTCAATCTGGTTTCATTAAAAACAAATTTTTACTTGATGGAGTGGTTGCAGCTCAAGAGATTATTAATGACTGTTTTCAGAATAATAAAAAGGGGGAATTTTGTTAAAGTTAGACTTTATGAACGCTTATGATATGCTAGACTGGGGTTTTATCCTGGATGTTTTGAAAGCAAAAAAAATTTGGTGACAAATGGATTAACTGGGTTAATATGTGCCTAAAGGGGGGATGTCTGCCATTAATATCAATGGTAAGCCTGGAAGTTGGATTATGTCTAAGAGAGGGGTTCGTCAATGAGATCCTCTCTCACCTCTTCTTTTTGTTTTAGCAGCTGACTCTTTCACCAGAATGTTAACTTTAGCAGTTGAGTCTCATCTCCTTGAAGGGTTAAGCCCTGTTAATATGGATCATAAAGTTTTTTGTCTACAGTATGCAGATGACACTTTGTTTTTTTGTAAAAATAATAGAGAGCAAATAATAGTTTTGAAACTGATTTTATATTGCTTTGAACTTGCTTCAGGTTTGAAGATAAGCTTTAATAAGAGTGTTTTCATTGCTCTTGAGAACAATGAATCTTTACAACAGAATTTGGTAACTATGTTGAATTGTAAAAGTGAAAATTTTTCTATTACTTATCTTGGTGTACCTTTGAGGCCTGGAAAATTAAAAAAGGATGATTGGTGTCCTCTGACTAAGAAAATTGAAAAGAGATTAGCCTTGTGGAAAGGTCTAATCTTTATCTAGAGGAGGAAGACTAGTCTTAGTTAACTCAATTCTTTCTTCTATGCCAATTTTTTGGTTATCTTTCTTTTTATTTCCGTCATGGATCATTGATAAAATTGATAAGGTGAGAAGAAGATTCTTATGGACTGGATCCTTGGACCATAAAGGTTATACTAATTTGGTGAAATGGGAGGAAGTATGTAGACCTAAACAATTTGATGATCTAGGGATTATATACTTGAAGAATATGAATAAAGCTCTGTTAGGGAAGTGACTTTGGAAATGGTTTGATGGAAATTCTAGCCTTTGGAAACAAATTAGTTTTTACATGTATTTTGAGAGGAAAAGTTGGACAGAGTATTTACATTTTGGAAGATTGTCTTTATCACATTTTTGGAGGAATTTCTTTGTTAATACTGAGAGCTTCTTATGCAGTACTCAAGTGGAGGTTGGAAAAGGAAATCACTCTTTATTTTAGCTTGATAAATGATTAGGCTCTTTTACTCTTTCATCTTTTTTCCTCTCCTCTTTGTCATTTCCTCTTTTCCTTTTGCTACCATTAGTAGTATGAGAAAGAAAGAAAATAATGTGTGGTCATGGAATATTCAATTTAGGAGACAGTTGACTAGGATTTTTGTTTCCCAGTATTTTAACATGATGAATCTCCTCAATTCTGTTTGTTTATAACAGGAAGACAAAAGAATATAGTTGTGGGATGCAAAAAAAAATTCACAGTGAAATCTTTTTATCAATTTCTTATGGATGGGGGTTTGAGATATGATTGTGCAAACTTATGGAAACTTCACATTCCTTTAAAGTGAAGTTTCTTGTCTGGTTAGCTATAAGACATAGTCTGAATACAAAATATGCTCTAGACAAGAAAGGGATTATTATAGAAAAGAAATGTTGTTTATGCTCTAAGCTAGATGAAACTCAAACACATCTGTTTATTGAATGTGAGTTTGTATACTCAATCTAGAGGACAATTCAATATAAATTGAATACAGAGAGAGATTTTAGATTAGAATCTTTAAAAGATGTGTAGCTTAACTGGAGCACTGATGATGGTGTTAATTGCAAAAAGAAAAGAGATGTTTTTATATGTGCAATTGTTTGGTGTATATGACAGGAAAGAAATGATAGAATTTTTTCTAATAAGATGAGTAGATCTCTTGAACTCTTGAATAAAGTTATGACTGTTTCAACTTTTTGGCTAGGATCTAAAAATGTTTCAGCTCAAGTGGCTAGACTTCAAGAGAGGAGGAAAAGGAACGCTGAAGAAACACAAGCTTCTGGAGATTCTAGAAGAGAGAACAGGAGCCTTGTAACTGGGGTGATCTAGTTAGAATGATTCTCAACATCAGTATATACACAGTTAATGTTGATTTTAAAACTATGTTGGATTGTGAAACTCCTTTACTTTTTGGTTTAGTAGAAGTAGATAAGCTTATCTCTTTTGTGAAGAGATATATAGCTTGGTGCAGAGATATGATTCTCCTTATTTTGTAGTGTTTTGTATAAGCTCTTGTGCACATTCTTTGGTTGGGGATGTGTGCGTATTATGTAACACCCATTTTTTGTTAATTTAGCTGGCTGGACTGGATTATCTTTATGATAATCCATCCTTTTTCTCAAAAAAAAACCATGTGTCTTATTCATGAATTATTCTCTAGAAGAAAAGAACAAACAAATGTTTTCTTCACCTTTTGCATTCCTGGATACAAAGCTTAAATTATGGACAAATTATTCTAAGATTCTGAATATCGATACGCAAGCATCCATACCAAAGAAAATCAATTCTTGCAATAGAAGCTACTGCAGCTTTCCACGGATTGACTATTAGCGTTTTGAAATCAAAATCTTAGAAAACGGACCTAATTACTGTTGTTTACCGTTTCTTGATCGAAGCCAACTGGCGATAATTAGGGTTTCGAGATCGAGATCGAAACTAACCTCGCGGGCGACTTCCTCAGCACGGCGCTCTCGGTTCGCGTGAGTCTGCTCGGCGATCCACTTGCGGCGCTGGTTAGGGTAAGAGAGAGGATGCCATGGCTTCTGGTTCAGAAACGAGTGGCTCCACGCTGTACCCGACTTTGTCCTGTAATCGACCTCGCCGGATCCGGAGACGCCCTTGTCGGAGTTCTTCTTTCCTAGTCGGAGACCGCCGCCGCCGCCGCTCTCGCCTTCGTCCATTTTTTGGTCGGAGATTTGAGAGAACTGAGCAGGGTTAGGTTTTGGGAAGACTGAATAAAGGGAGAAATTAAACTTCGGAGGAGACGGGTTGGATTCGGATCGGGTCGGATAATTTAGACCCCAAAATGTTTGTACGCGTACAATTTGAGTTGTGAATCGGGTCGGGTCGGGCTCGGTCGGGTCGAGAACGGTATGTTAGCTGAGCACCGGCCAAAAACAGAGACTGATGAGCGAGTCAGCGAGAGCTGTACTCTCTCTCTCTCTCTCTCTCGCGCTGTCTCTTATCCATTTCCCAAAGCTCGATCCTTCTCTCTCTCCCCCCTCCCACTGCAAATTTTGCAGAGGCAATGAGCTAGAGAGAGAGAGAGAGAGAGAGAGAGAGATAACCTAATTCCAAAGGAGGAGGAAGCAAGTAATTCAAGATAAAGGAAGCAGATGGCATGCTTGGTTCCTCAATTCAAGTGCCCATCATCCCATCATCATCATCCCCTTCAAGGTATCATCTCCTCTGCACTTACGGAAACTGCTATTACCCACCATCTGTTCTGTATTAGTTTGCGGTTTCGGGGAGCCCCCAGGTGTCGGGAATTTGAGGGGGGATGCATTGAATTGGGCAAACTGGCGTTTTATTTTCTAATTTTGGAACGGGTTGGGGGTGGGGGTCTTTGCACTGCAATGCATCCATTGACTGTTATATAGAGGACCCGTTTAGATTCATCGGGCGGGCCACGTGCTTAATGAGCACTACATGTTTGTGATAATGCACCTTCGTGCTCACCTAGTGTAATGGTGGTGCCAGCTCTTGAAAAGAATGGTTCTTAAGCGCACGTGGTGATCCTTGATGCCGTCTCTTCCGTCATTGTGAAGCCGAACTCGCCAAGCGGTGGGGGTTATTCACCAACCAACAAGAACATGAGCTGGATGAAGAGACTCATAATACTGGTTTGTTTTACTCTACCGATGACAGCGCCACGATAGTAGGTCAATCTAGTTCAAGAGGAGCCGTTGATTTGCACAATTGGCAATGGTGTTATGTTGAAAAACAAATTGCGGTTAACTACATGTGTGTCAGATTATGGATGAATATCTCTTAAGTCATAATCTTCTGATTGTCTCCAAGACATGATAGTGACACAAGCATGCCCATATGCATGAAAAATAAAATAGACGGCCAGTACACGAGGACCCTGTCATTGTTGGGTGACTTGGGTCTAGGGAGGGTCAAACTTAGCCCCGAACGTGAACAGGCTGTTTTCTCGAGGCATGAAAACGAAAATGAAAAGCAAAAAAAGATGAAACTGTTAATGTGACTATTAGATGATATGCATACATGATGAGACTGTTAGATGTCTAAATCTATAACTACAACTTCATTTGTGAATTTCCTTTACAATGGAAACTATGAGTAATGTGTATTCGTTTTAGGTGACCTGTTTGGCATTTTTTTTTTCTTTTGTGCAGAGGCCATACTCATTCTTAAACCTGAGACCTTCCTAACCCCAACCCATCCCACACCTCCCTCCAAAACAGACGCATACCAACCACCCACGTGCGAGGAATGGCTCCCTACCTATCTATGGCATGCAATATAAGCATGCTCTCATCTATAGTATTTTAGCATGTACTTCGTGTGATGAACGCGTTAGTCTCATGAAACTTAGCTTTTATAATGTACAGGGGGAGCTTCTTAAATCAGTTTTACATTGCTCTTTATCCCAAAATCTGCAGATGTTAGTATTGGTTACTGCTTTCCCACTTTATTTTGGTTGTTTTCTTATTGGCCCAACCCGTAGTCTGAGTTTGTTAGAGCACATTATAATCGTCGTTCTCTCTGCTTCCTTATTTTGCAGTGAAGCCTAGAGGACCAGTTAATGTTCGTAATCAGTGTGTTTCGTCCCAGATGACAGCTGTTATTGAGCTGGATAAGACATATGTGCCTACTCTAGATGCTCATACAAATTCTTCAGCTGTTACAAGACCCTTGAGTTATGTAGGAGCCATTGGTCCACCTTCCAAGGTGAGAGTTGGTTTATGTCAGATTGATAGGTATCCTTTATGATTAAAGGTGGGTGAATGCAAATTGCTTGTCTTTGGATGAAGGGATAAATAGCTGGATTAGATTGATAGGACAACAGTTTAGAGAAAATTAGGAACTTATATTTGTTTAATGAGATATATGAAACAAATTAAGATTTAATCGGGAAACACATCATTTTGGTCCCGCAAATTATCCAAGAATGGTGATAACTTTCACTGACTTAAAGTGGGAATCATTTACATAGAATGGAACAGACGAGCAACTTTATCCTTTTGTGGAATTTGCATGTTTGTTTATTGTTCCCTGTCTACTTGTCCAGACAGATTACAAAACAACATGGCATGCAGAAACACTTCTCACAAGGGAAGAGGCCACAATAGCTGCAGCAGCTGCTGAGGCAGTTTCCCTTGCTAGGGCTGCAGTCGAACTTGCAAAAGATGCAGCTCAGATGATTAGAAAGGACTTATCTGTCAAATTGGAGAAAGCAGAAAACTTTCCATCTCAAGCTGATATTCGTCAGTTAAAGAGGCCCACACTTACCGAACTGGAACTGCTTGACACAACAAACAATCAAGAAGAAGGGCATATTACTCCCAACCAATATAAAGATGAGGGAATTTCCAGTTTGATGCTAAATGAACCTGATCTCCAACGGATGCAGGAGTCTGAAAATATAACTGTAAGATCCATGCGTCAAAGTGAGAGGCGAGCTAGGAGAGCAAAGGCAGCAGAGAAGGCTGCTAACAATGTCATCTCTGTGAAGTCAGGATCATCGGGAAAGAAAAAACGCTCTGCTGCACAAGAGATTGATTATTCAGATCCTTTGCGATATTTGAGAGGAACAACAAGCACTTCGAAGCTTCTTACTGCTGACGAAGAGTTAGAGTTGTCAGAAGGAATTCAGGTAGGATCTTTCACAGATTAGAAATTCATCGACTTTTCTCCTTGAGGAATTGCAGAAAGAAAAGAAGGTTAAGTGTTCATATTTATAAACTGAAATGTTTCTCATTCTTGGTATTGATACATGGACGTGAGGCAGGACTTAATAAAGTTGGAAAGTCTCCAAGCAGAACTCACAGAACGATACGGTAATCCACCAACTTTCGCTCAATGGGCGATGGCAGCTAGAGTTGATACAACGACCTTGAGGAAGCGCCTAAATTATGGAAGATATTGCAAGGATAAGATGATCAAAAGCAACATACGCCTTGTTATATCTATTGCCAAAAACTTTCAAGGTTCAGGGATGAACCTGCAGGATCTTGTCCAGGTATTGTAAGTGGGTTCTAATAAAAAAATGCAATGTTTCTTGTAATCCCTCCTGCTCCATCATGCTAATGATTCTTGTTTGCAGGAAGGATGCCGAGGTCTGGTGAAGGGTGCTGAAAAATTTGATGCTTCAAAAGGGTTTAAGTTTTCAACCTATGCACATTGGTGGATAAAACAAGCTGTTCGCAAATCTCTTTCAGATCAATCTAGGACAATCCGTTTACCTGTAAGCTTCAGTTAATTACTTGATATGCCTTTCTCTAGAGATATCACCAATATTCCGGCAAGGATTACTATGCAGGTTCCCCTTGAGCTTCTATTAGCCTTCTGGACCTGGAAGATGAAAGTCATCCTTTTTTAAGGAAAGAAAATTAAGTAAATCTTATTATTCGTAGAAGTTTTTTTATCTAAGTCAAAATGCAGATATGGTGAAATCATTGTGAGTTTTGGTTACCTTACATGAACAAGGATCAGGCGAGTTGAAACTCAATAATGAGATAAGGACTTTAGGAAACACCTTAAAGTTGCAAATGTTATTTAATTCATCGAAATAGCATCCAGTAATTATAAGTTCCTTGGCTGAAATGATTCAGCTGATCATTCCCTGGCTATTGCTGTCAACAACCACTACAATGATTTACTATTTTTACAAATATTCTTCTCGTGAACTTTTCACTAACTGTAAGGTAAAGATGGATTTCTTTACTGTAATTTCCTGTTTAAATAGTTTTGAAAGTTATTGCTCAGATTCTTGTATTTGTCTGATAGTTCTCTTGAGTATCATGGTATTTGATTAACCATACTCCAAGTAGAGAAGCTTTTCTATTTGTTTTCTGTTTTCTTAAATTAGACTAATATTGAGCTTCAAGGTTCCCTATTTTCGCGTACTCATGTATGTACATATATGCTAATATTCAAGTCAATAGATACTTTCCCATTTCTGAGAGTTTCATCCAGTTCTTTTCTGAAGTAGAAACTTTAAGAGTAATATAATATTGGCCATTGTTCCATTCTCCTCTTGACTTACATCTTATCTCATGTCTTTGTTCAACAGTTCCACATGGTTGAAGCAACTTATCGCGTAAGAGAAGCAAGGAAACAACTCTACAGTGAGAATGGAAGGCACCCGGACGACGAAGAAATTGCAGAAGCAACTGGATTAACAATGAAGAGGCTAACTGCTGTGATGCTAATTCCTAAAGCTCCTCGATCACTAGAGCAGAAGATCGGAATCAATCAGACCTTAAAGCCTTCGGTTTGCTCTGCAACCTTATACTCTTTTTTCCTTAAATGAGTGCATTAGTATGAAGTTGGAGGTTGCTTCTATTGAGTTTAAAACAAGAGAGAGTTGTTTGAAATGGTTCGGTCGTGTGCGATGAAAGCCGTTAAATGCGCCAGCTTGGAAAAATGATAAGATTATAATTTAATAGGAAAACAAGGAAAAGAGATGTGCCTAAGGGAACTTGATTAAGAATGATATGATTAATGATTAGCTTAATGGATGAGACAGTCCATATCAAAACTGAGTGGAAGAGTAGGATTCATGTAGCCGCCAACCCTGACAATTTGGGACAAAGGCGTTGTTGTTGATGTTGTTTTGTTTATGATTGCAATCCTAATTCCTCGTATTTTACTATAGGAAGTGATATCAGACCCTGATGCCCTAACAACAGAGGAAATACTCGTGAAGCAACTAATGAAGCAGGATCTGAATAAAGTGCTCGATAGCTTGAATCCGAGGGAGAAGCAGGTTGTGAGATGGAGATTTGGGCTTGAGGATGGAAGGATGAAAACACTGCAAGAGATCGGAGAGCTGATGGGTGTGAGCAGGGAGAGAATTCGGCAGATTGAGTCTTGTGCCTTCAGAAAACTCAAAAACAAGAAGAGAACCAAGAATTTGCAGCAGTATCTCTATTAACGGGATGTGATGATAAAATAAGCAAGAGATGCGTGCATTCTTTCAACCACCCATCAATTTGTTGGTGGTCTTCCATCATTTTGTATTGTATATTATGAGCAGTGCATATTGATCTTCTCAAAGGATGAAATCCACTATATCGGTGAGATGATTTTGGCAACGGTAATGATGTTAGACAACACGAGGTTCGTGTGTCTAAATCTATTGAGGCAATGTTTCAGTGATCTGACTGGTAGCAAGCAAAAAAAGTGAGGAATTGGGGGGGAGCTATTCAAAATGAATGAATATTTTTCACTGTGACTTCGTCGGCTTATACACAATAATTACCGTCATATTTTATAGACAGCAGAAGAATATTCCAGTTCGTAATATCATATCTGATAAGGGTTCAAAAAAAATATCATATTCGGCAGTAAATGGTATAAATCTTTTTTTATATGGTAACCCAGTCCCCAATATGTATGGAAAATGTGGGTTGATTCTTCGTAAACGGATATAAAGGTTTTTTTTGCAATCCCATGAGAGGATAGAGGACCCTAGCTCGGGTATGCCCGAGACAGTGACGTTCATAAAAGGTTCGAATTAATGGTGAATGGAAAAAGTTATTCTTCATTGACCAAAATAACGAAAAAAAATGGTATAAATTCATGGAATGCTTCTTTGATTCGCAAGATTTTATGAAAAATGCTCATTATAGTGTTTTTTTTAGTGGCATAAGTATATATCCTACGGATATTTGTTGATATTCATGATTCCATGTCGTACAGTCTACATCTTGTTTATGTTCGGAGGTCACTTTCTCAAATGCAACTCTATCGCATATCGCATATATGTGTGTGTGTGTGTCCAATCAACCATACTCACTTGACTTCCTGTATTAAGATGGGCATATTCTCACTTGCTAAGTGGTTTAAGAATAATTGGTGATTGATAGAAAGACTAATTAATGTAAAGTATCAACGGTCAAAATGTAGTTGAAACAACTTTCAAGTTTAATCACCTCGGTCTGCTTTTAAACGTATACATGAGTTTAATCAATAAAATTTTCAACATTCATTGACTTGGGATACGTCTGCAGTTCAGCTTGTAGTTCTTGAATTCCACTGAGAACTCATTAACAAAATGACTACAAGAAGTGATACGCTGTAGCACGGACTGCTAATTTTCTACTATAATGCTTTCCGATACTCAGCTTTTTTCGTACTTGGCTCTTCTTTACATTGGATCATACCAGGTGTTGCCTAGGTGGGGAAAAAAGAAGGTTGATTCTGTGATTTCTCATCTCTGTCTTCTACCTCATCGTCTCCTCGAATCATCCCGGAGGAGCAAAGTGCTTCTGAAACTGAGGATAAACTTCTGCCCTCTGCTGTTTTCTCTACCTTGGTTGTAGCCGATGCAGCGCCATATAAGCAACTAGTCGATATCCAACAAGCATTAATCCCATAATGCAGATGTCCACCCACAAATTCTCGAGCCCAACGGACTTAATCGCTGGAAAATCGATCACAGGGCAAAATTTCCCAGGTGAACACTCATAGTAGTCGTCAGAGTGGAAGTGAACTCCAAGCAGCAGCTTGTAGCAGTAGAAGCTGTAACTCAAGTACTTTAACCACACGATGAACGGGGGAATCTGCTGTACATAATATCCTCCAGCTATAAGAAAGACGAGGGTAGTAACCGAAGCAAGAGTCGTAGCTTGCTTGAGGTCATCCATGAGGATGGCTCCAATGGCAAGGCCAAGGCTCTGAGCAACGAGAACACTGTAGAGGACGACGAGGAGAGAGAGGAGAAAAGTGGAGGGATGAGGATCGAGACCACCCATCCAGTAGATTATGAAGACAAAAGCAGTGGGTAGGGCTAATTCCATCGGGAGATCAGCAGCAGTTCGGGCTAAAAAGTAGGTTGAGAGGCGGTACATGCCAGAGGAGCGCTCCTTGATCAGCATCGCTCTTTCTTGAGGGAAAGTGAATACTGCATTGTACAAGGGGTAGAATCCCCAGAATACAGAGAAGAAGAAAAGCAAAGCGGTCTGCAACGAAATGATTAGCGTCAGTCAGTCGATGAATATGTTGTCTTAGGGAAGCTGTAAGTTTTTCGGTTGCCGGGGCTTACTCTGTCCTGAAGATGAGACGACGGTGTATGCCACCATAAGAGGCCTCCCAGGGTTGCAACACTTAGAACTTGGAAGATCCTAAGCTTGTTGAAGGCCTCGTGTCGTCTCTCTTTCATCCCTCTTCTTAAAAGTACGGAGAATTGCTCGCACCAGCTACTGTTCCATTGCTCTCTTCTACCTCTTGCTGCAGGAAACTTTACTGGTCAGTCAGCAAATTTTATGACCCGGCCGGAGAGTAAATATAGCACCAAAGCACGTACCTGCATCTCGACTGTAGTTGTAGTTGTTGCTGTTAGGGTCCATGGAAACGGTGCAGAGCTCTGCCTTTAATCTGGTGGCAATGTTCTTGTCATATGCTGATATGAGCTCCTCTCTCACTGCCTTCTGCTCCTCAGCGATGCCCTTTCCATCTTCGATAGCGTGCTTTGAGTTTGGAGCAATTCCTGGCAATTGGTGTATCAAGAATAAGAAAATTAGCCACAGTTTTTTACTGTTGCTCTTTTAGTACACTTTCGCTATGATAAGGGTCATGAAGCGTGGTAAAAGAAAGTTGGTGATTGCTTTTTTAGGAGTTAAAAAATTTTGGCCCACAAAAATGCCTAACAACGACCATATTGGCCCCTTTTTCAAGTTAATTGTTAACAGAAAGCGATTCTCACTAACTGGATGATGGAACCCACAATCATTTACTGACCAAAACATACACAGCATGGGACCTCAATTCACCGTTGATGTTGAAAGCTCAATCGAACTTTAAACGTGATATTGCCAAGATTATATGTGTGTCTAATTCTTGAACTGGAAAACTACTGGTGGTGGATATGGCACGATTATGAGCATTAATGCAATTGTCTTATTATCATTGCAGGCGCGATTGAGACATTGTACCCTTTATCTATATCATCCTCAGTTTTAATTCATAAATAACAACACCTGAGGAACATAATCTTACCGTTGGCGAGATCTAGGAGAAGATCAGCAGGGTTCACAGTGACCGGCGATGAGAAACCGATGGACTCAAAGTATCCTTGTGCATCCGATGCTTTGCCATGATATATTGGACATCCCTCCGACAGAAGCACCACCTTATCAAACATATGATACAGCCTGCTCGATGGCTGGTGTATCGTCGTCACCACTGTCCTCCCTCCTGCCGCCAGCCTCTTGAGCGTCGTCATGATTCTCTGAGCATTCGTCGAGTCCAAACCCGAAGTCGGCTCATCCAGCAACAACAAGCTAGGGTTCACAAGCATCTCCTGACCTATGCTCACCCTCTTCTTCTCCCCACCCGATATCCCCCGGAGGTAGGGACCTCCAATGATACTATCAGCCACCTGAGTGAGGCCGAGCTCTTGCATTATGTGCTGTGCATGTTGCACCTTCTCGGTTTTGGAAAGAGTCCTGGGTAGTCGTAGGAGGGCAGTGAAGATGAGGGTCTCGCTGACGGTCAGGTGAGCATAGAGGACATCGTCCTGGGCGACGAATCCGGTACGGCGTTTGATCAAGCTGGAGAATGGGAGGCCATTGTAGGTGATCTTGCCGGAGAGCTTGTTCTTGGTCAGGCGGCCGCCAAGGGCTGTGAGGAGGGTGGTCTTGCCGCTGCCAGAGGGGCCCAGCATCGCCAGCATCTCCCCGGGGCCCACCATCCCGGTCACGCCGTTCAGTATCGTCTTTTCAGTCAGACAGCTGGCTGACATGCCGCCACCGCCACATGGCCACCCCCCTCCATGGTTCAGTTTCACTTTGTACACGACTTCCTCAAACTGTCAAAGAATTTCAAAGGTGAAATATGTGCATATACACAAGTCAATACCTATTAAGTCAATACCTAATAGTTTAAGCTTATGAACTGACAATACCTTGAGGGTCACCGGATAGACTGAACCGGTGTGGATTTGTTGCCGTTGGTTTGAATGGTTTGTTGGGTATGCGACGACCGTTGTATTCATCACTGGCTCACTTGGGTGAGCGACGCTGTTCTCAGGTTCGTGCGGTGGCATGATTTAGGTGCAGTCCCGGTGACAATGATGTACCTGGTGGTGGCAGAAATTGTGACTGAGCTTTAGAGAGATAGGCTACTAAGAAACGTATGCACATATGTATGGCTATATATACAAGGAAAAGGGGGAGAGGAGGGACTTTGGGGCGTCAGTAACCCCACCAATTTGCTTGGTTCTTGCACTCACTTTTACACTAAGAAGTGTTGAGCATGCTTAATTAGTAATTTTGTTCAATGATGGCAAGTTGAAGTGATATGTTTTCTTTATAATAATACATATGTGATATCTAGAGGTTGTCCTGGTGATTTTGGTTGTGTACTTCAGAATAAACTGCATAAGTATGAGTACGCAAGCACTTCGAGGGGCTCACTTTTATATATGTAGGGCCTCTAGTATTTCCTAACATATCACTTTTTTTTCGCAGGAGGCCATTTAGCTTTAGAAAAACCGAATGATGCAGAAACACACTGTTCCATTAAAAAGAAGTTAAAAGAAACAAAATACAGTCCAAATCCTATAATAATGCCTAGGTCAATATTTCTGACTTTAAGCTCATAACATCCATAATTGAGCCATGTGAGGATTCTAACTAAAACTATTCCAATCGCTGCAAACTACCAACAAGAGAATATTTATACCTGCTTATTATTCTTTCTCAACAACTTAGATCGATATCTGCATCATTCAGCTTACTGATGACCCAGTTGGATCTACCACTAATTTAGGTGCGTCACGTTTGATTCACTGGCCGCACGCTAGGTTTCCCTCTTTCAGCATTTGTCTTGTTGCACTCAATAATCTGTCAAGATTAGCATATGCAGTAGGTTAGGAACATGGCGCAGCTGAAACAAATCTGCAGAAGATTGTGCTTTCAAATTTTTTTAATCACCAGTCATGTGTCAATAATTAGTTTCTTGTTTTATTAAATAACGTTTCTATTAAAAAGAACCATTGAGTTGGGAGACCTACATTAACTTACTTAGTAGCTAAGTTTATTATAAGTATGACAGCATATCATCAGGGAGTGTAGCCAAGGACTTCGTGATTATTAGAGTTTGGTAGTCTGTGTGTCCCTAGTTAGTTCAGATTATTTTGTTTTAGTTTTTATTTTTTTTATTTTTTTTTTGTTTAGTATAAGTTATAATCATGATGGTTGCTAATACACCTCAATGATAACCCCTTGGTAGGGCTGGGGTGTTGGGTTGAGGGATCCTACTCAACATGGTAACTTCCGATAAAGGGTGTCAAGAGTTGGTAGTATTCTGAAAATTTTTATGACAGAAAAAGGGTTCTCTCTGATCCTATTGATACAACTCCAATACCCAACATGGTAACTTTCTCTAAAAAAGAATATCATCTACATGCTCTCTCTTTTTTTCTTTTTTTCTCCTCTTTTTTCCCCCCACGAAGCCCCACCACATCTGAGGGGCCCTTCAGTACGGTAAAACGGGGGGGATCTCACTACAGGATTCGCTGGCTTTACTTGATCTGAGGCCTTGTAAAGAGGAGCACATTGTAACTTTTCACCACCAAAGAGGAAAAGAGAACAGCCATTTCAAGTGTCAACCATTGCAATTATACATGGGCTACAGATCCAAATCCATGTGCCTTCCATTGGTGGTGGTAGTAGTAGAATCACTCCTTTTGGGTGAATGAAAAAGGATGGCATATTATAACAGTAACAAAAGAAGAAAAAAAGTAAAGCTGTTGCCTTTTCTTGAAAGAGCTTATTCTCATGTTGCTTGCTGATAAACTATTCAATTATCCATCATTAAGCAGCAATAGAACTTGATGGTAGTTAAAGATTACTTGCATACATAATAAACTAACAATCTGCATCATATATTAGCAATATTTATATAATTCTCAAGTACTGAAATTGCATTACCCAACATAGGCATCTATAGTTGAAAATAGGAAAACAAATGGATGATATTCTATCTGAAATACGTGTTTAACTAATTCCTAAATGTATGGCACTCTTGTGTATATCAACAAACATGGTGTTTGGCACGTGTACGAGCACACACAAATAAGCATTCGTACATAATACAACTTGCCATTCAATTAATAATCCACATTACCTTTGGCAACGAAAATAAACATAACAAAATACTTATTTGTGCATCCACTCGATACATTGGGCTTTTTTTTAGGAACTTGACGCATCAACTAAAGCTTAGGAGTATTCGTGGTCTTTTTTATCTCTAGTTGTCTAGCCAAAACCATAATGAATGGCGTAGATCGCATATTGATTTGGATGGCCCACAACAAAGAAATAAAGCTAAGAAGGGATTATATTTAGGTAAAGCAAATCCCACTTAATGAAGTTCGAACATGAAGCTTTATACTAGCTAGAAAGAAAAGAAAAGAAAAGAACGCAAAATTTTGAAAACTATTACGTGATGATTCTTGTCGTAACCCAGTAAGTCATCCTAGAATATTAGACAAAAGTGGTCTGTAAGATCTTATTCTTGGATTTAGAATGATTTAGAACACGAATAGCCTGTCACAACAAGCACCATGGATTTCGTAATCAGCTTTTGTATCATAAAAAAATGGCGCGCACTCATTGCTTCGTAGGGCCAAGGATCAATGGTGCGTGAAGTTGTGAGATCTTTTGCTCTAATGTCACAAGATCTTACTGACATGTAGTAGTAAGAGCATAATATGATTAAGCTTTTAGTTACAGTGGCCATATTTCACTTCAAATTAACTCCCATAGTTCGTTCTGATAAGTTGAGGTGTCGACAACTGGCACGAGGAGTGGGGGAGGTAAGTGGCCACCCTCTAAGTTCCACCACCATGACGCCGACTCAAACTGTTTCAGATCATTGGAAGCAGTCCAACATGGAGTGGTCCCCTTCATCCCCCACTACTCTGCCTCTTAACTCTCCTGGTCCTTTTCTTTCTCTGTATTTTTTAGTGCACTAGTTATCTTTTGGCATGTTGCAGCTCAACCGACCTGTATATTTTCCTGACATGATCATGGGAGTTTGAGAGCAATGGACTCATTAGTTTAACTGACGCTAACGCATACCAGTTGTTTAATTACCACTTAATGGATTCTCTGGGCTCCTTATCTCATAGCTTAGTTTTTTTTTTCCCCGTTCTTTTTTAATGTTTCGGGTTTCTCAGTATACTATGGCAATGCTGGTCCACTACCTAGTTGTGACCATTTTGAACCATGAATTTGTTCAGTTTGGCTACTGCATTGTTTGTGGTTTAGATTTTAAATACAAATTTTCACTCAAAACGAAAAGATTTTGAATACAAATCCCTTTAGCAATTTTATCACGTTTTCCCTTCAATACTCCTTTCCAAATTTAGGAGAATTTGAAGGATGGCAATTGGCCTTTTAGGACTGTAGTAAATTCCTCTCATGTTCTCATTTTTCTTGTCTAGTAACACTGCTAAAAGAAGCTTGCCGTAAAATTGTAATTAGCTGTATAACTTGTCTAATCCTTCACGGAGTCTTGTGTCCCGTAGACCACAATATGGTAAGGAAAACACTTTGATAATGATACTGACCACCAAATGATTTTCTATTTTCAAATTTTTATTTTGTTGTTTCTGTGAGCTTTTATACATGATTTCCTCAACAAAACCCATGAAATGGGTTTCCTAAAGTATAAGTCGCATCATCCAATGAGAGTGAGCCCTTCCTTCTGATTTCAAGGTGTGAACCAAACAAGAAAAAAAGAAACAATTTGTAGAAAGTGTTTCTACAAATGGGTTTCCACCAATTTCCTAGCAAGCAAATAGCCGCTAGATGTATTTTAGTTATTTTGATATTCTTACCCTTGATTCATCTACATGTAGTTATAGCTTGTATATAATTTCAACCTTTTGTGGGAGGAATTCAATACACATTTTAGACTACAGGCACAATGACACCAGGATACTAGCATTTCTCAAACACCAAATCATGTTTGCCCTGTTTTACGGTCAGTTGCCACCCTAACTACAAATGTTGCCTTTATAATGGCAATGACTGTCAACATTCAATACACGCTTTAGCTTAATGGCAATTGCTTCGAGAACAACTAGAGGCTTAGCAATTAGCAAAAAGTTTAAAGTAGATTAGAAAAAAAACTAGCTAGAGTATATTGAATAGTCTAGCAAGATAAATGGAATCCACTATCTAAGAAAACGGCGAAGGTGATGGTTGTGCTCTCAAGCTAGATAGATAAGTAAACTTTTTGAGGTCGGCTAAGGCAAAGGAAAAAGGATCCTATGTTTATAAGACACAAAGGATACATTGAGTCATGAGTCTAATGACCAATTTTACTGAACACCCAGAACAATTGGACCACTGATTCGAAGTAGAAAGCAATGACTCCCAAACACAAAATGCAAGAAAAGGCTAGGCTAGCTCCCACTTGGAAAAATTGGTAGTGTAGAACGGATATGCTTGGGTAGGACCAAGATGCAAAGAAAACTGAAAGAAGAGTATGAAAGTTAGGGCTCTATGAATTAGTACAAAAGCTTTCGATTTCAAATGTGTACTTTAAGGGCTTTGTGGGTGGAGCTACTGTAAGAATAGTGACTAGAGCTCAATAATACCAGGCGTGCATTTCCTTAACCATCTACTAATATTATATACGCTAACCTTAGTTTTGGATAGAGTTGCTTTATCTTCTTCTTTAATGGGCGTGATCAAGGATTAGATTATGTGGGCAAGCATCAACTGAAATGTTTTCATATATTATTCCATTTAGACGATGCTTTAAAACTAAAAAACAATATTGCATATGTAAGAATCCATTCGGCTCATAGTTTTAAAGTAGGAAAAAAGGTGTGATTTTTGTTATTGCTGATGCTAACAAATTTATGAATAAATTATAGTGTTGAAAGCAAGTACTGCAGTAAACAAATGGAGGGAAAGACCAGAGCACCAGAAGTTTGATGTTCGGTTGACACCCTTTGTAAAATTATTGGTCCTTCGAGGTACTCCTTTTCAGAAACAAAGCTTCTTCTTGTGATATTACCCCTGTAACAAATAATAGGAGAGGTTAGGAATCTTAAGATAATACTTTTGGTCTGTACAACAGGAATACAAATTATGAGAAAGCTTGTATCTCCTATCAATTTGTGTTACTGTAGGCTGACTCAAATTGACAGAATTGATTGGTCTTAAAACAGTATGATTAAGTTATTTATTTATCAGAAAATACATGAGATCCCACGTAAGAGATATCTACTATTCTGATGACGAAAATCTGGTCATAATTTGAAAGAATATACAATTAATATATGGTAACAGATTCTGCTCCTCAATCCTCTCCCTCTATTTTCTACTGCCAGACTTTTTCCCGGACCTTGCGAATTAACTCTCAAGAGCTTCATGAAGATCTTTCCCATTAGAACAAATACAGTCAAAAACAACCTTGATGAAAATTTGTATGCTCCTTTGGCTTGTCTAAACATATTCTAGTTGTCCAATAAGGCTGAGGGGTGTGTGTGTGTGTCAACCATGTTGTCATACCAATATCAGATAGCGCTTGTGCCCAACAATTTGGTTTGCTATCCACAATGTTAGGCACTATAATGGTGCACCACTAACTCTCATGTAACATTTATAAAAGTTCCTGTTTGTACATGACATTCTAAAAAATGATGGGCCACAAAGACTGAACTGATGGAGGGAGAACAAATGCAGATCTTATTATGAATTCACCATGTAACTGTCTCATAATTTTGTGATAGAAAACTTGGTGAACTGGAGTTCGACTCATTGCTCAACACGAAGCAATCATTCCCATTGCCTTCCAAATACATCATCATGATAATAAATCAATCAAAATCAGGTTCAAATGTGAACAGAAACCTGTCTAGATCAATTTTGATGATGCAACATGAAAACTCATGCATCACGAACATGTAACTTGATAGAGACCAATATCAAGTGAAACTCACGCGTTGTGAGAGGTCGAACTTGAGGAGACCATACCAAAAGAAATAATCTTTCAGAATCTACTGATCAGCATGCGCAAATTGTGTAACAAAAATGGCCACAGAAAATGAGACTGCTCATTGTACTATGTATATTACGAATTCTGTGTTTTCCCTGACAGGAGTTAATTCATTTCATAGCAAATGTCAATCATAGATTTTTGCAGGGTGACATCTACTTTGCCAGTTCGCAATTTTTTTATTTTGTCTTGAACGCTGCACTTGATTGGGTAATAATGACGGCCTCGGATTCCAAATTTTAAGAAATAACGTCCAATATGGTTCCAGATCTTGAGCACTAACATAAGTGGAAGCAAGATGGCAGCAGATAAGGATAAAGAAAAAGGACACCTAATCATTTCATTTCAGATTGTTGTACATTTCCTATTATCCTCGTTTTCCTTTTTGTACTTCATCCTCCTGAGAACCAAGTCCTCAGTATCTGCAGCCTTGGCATACATTTGAGTAAAATCACATCAAAATATTTGATGAAGGCAGACAAAAGAAACTAAGAGCAGTCCTTCGCATGCAACAGCTTTGATCAACCAAAGAAAAGAAGCAATGTTTGATTTTTCTGGAGAGTAATCCATATATGCGACAAAAAGAAAGGAAATAAACAACTAAATTCAATAAAATTTATGTCAAGAAATAACAGAATTAAATGGCTTAAATAATTGGAAGTTCCACTAACCTTGTGTAACCATTCTCGTTACCCATGCGTCATGCTTGCCTTTATGATTTTCTATTCATAGTTTGGACAAATCTGATCCTACTTCGATCATTAAAGTGTGTTCGAATTAATATAAAATTATAATCTTTGATCCTCACATAACTTCGGAGTTTTTGTGTAATGGTTAGAGGAACTAAATTTAAAATGGTATCAGAGCAACCCAAGTTCAAATCCCACCGGCCACAAATTAAATGCGGATTTTCTAAAAATTGACACCGCTACGTGAGTCCAAATTTCAACCCATAAAATAGGGCGCTCAACCTGTGAGGGCATGTTAAAATTAATATAAAACTATAATCCTCGATCCTTACCATAACTTCGGAGTTTTGGTCTAATGGTTAGAGGAACTAAACAGGTTGAGCGTTATTTTTTATGGGCTGAAACCTGAACTCACGAGACGGTGTCAATTTTTAAAAAATCCGCTTAAAATTCATGGTCGGTGGGATTTAAACCTGGGTTGCTCTGATACCATCTGAAATTTAGTTACTCTAACAATTACACCAAAACTCCGAAGTTATGGTGAGGATCGAGGATTATAGTTTTATATTAATTCTAACAAAGTGAAATTAGTATGTTATTATATTTCTATTTTCTCTAGCTAATAAATTCCTCAGGCATCTTGCCCCAGTTACGCAAAAAGAGGTGTAACCAATACATTCATATGATTGTTGATGTAAAAGCTATTTTCATACTTGTTCCTTGGGAAGTCATATGTCCTAAAGAAATGTAAACATTGTTTGAAATGGTTCACAATAGAAAAACTTTTGATATAAACTAACGAATTGCAAGTCAAGAAAAATTATACATATTTATTACTTAGGTTAGAGTTAAACTATTAGGTTTATATTCAGAGTTCAACTTTCAAGTTAACAAAAAATTTCAGGCGTCTCAGACTTGTTTTAATTAGAATGTTTCATCCCTTTTCCCATTTTAATTTAATTTCAATCTTTCAAGGATTATGGTTGAGTTGTCAGAATGGCTACCTAAACAAGTATATCAGCCTACTAGCGACCACCAAATTTTAACATAAAAATAGAGAAAATCAAAAGAAATAACATAAAAACTAAAAAAAAAGAGAAGATGTCAAGCAGCTTCATCCTTCATATCCTATGTAATAACCTTCCTCTAAGGTCTGGGAGATCTTTTATGTTCCTAACCTTACATCTCTATGAATTATTCAGCACTTGGGCTTTGGCCACTTAATAATGTCTGTGTTTGTACCCTATCCACTAGTGCTCACTCACAGTCATCAGCTGCACTTTTCTATGCCTGCTTAGGTGAATTTATTATCTGATGATGATGTTGTTAACAGTGTGGATTCTCCAATTGAATGTTATGTGCTATGCAATCAAACTGGCAAGCAAAAAAACTTAATATCTGAGCACAATCATACATTGGGAGAAAGGAGGATGATTGAGAAGTGATCTCAAAGGGAAGTATCAACAGTGTAGCACATAAACCCCCTATTTCCAAGTGAGTGCTATCCTCTTGTACACTAGCATCAGGAGAGCCTACTTGATTTCTTTGACCATATTAATCAATATTATGATTGCTCACAGAGGATGTTTCAGAACATGGAAATGAGAAGTCCAAATAAAAGTGAGGGAGATCACAAGTTACCCATAGGGTAAATTTTTCTCATCTGTCCTTGAAAGTTGAAATGTTTTCATGACATATGTTGATTTTGATCGTGTAGAAAGAGATAATTGAGAGAGCAAAAACCCTAACTTAATTGATTTATTCAGATACTAGAGAGATATATATATAGTCATACAAATAGGGGTATGGTTAACGGGTCACAACCCATTAACCCAATACCTAATATACTTAATCTAACACTCTCCCTCAAGCTGGAGCATAAATATCCACCATGCCCGGCTTGTCACATATACTAGAAAACACCTTTGAAGAAGTAGCTTTGGTAAGAATATCAGCAAGTTGCTGTGAGGACGGAGTGGAAATATGAGAGATACTATCTTCTTCTCCCAAGCATCTCTGACAAAATTACAGTCAACTTCAATATGTTTTGTCCTCTCATGAAACACAGGATTCTGTGCAATATAAATGGCAGCCTGGTTGTCACAATGCATTAGCATAGGTCCAGGCTGAACAAAACCAAGCTCTGTCATAAACTTTCTTAGTCACACCATCTCACAAGCAGTGTGAGTCATTACTCTATATTCGGCCTCTGCACTAGATCGTGATACTACATCTTGTTTCTTGGTTCTCCAAGTCACAAGATTACCTCTAACAAAAGTACAAAATCCTGAGGTTGACTTTCGGTCTCCCATGTCTCCTGCGTAGCCAGCATCAGAGAAAGCCGAAATGTGAGTATGCTCATGCTTCTTATAAAACAATCCCTTGCCAGGACAACTCTTGACATATGCCAAAATCTGCAGAGCTGATGTCCAATGAACCTCTCTAGGTTTGTGCATAAGTCTGCTCAGTACACCTACTGTAAAAGTAATATCAGGTCTAGTAACTGTCAAATATATTAGCTTCCCAATTAGTCTCCTATATCGTCCAGCATCATCTAGTAGAGAGGTATCATCACGCCACAAATCAACATTTGCCTCCATTGGAGTGCTTGCAGGTATGCATTCCAAGAGACCTTCTTCTTCTAGTAAATCTAGCACATACTTTCTTTGGGACAACAACGGGTCATGTTTTTGATATGCAACTTTAATCCCAAGAAAATACTTTGGCTTTCTCATGTCCTTAGTGACAAAATGACGGTTTAGATACTCCTTAGTCTCAGCTAAGGCAACAGAGTCACTCCCAGTCAGTAGAATATCATCAACATATACGGCTAAAATAACCAAACCAGTTGTTGTGCGTCGAAGAAAGACACAGTGATCAGACTGACAACGTTGGAAACCAACATTAGAAATAACATTGCTGAACTTATCAAACCAAGCTCGAGGACTCTGCTTTAACCCATAGATAGCCTTTCTCAGCCTGCAGATAAGATTCTCCCCCTGAGCAACATACTCAGGAGGTTGCTCCATATAAACCTCTCGCCCAAATCACCATAAAGGAAAGCATTCTTCACATCTAGTTGGTGCATTGCCCAATCTATATTAACAGCCAGAGAGAAAAAAAATTCTAATAGAGTTGAGACGAGCAATGGGAGAAAAGGTTTCTAGTCAATACCATATGTCTGGGTATATCCTTTAGCAACCAGACGAGCTTTATATCTATCAACAGACCCATCAGGACGATATTTCAAGGTATACACCCATCTGTAGCCAACCATAATCGCTCCAGTAGGTAGAGAGACCAAATCTCAAGTCCCTCTAGAAAGCAGTGCATTCATCTCCTCATCCATAGCCTGTTTTCTAGCGGGTACTAACAAAGCTTCCTCATGTGACCTGGGCAAAGATATAGTGGACAAGGACAAAGCAAACTGACGAAAGGATGGGGTGAGACGGTCATAAGAGACAAAAAGAGAGATAGGATATTTTGGGTAAGACCGTTTACCTTTACGAAGAGCAATAGGAACATCTAAGTCAGAAGAGATATGAGGCTCGACATGAGATGGACCTGCAGCTGGAGAAGAAGAGTCAGCAGGAGCAGAGACAGGTGTATGTACTTTAGGACGGCGAGAGTATGTCAGTAAAGGCTTTGGTGCAGTAGCCACAGGAACAGATACTGAAATAGTAGTGAGAGCCATAGAAGGTAGTGGTACCTGTGGACTGACAGAGGTAGTGGAACCAGAGAAAAAATATAGGACAGACTCAAAAAAGGTAACATCAGCAAAAACAAAATATCTCCTGGTGGTCGGATGATAGCACCCATACCCTTTTTGAGTACGTGAGTATCCAACAAACACACACTTAATAGACCTAGGAGATAATTTATCCAAACCAGCAGTCAAATCCTGAACAAAACACGTACAACCAAAAACTCGAGGAATCACAAAAAAACGTTTTTTAGCAGGATAAAGACAGTGGAATGGTATCAAACCATCAAGAATAGAGGAAGGCATGCGATTAATCAAATGACAGGCAGTGAGGACAGCATCAGACCACAAGTACTTTGAAATATTCATATGTATCATCAGTGTTCTAGCAATATTGAGAATATGTCTATGCTTCCTCTCAGCAACTCCATTTTGTTGTGAAGTATGAGAGCATGAAGTTTGATGAATAATACCATTAAGAGCAAAAAATTTTGAAACGTCATTTTTCATATATTCCAAAGTATTATCAGTACGAAGAATATGAACAGAAGTAGAGAACTGAGTTTTTATTTTATTATAAAAAAATTTAATAACATGCAAGACTTCAAACCTCTCTTTCAACAAATATAGCCAAGTCATGCTAGAGAAATCATCAACAAAAACAATGAAATATCGAAAACTCTTCACAGAGGGAACACAACAAGGACCTCAGAGATCAAAATGAACTAACTCAAATGCAAAACTACTGCGTTTATCGACACGACTCTGAAAAGAAGCACGATGGTGCTTACCCAGTTCACATGACTCACAACCTAAAGAAGAAAGAGAAGACTGAACAGTAACTACCGATCTAAGTTTCTGTAGTGAAGGATGACCCAGACGCCAGTGCCACAGTAAAGTAGAATCAGGCTGTGCTGCAACAAGACCAGCACCCGACACACTATCGTCCAAATAGTACATACCTCCTCGTTCATGCCCCGAACCGATCGTCATCCCAGTTGCTAGGTCCTGAAAAACACAATAAGAATGAAAGAATGTGACTTTACAGTTAGTGCTTTGTAAACTTGCTAATGGATAATAAGCTAACAGGGAATTTAGGAGCATATAACACATCAGTGAGTTTAAAAGAGGAAGTAGCATGAACTACTCCAGCACCAAGAACTGGAGAAAGTGTACTATCAGCGATGCGAATAGAGGAAAACTTATCAGAAAGATGTAAAGAGACAAAACGATCCTTTATACCTGTCATATGGGATGAGGCTCCAGAATTTAGTACCCATGGTTCATGAAGAGAAGCTATGTAAGCATCCATACCTGAAGAGGATGCATGAGTAGCCGAATGACTGTTCTGAGAGAGCTCTAGCTGGTGTAACCTATCATAATTTGCCTAATAGATCTGAACAGTAGGAATAGTGGTAGCTGGATTACTAGAAGTAGTAGTAGAAATAGGTGAGCGAGTCGACTCGGCATCGGCTAATTGGGCCTATTGAGGACGACCAAACTTCTCCCAGTATTTCTCAAAAATATGATTGGTCCTCCTACAGTGACCACACTGACGTGAACCCCTATCAAAATCACCATGTCTCCCACTAAAAGAGTCACGTCCTCCCACAAAATCACGATCACGATCACGATCGCGGCCTCTGCCTCTACTAGATAACATGGCAGACTGATCCACTGAAGATGGAGACGATGCAGAAGTATCAGAAGAAACACTAGTAGAGACCTGCATGATTCTAAATAATGTAGTAGTCAGTGAGGGGATGGTATCTCCACCTAATATCTGTCCTCTCACTTAGGACTGTAAGGTAGGGTGCAATCCAGAAAGAAACTTGGACACTGCCAAGTCACGACGATATCCCAACAGCATTGCCGTATCAGCTACTGCAGGCTGATCCATCTTCAGTTCGTCTATCAGTCCCTTTAACTCACCAAAGAACTCCGGAACTGACCTATCTCCATGTTTGAGCGCAAACAGTCGCTCATAAATCTCAAATACACGGGAAGCATTCTTCTTATTCCCGTACATAATCTTCAGGTTGTCCCACATCTCCTTCGCAGTGGTTAAGAACATAACACTGCTACTAATCTGTGGTTCCGTGCTGTTGAGGAGTCACGTCATAACACAATAATCAGACGAGAGCCAGGAACTGTAGGTGGGATCTGTTGTGGGTGAAGGAGAAACCAGAAGATATAGAAGTTTGCTCTGAGCGCAAATGAAGATGCGGAAAGCCTAAGCCCAGAGCAGATAGTTTGTACCGTTCAATTTTATTGTAGTCCCCAAGACTACCTTGAGCGTAGAAGTCTGATTAGCAGCAGCAGAGGGAGATGTAGAAGAGGAGGAGAGATTTGTTTCTGACATTGTTGCATAATAGTGATAGGCATGTAGTAGTTAAATAGCCAGGACAGTAGTAGAGATATGTTCTTTAAACATAGACTAAAAGCAGATCAAAAAAATAGGCAGTAGTAGATGACCGGATCGAGTCATATGTGACCTCGAATCACCTATTCAAGGCCATGGGGAAAAAAGGACAAAACAAACAGGCGGTGGTACTGTAGCAAGGGCGGTACTATAGCGGTGGCGGTACTGTAGCGGCGACGGTACTATAGCAGCGATGGTACTATAGCGATAGTGGTACTGTAGCGACGGTACTGTAACGGCGGCGGCACTACAGGGGCGGTGGCTAGCGGCGGCGGTAGTGCCGGCGGTAAGGAGAAGAGGCGGCGGCCGCTATGGTTTTTGAATGAGGATTTGTTGCGGCTAGGGTTTCAAGCTCTGATACCATGTAGAAAGAGATAATTGAGAGAGAAAAACCCTAACTTAATTGATTTATTCAGATACTAGAGAGAGAGATATAGAGTCATACAAATAGGGGTATGGTTAACGGGTCACAGCCCATTAGCCCAATACCTAATATACTTAATCTAACAGATCGTTCAAGATATATCCAACTTTGCTTCTTGAAACGCTTTCATGACATTTGTTGATTTTGATCCTTCAAAATATATCTAACCTCATTTGCTATAATCACTCAAATGATGTAGCTTGGACAAGAATTGGTCATGAGATGGGGAGGCTAGATTAATACTGTTTAAGTGATCGAAGCATTACAGACTGAAAGAATAGTGAGAAACAAGAAAGGAATTCTTTGAGAATCATGTTATCAACAGGTGCATGATACTTCTAAACCTAATTCCTGAAAAAAAGTTGAAAAATTCATAATGGTGCTAAGGTTAAATTTGACAATGCAACATATGTATATGGTAACTTCACAGTGTTGTGCTTTATTTTATTGCCAGCATTGTCTTTCCAAAGCCAGGATAAAGAAGAAAGGTTGCGCTACGTAGCCAACAGTCAGGTAAAACATAATCGGATCCACAAGAAAAATGAATCCTATAAAATACTCGTTGGGGCCCCCATCGCGATGCGTTGTATCGACGCCACCCCGATGCAATGATAAGTAAGCAATGGTGGTTTGTTAGGACGTTCCTTAGAAGCGACACATTACATTGATGTCACCCTAATATAATGACAAATAAGCAAGGGTGTTCTAAGAATCTACAATCCTCTAATAGGTTGCCAAATAGTATTAGGCATAGACTAGAATTGTATAAAAGGGAAAATAACAGGAGACTTTTACAGGAGAATAGAATTAGGTTAATTACTTGGAATATAGGTACACTTATCGGAAAGACGATGGAAATAGTGAATGTCATGCTTACAAGAAAGCTAAGTATAATTTATTTACAAAAAACTAAATGGATAGGTGAAAAATCTAGAGAAATTAGAAGGACCGCATACAAACTTTGGTATACGAGAAAAGAGAAGAATAGGAATGAAATAGTTCTTGTAGATAACATAATAAAAGAAAGCATTATATATAAAAAGAGTTGGAGATAGAATAATACTAATAAAAACTGTATTAGGTGTAACGGTTATTAATATTATTAGTACTTACGCACCACAAGTAGGCTTACCCGAGAGTACTAAAGGGAAATTTTGAGATAGCTTAGATAAATTGATACAAGAACTCCCATTAGGAGAGAAATTGTTTATAGGAGGGGATCTTAATGGGCATGTTGGTAAAAAAAATAATGAATATGAGAGGATACATGGAGGTTTTAGATATGGAGATAAGAACGATATGGGAGAATCGATTTTAGAGTTTGCAACATCATATGATTTGATAATAATATATACGTTTTTTAGAAAAAAAGATGAACACTTAATAACCTTTAAAGGTGGATTTAATAGTAGTCAAATAGACTTTTTTTTCTTGCTAGAAGGACGGATAGGTTAACATGCAAAGATTGTAAAATTATACTAGGAGAGAGTTTAACTACACAACATATGTTGATGGTATTATACATATCTATTAAGAAGTGCAGTAGAAAAACTAACATAAACAAGAGACTGAGAACTAAATAGTGGAATTTAAAAGAAGAAAATTTAATGCATTTTAAGGATAAGATAATGAAAAAGGATATATGGAATATAAATAATAAGATTAATATTATGTGCAATAACATGGCTTCTTGTATTAGGAAGGTAGCTAAAGATATACTAGGAGAATTTAAAGGGTATAGATTAGATAGTAAGAATAGGTGGTGGTGGAATGAGAGTGTGCAAAAAGTTATTAGAGAGAATAAAACCTTATATAAAGAGTGACAAAAGTGTAGGAGTAGAAAAAACTTAGAGAAATATAAGTTAGCATAAAAGGAACCAAAAAGAGCGGTTAATGAGAATAAATACAAGGCTTATAAAAATTTCTATGAGAAATTAGGATCTACAGATGGAGAGAAAGATATATATAAGCTTACTAAGATTAGAGAAAGGAAGAGTAGGAATTTGGGTAATATTAGTTATATTAAAAGCAAAGATTAAAGAGTTCTAATGACCGACGGGGAAATAAAAGAGAGATGGAGGAGTTACTTTTATCAATTGTTTAATGATAATTAAATAAATGAGCAGAATAGAGAATTTGATCATATAGTGAATGATAGGAACTATAGCTATTGTCGAAAAATTAGGATTAGTGAAATTAAAGATGCTCTAAAGAAAATAAAAAGTGGCAGAGCCGTAGGATCGGACAGTATCCCTATTAAAGTTTGGAGATGTTTTGGAGATATAAGTTTAGGATGGTTAACTAAATTATCTAATAAGATTATCGAGATAAAAAGAATACCTGATGAGTGAAGGATTAGTACTTTGATACCGATATATAAGAATAAAAAAGATATACAAAATTGTTTAACTTATCGTGGCATAAAACTCATAAGTCATATTATAAAACCTTGGGAGAGGGAAATTAAGTAAAGACAAAGAAAAGAGACGAGTCTATCTGAAAATCAATTTGGTTTTATGCCTGGGAGGTCAACTATGGAACCTATATTTTTTGAGATGATTGATGGAGAGATATAGAGAGAAGAGAAATGATATATATACGATTTTTATTGATCTAAAAAAGTATATGATAGTGTCTGGAGAGGTAATGTAGTGGGTTTTAGAGAAGAAACATATATCTAGTTTATATATTGATGTGATTAAATATATGTATGATTGAGTAACAACTAAAGTACGAACTAATGAATAAGTGACCAAGTTGTTTCCTACTGCCACAAGTTTACACCAAGGATCAGCCTTAAGCCCTTATTGTTTTACATTAGTTATGGACCAACTTACTAAGCATATTTAGAATGAAACGCCATGGTGCTTATTATTTACAGATGATATAGTGTTGATGAAACTAAAAGAGGTATAATTTCTAAAGTAGAAATATGATGACAAGCTCTTGAATCTAAAAGTTTTAGAATTAGTAGAACAAAAATAGAATATGAAAAGTGTAGATTTAGTAAAACTAATAAAAGAAAAGAGTATATAGTGCATATTGATAGTTAAGAAATATCTAAAAGTGATCATTTTTGCTATTTAGGATCAACCATTAGGCATGATAGTGCGATAGAAGATAATATTGTACATCGAATCAAATCGGGATAGTTAAAATAGAGGAGTGCCTTGGAAGTCTTACGTGATCGTAAAATACCAATGAAATTAAAGGAAAATTTCTATAAGACAGTTATAAGATAAACTATGCTTTATGGGTCCGAGTGTTGGGTAATTAAAAAATAACAAGTGTAAAAAATGAGTGTAGCAGAAATAAAAACGTTACGATGATCTTATGGGTATATATTAAAACATAAAATAAGAAATGAATGCATCCGTAATAAATTAGAGATTACCCCTATTAAGGACAAAGTGAGAGAAAATAAATTAAGATGGTTTGGCTAAATACAACAGAGACCTCTTAGTGCACTGGTTAGGAAAAATGATAATTTTATAGTTAATGGGGCTAAGAGATCCAGAGGTAGACCCAAAAAGACTTGGTTGGAAACAGGTAGGAAAGATATGATTATGATTAACTTAACGTAGGAGATGGCCCATGACAGAATGAAATAAAACCCTAAATATTTAGGATAAAGACTTTGTTATTGTTGTTGTTATATATATATATATATATATATATATA
>BQKN01066088.1:288672-309130 GCA_022839385.1 Asparagus kiusianus
CCCAAATTACAAATATGAATATTTCATTATCCTTTTTCTCCCACAAGTAATCGCTATCCCCATCCTCTACTCTTCTCCCCGAGAGAAAGAAGAAGGGATAAATAAATAAATAAATAAATAAATCAAATGGGTAGCTTGAATTCAATGATGGGTTCATTGGGTGGAGGAATTGGAGGAGAAGCTCGAAGGGCTCACGCAGCCATGGCGTTGGTCCAGGTCATCAACGGCGGGTACCACGTCATCACCAAGGTGGCGCTCATTGGGGGCATGAACCAAGTTGCCTTCTGCGTCTTCAGAGACCTCATTGCTATCTCTATCCTTGCTCCCCTTGCCTTCTTCCGTGAGAGGTAGCATATGGGTTTCACTTGAATTTTCTTATACTATATTTGTCATGTGTTCCTTTTTTTTTCCCTGAATTTAATGGTTGTATTCTAGTTGGGTATTTGGAAATTTTACGTGCCGTGTTGTAGAATTTCCAAAATACCCGCAATTTGTATTCTTCAATTTGTGAAATCAAAGTTCAAACCTTGTTAAGGGAGCTACAAGAATATTGAGGCAAAACTAAGGTCGGAGAGGGGCATTTCTACCTTGTAGATATGGTCAAGTTAAATGATTACTGAAATGTGATTCTTGGGGTTTATGGGATCTATTTGGACATGATTTTGATCAACCAGCAAGGAAAAGGGGGTTGTTATTGTCGAAAGGATCGAAGAAATGCGAATGTTCACAGTTTGATGTTAGCTTGACGTAGCCCTCCGCATTGACTGAACTTCAGATCAATCAATTAGATACTTATTGATGTTGGATTTGTTGAGAGAGTGGATAGCCTTGTCATCAAAAAATCAGCAGTGTTCACCAACCCCTGTGTTACACTGTTCACCTACCCAAAATAGTGTTCACCTACCCCTATGAGAAAACTTATAAATACCCCACTAAGTTTGATTTGTAAGGTATCTCAGTAGCAGAGAGAGAAAAAGAAAGATACAGATGTAAATAATATCATTGAGAGATCTTGAGAGAGAGTTTGTGAGAATTCTTAGAGAGTATCTTGATCAAGAGAGGGTGTTCTCTTTTATCTTTTTCATTTATAACCTCGAAAGGAATATAAAGGAATTGGGCGTCGTCGTTGCACCGTGGAGTAGTTCCGTAAGAGTGAACCACGTTATATCTGTGGCTGTGAGTACTATGATTGAATTCGTGTTTGCTGATTTTATTCTGTGATTCCAAGATCATTTGTGTGTGTTTTGCGTCTCTGTTTGAGGCATTATTATTGGCGTGTACCCTAACAAGTGGTACCAGAGCATACAGTTTGGGAAAGACGGAATTTTTCGCCATAGGATATATAGTTGAAGACAACAGGCTTCAAATAGAGAAGTTCGGCTGCTAAAATTTTATTTATTGGAGGATGCAGATAAAAGACTATTTGTACAAGAATGATCTTTTCCTACCCCTCCAAGAAGAGGCAGAAGAGGCAGAGAAACCTGAGAAGATGGACAATGATAAGTGGAAGGTGCTCGATCGTAAAGCACTTGTCACCATCAGACTCAACCTTTATCAGCATGTGACTTACAACGTCTCGCATGCGACCACCATTAAGGAGTTGATGGAGGCCTTGAAGGCGTTGTATGAGAAGTCATCTGCCTCAAATAAGGTGTACCTGATGAAGAAGCTATTCAATCTAAAGATGCAGTAAGGAGCTCGCGTAGCCGATTTTTTGAACGAATTTCAGACTGTGGTGTAACAACTTGCTGCGGTGGATCTCAAATTCGACAATGAGATCCAAGCTCTTCTGCTACTTTCTTGTCTACCAGATTCATGGGAGAATATGGTGATGACGGTGAACAACGCTAATGGCAATGATAAGATGAAGCTTGACACAGTGATTGGAGCAATTCTGGATGAAGAATCTCGCCGTAAAGTCTCAGGAGCTGAGGCCTCTAGTAGTGGGAGTACTCTGCATGTTGAGACATGAGGGTGTGCGCAGAAAAAGGGTAGGGGACGATGAGGCCAATCAAAGTCCAGAGGGAAGTCTAAAGGGCCAGACCCGAATGGTTACGGTGAAGGAAAGTGCTTCAGACGTGAAAAGAATGGTCACTTTGCACGAGACTACGGATCTTCTGTTCCAACATTAGCAATAGATAATCAGGCTGACGGTACAGCTAATCTTATGTACGAGACGGATTCAGATGCGTTTTTCCTATCTCTTGAAGATAAGAGTGATGCGTGGGTCATCGACTCTAGCGCATCTTTCCATACAACCTCACAATAAAAGTTGCTTTCATCGTTCGTAAAGAATGACTTGGGGACAATCTATCTTGGCGAAGATCAACATTGCAAGGTCTTCGGGAAAGAAAATTATACCATCAAGATGGAGGGTGGGACCATCTTGACGCTGAACGATGTTCAGCAAGTACCGGATCTTAAGCGAAATCTTATATCAGTCGAGCAACTGGCTGAC
The DNA here is from genome assembly GCA_022839385.1 of Asparagus kiusianus. NCBI lineage: Eukaryota > Viridiplantae > Streptophyta > Magnoliopsida > Asparagales > Asparagaceae > Asparagus > Asparagus kiusianus. The sequence goes on from BQKN01066088.1 coordinate 291,131, forward strand.
TCCGATTACAGAGTATCATTCGAGCAGGGAAGCTGGAAAGTGTCCACTGGTACCTTGGTGCTAGCACACGACAAACGCGAGGGGTCTCTCTACATCGCCAATGGGAAGATCGACCGCTTGCCGTAGGACAAGCATTATCATCATCCGTCGACTGCATGACCTAGCATCGACGACTTAGCCACATGAGCGAGAAGGACATGCAGATTATGGCCGCGGGAGAGAGGCTTTCGGGTCTGAGCAAGATCGATCTGACTTTCTGTGAAGACTGCATCCTAGGTAAACAGAAGAAGGTGAGCTTCAACAAGACTGGACCGTCTCCAAAATTACAGAAATTAGAGTTGGTGCATACTGACGTGTGGGAACCTGCGCAAGTCCCATTTGTTGGTAACTCTCTTTATTTTGTCTCTTTTATTAATGATGTTACTAGAAAACTGTTAGTGTTCTTCTTGAAGCACAAGTCAGATGTTTTATCATCTTTAAGAAGTGGCTTGCCTGTGTAGAGAACGAAACAAGTAATAAGCTGAAGTGTCTAAAATCTGATAATGGAGGTGAGTATTACAGTCGGGAGTTCGAGAATTTTTGCTCATCCCATGGGATTAGAAGACTGAAGACCGTTCCAGGCACACCTCAGCACAACGGAGTGGCGGAGCATATGAATCGCACTATCTTGGAGCGCGCTAGAGGTATGAAGATCCACTTCGGATTACCCATGAGTTTTTGGGCCGATTCTGTAAATATTGCTGCATACATGATCAACTGCGAGCCATCTGCGCCTCTCAGTTATAGGATACCTGAAGAAGTTTGGACCGAAAAGAAGTTGAAGCTAGAAAACTTACGAGTATTTGGTTGTGACGCCCTACGTCATGACCAATCCTGCAGACCGGTCAAAGCTTGATCCAAAGTCAAAGAAGCTCTATTTCATCAGCTATGGAGGAGATGAGTATGTGTACCGTTTCTGGGATCACGATGCGCGCAAGATGGTGCGCAATCGTGACATCGTGTTCCATGATGATGCGGTGTATAAGACCAAAGAGGTGAGTGAGAGTCAGCTATCTTCCCTTATTTTTTCAGATATTGCTGACAGTGAGGATAACGGTGAGATACCTGTCAGCATAGAAGACAGAGACCAAGAGAACGTGTCGGATGCACAGCAGCGGGATCCAGCAGAGCTACCGATCGCAGTTCGCAAAGCTCTAAGAAATCTGAGAGTGCCAGAAAGGTACCTTTCCACCAAGACTTATCTTCTCCTGACTGACAGTGATGATTCAGAGAGCTATGAGAATGTATAACAGACCGACAAAGCTCGGGACGAGTGGGAGTCTGCCATGGAGGAAGAAATAAAATCCTTGACGAAGAATAGGACGTAGGAGCTCGTAAAGTTTCCAAGAGGGCGAAATGCTCTTCACAATTGGTAGATTTATCGGGTCAAGGAAGAAGCTGATGGACGGAGACGCTACGATGCGAGGCTTGTAGTGAAGGGTTATGAGCAGAAAGCATGGATAGACTATTCTGACGTTTTCGTCAAGTTGACCACGATCCGGAATATGCTGAGCATTATGGTAGTTCGAGATCTCCATCTAAAACAGATGGATGTGAAGATAATATTTCTTCATAGAGATTTGGAGAAAGAGATCTATATGCATTAACCAGTGGGTTTTGAGGAACGAGATAGGGAGGGCCTCGTGTGTCACCTATGTAAGAGCTTGTATGGCCTGAAGCAAGCTCCGCGATAGTGGTATATGAAGTTCGAGAACTTTATGGAGAACAATTTTCTCAAATACGACACAGACCACTGCTGCTTCATCAAGAGGTATGACGAATTCTATGTGATACTATTGATTTATGTTAATGACATGTTGATTGCAGGGCCTGACTTGGCCCACATTAAGAAACTCAAGGGGCGTCTCTCCGAGTGCTTCAAGATGAAAGATCTGGGTCCAGCAAACCAGATTCTTGAGATGAGGATCATCAAAAACAGATCAACACGTAGGCTGAGGTTGTCTCAGAATGCCTATATTGAGAAGATTCTTAAAAATGTTTGCATGGAGAAAGCTAAACCAGTAGGCTCGCCATTTGCGAGTCATTTCAAGCTATCGAAGACCCAAGCATTAGAGATCGGTGAAGAGCATGAGTTCATGGCCAACATACCATACGCATCTGCCGTCGGGAGTTTTATGTATGCGATGGTGTGTACGAGGTCAGATATTACATAAGAAGTGGGAGTTGTGAGCCGCTTCATGAGCAATCCAGGAAAGCACTACTAGGGTGCGATCAAGCGGCTTCTACGCTACTTGAGATGTTCGTCCGACCGTTGTCTTGAGTATGACGGATGGATTTACAGTTAGAGGGTTTTTATGATACAAACTACGTCGGGGACATAGACTCAAGAAGGAACACGAGCAGCTATATTTTCATCTTGAGTGGTGGAGCGATAAGTTGGAGGTCCAAGTTATAGGATACTGTGGCTATGTCGACAACCGAAACCGAGTACGTGTCTGCAGCAGAGGCAGCAAATGAGTTGTTATGGTTGAAATCTTTTCTTCTCGAGTTTGTGGTAATCTTTGAAAAATATTTCATCCACTGCGACAGTCAGAGTGTCATTCACTTATCAGAGAACGACGCATTCCATGCTCAGATCAAGTATGTTGACGTGAAGCATCATGCTATACGGAGATGACAAAGCAAAAACGAGTTCAAGCTTGTAAAGATTGATACAATGTACAATCCCGCCGATATATTGACCAAGCCAGTTCCGCTCGAGAAGGTGAGGCTGTGTACAGCCTTATATTGCCTCCTTTGAGAAAGTTGAGGGCCGTGCAAGACGTCAAAGATACAAGACATCCGGATAATGCAACCAAGAAACAAAGTTCGTTGAGAAGACTCCAAATGGGAGATCGTTGAGAGAGTGGATAGCCTTGTCATCAAAAAATCAGTAGTGTTCACCTACCCCAAATAGTGTTCTCCTACCCCCATGAGAAAACTTATAAATATTCCCCTAAGCTTGATTTGTAAGGTATCTCAGTAGCAGAGAGAGAAAGAGAAAGAGAAAGATACAGATGTAAGTAATATCATTGAGAGATCTTGAGAGAGTTTGTGAGAATTCTTGGAGAGTATCTTGATCAAGAGAGGGTGTTCTCTTTTATCTTTTTCTTTTGTAACCTCGAAAGGAATATAAAGGAACTGGGCGTCGTCGTTATACCGTAGAGTAACTCTGTAAGAGTAAACCATGTTATATTTGTGAGTATTGTGATTGAATTCGTGTTTGCTGGTTTTATTCCGTGATTCCAAGATCGTTTGGGTGTGTTTTGCGTCTCCGTTTGAGACGTTCTTGTTAGCATGTACCCTAACAGGATTAAGCATCCATTGTGCATGGTGAAGATTTATCAGGACATGACAAATCTTCATAATCACTGGCTTGACAATAATGAAGATTTATCAGAACATGATAGCTTGAAAACTATTTATATGTAAAGACAATCAATTAAAATGGCCACTTCACAATAATTCGTATTGGATTATGTCCATATATAAGAGCATGAGATATAATCCAGCTAAGCTTGGAGTGACTTCAAAAATATTTTTTTGTAACTTTAACTATGCAGGCTCTGGATTTGATATGTTTTTATGCATGTTATCATGTAACCTTTTCTTGAATGAATGTGTTTTTTGTCGATTTGAAAATCTATGTGGTAAATTAACGCATTTGTTTAATTATCAGAAGGGTCCGTCCTCCACTTACATTTCGCCTCCTTGCATCCTTTTTTGTTCTCGGGCTCACTGGGTAAGATCCTGTAGGAAATCATTCAGACTTACTTTACTTGGTACTCTTGCAATTGGCTGGATATATAACATACAGTTTCATACCTAAGTAATGATTGATCATTTAATGTCTAACTTATACCAGGATCTTTGGCAACCAGCTTTTATTTCTTATTGGTTTGAACTACACAAATCCAACCTATGCTTCTGCTATTCAGCCTGCAATACCAGTTTTTACATTTATCCTGGCTGTAATTATGCGGTGAGTGATTTTATGATTCAGCTAAAGTTGCTGCATATTATCTTGAGTTTCTTCATGTCAGACCTCATTTTGGAAGTTCACTTGGTGCAGTACTGAGACGGTCAACTTATTTACAACTGAAGGCCGTCTGAAGGTTATAGGGACCCTTGTCTGTGTTTTTGGTGCAATTTTGATGGCTGTGTATAGAGGTCCATCTATAATTGGAAAGAGCAGCATAGACCTAGCAACTGAAAATGTGAATATTATATCTCGCCATTCTGATGATATTGGGTGGTTCGCATCTCGGTTGATTAAGTTTGGTCTTACGCACTGGCACATTGGTGTTTTGTGCTTAATTGCAAATTGTTTCTGCATGGGTGCTTATCTTGCTTTACAGGTAGGAAAGTCGAAGCAATGTTTTCTTACTACATATTTGAATCTTACTACAAATGATTACTTTCGTGATAGTACGCCTCATCTGTGATGCTTCTTTGTTGTATAGAAAAATTTTATGTGTGTCCATGATGCATCCTGAAACTACATTATTTTTCAGCAAGTTCAGTTGATCCTTTTCACACGTTGTGACAGAAAGAATATAAAAGAGTAAAATTCGTAAGTGTCAGCAAACCACATGTTTTCTTAACCTTCTGATAGACTTAGATTCTGTGTTGCATCTTTCACTTGCCAGGTAGACTGGATATCCTTGAGGATGAAAACTTATCCAAACATGAAGATATTTGGATGTATTAAAAGGACACCTTTTTGTTTAAATGAATGAAGGGCGTGTAAGCTTCTTATTGTTGAATCGCTAACAGAGAATAATGAAGGGGATATCCTACAAATACCACCTCATATGGATATCATAACTGATAATGTTATTTACTTTAGTAGAAGTTTTATCTACTATCTATAACATCGGTTTGCTTTTTCTTTTTCGGTTTTTTCTTGACCTGCATCTGTTGCTTATATGCCTGACAATTTTAGGCTCCTGTGTTGAAGAAGTATCCAGCCAGCTTATCTTTAACTGCTAATGCATATGCCTTTGGGGTGTTCTTTATGCTCTTGTCGGGATTAATTGCAAGCAATGGTCATGAGGACTGGACTTTTACGCAATCTGAAATCATTGCCATTCTTTATGCTGTAAGTTTCTGCTTAGCAATTTTTTTCCCCACTTATATAGAAGTACGAAACTCAGGAAAAAGTACTTGCAACATATGATAATCTTTTGGAATTTGCATTTTCTATGAGATTTAGATATTTCATCCATTTTCTTTGATGTTTGTAAAGCGAATCATGCTTATTAACCATGTATATTGCATGCTGTCCTATTTTTTATTATCTCACAACTTGTGCTCTTGCTTCTTTATAATCCTCATTATTTTCAGACAATATTATTCCTTGTTATCTATTTTATCTAGAACCTCTTTTTGGGAGGACCTAAATTTGCGTGTATTCATACATTTAACTGTGACATGTATAGTTAGCACCTTACAAACTTCGCTGCTGTCTGCTCTTTCCTCTCTCTGTTTCAAGATTTTGAATTATATGGGCATACACTGTGATAAAGCATTTGAATCATCTTCATTCTTTTATTCAGGGAATTGGTACATCTGCTATCAGCTACGGGCTAATAACCTGGTCTAATAAAATTCTAGGGCCTGCGTTGGTGGCTCTTTATAATCCTCTTCAACCAGTAATGTCGACTTTCTTATCAACAATATTCCTCAGGAGCCCGGTCTTTCTTGGAAGGTTTAGCTCCAATTTACGTCATTCTGCGATTGCCTTAGAGTTGTTTAGTTCGAGTTATCCGTTACAGAATTTCTCGATATAGTCCTCCTTATGAGTTTCTTACAATTGCTACTTTGTGTGCAGCATTATTGGGGCAATTTTGATTACTTGCGGCTTATACATGGTCACTTGGGCTTGCTATAAAGAGAGAGAAGATATGCTTGTCCCTGATCCAAATTGTGACACTGAACCTTCGGTTAACGAGGAGACGCCACTTATCAAAGGAAACACTTCTCGTGGCTCTTCAGTGGTCCCCTAATTAGTACCTCTAACTCATTCTGTGATTTCCTCTTTCATTTGTATCGTTGTAAATTAGCAGCATCCAAGGTTACTTTCTAAGGTGCAAACCTGCTTCAGAATTGGAACAGAATCCTTCGGTATTGAGTTTCTTTGAGTCATCACTCTCCCTTTAATTCCCCTTGATATGACATTTACTTATTCATTTATTTTCTTGTTTTTTTTTTTGTTGAAGATTGCCTGTGACTCACATCTGAAGGCAATGTTGGTCAGTTTGCCAAATCGTCAGAGAATTCTGAATACAACTTCTATGACTGTTAAACGCCTCGAAAGATACGAGGTGGTGGCGGTTGTTTTCAGCAGCATTGTAGTAGTAATATCTCATTCATGATGCTTCTTCGGGCTGTATATGAAAACTTTGCTATTGGTACTTTGATGTATCTGGAAATTTGGATACCATTGTTTTCGGATGTATTTATTGTATTTGGGTATTAATGGAATATAAAAAAGAAAGATGCATGACGTACTATGCATTTACCTTGTGTATCTACTAAGTAGTAAGTAGCGTGTATCGCGGTATTGGGTATCCCTGAGCATGAAAATTTTATGAAGGCATGAGCCGTTGTTTTTGGTACGTAGGTGTAGCTCAGTGGTAGAGAGTCTATTAATTGAGAGATCATATTAGTAAATTTAATCGTTTGGAACTAATCACCAAATATCAATGTTATATTCGAGAAAAAAGTGAACAGTTGTAGATTTCTTTTTCCTAACGAGGAACTGAAAACAAATTGAAAACAAAATCATTTTAAGGATTAATTAAAAATTAGGTCAACATATCACAGTATCAAGAGTAAGCAAAAAGCACTTGGATCCTATCATGTAGAAATTTAATAAGTTCACCGTGGTTATGATGATCTCTCTATATGAAAAAGAAGAAGAAAATGCTTACAAATAAACAATCACATTTCTCTACACAAAAGGACGGAGAAGAGAGGAGAGAGTCAATCGAGCCGGCTTGTTTGCCAATTTTTTGGGGTGTAATAGTGTAGATGTCAGGTGCTACAGTATTACACCCAACTCTTCTGTTCGACTCGATCAAATAACCACTCTTCTGTTCGGCTCGATCAAATAAGCGTGGTTATTGTAGCTGAGTTGGTAGTCTCTCAGTTTTTCTTAGCAAAGAATAGTGAAATTGGCTTAATTTACTATAGCTGCCATATAAAGTTGGACAATTCACTTCCTTGTCACTGTAGCTACTAGGTGTTTTTACACAAAGCAACCAAACAAGCCCTCAATGAGAACCCACAGTTACATCTTTTCCTTTTCCCAGGATAAAGAATCAAGAACAAGAAATCCAAAAAAAAAACATAAAAATAAAGAAATACATAAACTTTCATAAATTAAGCATTAAAAAAATCTGCCATTGTACGGATGGCGTCGAACCCCAAGGATTCGGAGCCTGTGTCTATGTAGATGTCCTGCTAATAAATGAAATAAAACGCAAAACAAAACAACCACTCGAAAACTTTTCACCCATCGATGCGATAAGCGGCTGACTAGGATTTGGAATCAGGCAGAACCCAAGGAATTGGTTCGGAGAATCCGAGGACCCGAACCGCATCCGACTGCCAACACTTGTCTCCTGGGGGGAACACGGTCCGCATGCTTCGCATGAATTTCAAAGTACTGCTTGTGATGACTAAAACATTAACATTATCCCATGATCCTCATGTACACCCCTTCATGCTATAAATACGTTAGCTAGGGTTAGGGTTTTGGATGCTATCCCTGTTCACTCTACCCTTGCAATTTCTCTTCCTTACTCAAACACAAGGGGGGTAGAGTTTTAACATTTTATGCTATATCGCTGCTAGTTACTTATTATTAATATTTTCATATAAATAGCCCGAAAATTTTGGGATAAAAGCATTGTTGTTTTTGCTGTTCTCGTTACCCGACGGAGGAGTTGGCTGGAGTCAGCGGGTATCAATAGTTTTTCGCGTGCGGAATTTATTTTCTATATTGGCCTAATTTAAGTTTTGTTACAATAAGTAGTAGTCTTTTTTTTTTCTCTCTCTCTCTCTCCAGCTCTGCAAAGTTTGATCGAAGAACTCCGTTGCTGAGTTATTCTAAACTTATCATACATCAAACTTGTTTATTTATATGCATCATGAGAAGATTAAATCATTAAAAAGAAGATTCTGTTGAAATAAAAACATCATGTTATCAGTACAGATTTTTAATGCTGTTCTCTATGACAAAAGTTTTAGATCTTGTTTTTCACTTGCTCGATCGTAAATGGATACACTACCTTACGATGTTATTTTGATGCTATGCTAACCTGCACCTCAATGTTCTCTCATAATATTCTTTTTGAGTTATAATGCATGCCTTTATTGATTGGACACCATGGATATATTATGTACTACCTGTTATTATTTAGGTAAAATATCAACTTCTCTTAGATGTCCTAAAGATATTTAAAAGATATTGAGATAAAGATAGCAAACGTTATGGAAAACAAACCAAACGATGAGCTAACATCACACCTAACAAGTTAGAAACTCCACAGGTTTCGCATTGGGTAGGATAAGATTCTTGAATCAATAGAACACTAGCTATCATTAAAGTTGGGCAATTTCTTTGGCATTTGACAGTTCCTTCTGATCTAACCATATAAAAATTCTTAGTCGATGTGTAGCAACGCGCTACCGAAACATATAAGTACGACTATTTGGGAATGGGATTAAAACAGGCCAAACATATGTAAATTCTCTGTTAGTGGCATACTGATCAACTAATTAAATGGTTATAGAGATGTTTAGGTTCCAGGTTATGGAACCGAAACATACCCTTGCTGGTTATGCATTTAACGTGCAAAGGCTTGATGCTTACCCAAACAAGTTGCTACAAGATTGTCGCGAGTAATCATGGATAGACTGGCATCCTAAACTATCAACTATCAACATGAGATACAGGCATGAATCTATCAAGTACATCAGAATGCCATATAGACATTTGGGAGATCTCGACCTCGAGATCATTCAGATGGGAGTTATGTCAAAAGATGAAAGCTTGAAGATCTCAGAACTAGAAAAGATGAGCATAGATGAGTATGTTGATAAGAAAGTATCAACTAGGCTCTTCGGATTTTTCTACTTCTCAGATCTTCAAGCTTGTTTCAAGGACAGATGTCTGCATAGTGGTGGATAATATGCAATTCAAGTTCATTGTAGTTCTACATAAAGGAAATAATTCTTCCATTTATGTTAAATTATTTTCAGGAGCACTTTAGTTGGTGCAAATTGATGAAACAGTCAGGTATTAGGAGCAAATGCTATCTGCAAATGAAACTATGTATTCTATTGCGAATCATCAAATTCCTATTTGCTCGAGTGCATCAAAACTATGGAATGTGAGCTTTAAGGAATGCTCTTCTAGTGTGGAATAGTGTTGAGTATCTACCCGCAGGGTATACTTGATGTTGAGATCCCTTGACAATATATTGAAGCAATTAGTTACCCTTCGAGTGTTTATGATATTTATGCAACTCAATTGGTAATATTCATATGGTATATCATAGAAAAGATTTAGAATTAGCACAAAGCCTGTCCTTCAAGATAAATTGAAGGAAGCTTTTGCAAGACAATTGTACGGATAGGCATTTATTCTTCATGTTTAGTGCACAATCAGCAAGGGGATGTTTCGGTTGTCTAACTTAAAATATGTGGTCATAAATATCTGCATATTTCCATGTTTAAGTGTCACAGTTCGGGGGGAAATCTTTTTTAGTTTAGGATCAGAGACCAGAACTCATTGCACAATCAATATTCTAGCAGGTCTTGCCGAAATAACAGTTGATCGTGATGTCCCATTGCTTAGTTTATGCATAATATTAATAAAACTCTCTATCTTTGTCTTTCTTTCCGTCCATCATCATCTTTAACTGGTGGTTAGACAACTTCAACTTTAAGTAGCTTTTATACGACATTATTTGTGTAATCGTCATAATCCAGATGGTTTTGCATACTTCAGGAATCTTAGTATGTAGTATATATCTAATTTAACCTCTTTTTCCTTCCATTTCATTTCCTGTAATATTGTTACCTCGCAGTATGCCAAGTTTTGAGGTAGCTGGGAGTTTTGCAGATTTCAGGTAGCATGGTTAGAGACAATGGCTTGCATCTTTCAGGTAGTTCCATTAAAAATGTTTCAATTTTCCTTTAATTCTCCAGATTAAATTTCCAATTAAATGCATTTTGTTATAAGGAACAAAGATTTTGATAGAAAAGACAACATCAACATTTATATAAAGTACATTCTACCATTTAGAGTCCAAGGCTACATAACATTAGATCCACAGCGTTTATAAAGTAGCATCAAGATGGAATTTAGTAATTTATTATGTACAGATAAAACCTCAAGGAACAGCGAGCGAGCCAGCTTGATCCAAAGATTTCCACGAGGATTCAACCCGCAAAAGATGGAGCTTCTCAACAAATGGTTCCAGTATTTCTGCCTCCTCTGCCGGAGCAAATGCCATGCATATGCTAAGTTCCTGAACTGCTTCAGCAAACCTCCTGTAGGTACAAAAATCAAATAGATCTCTCTCCCGTGATTAATGCCAGAGTTTGAAGAAACTATACCTGCTATAGTACAACAGCATGCCATGGTCTCGTCTCAGACTCCAATTGTGAGGCTGGAGAATCAACAGCCTCTCTGATGCCATAATAGCCAGCCTACACATTAACAATCATCTTTGTAATTGTTTGTATTTTAACAAGTTCAAATTCCAAATTATACACTGCAGAATATCCAGAAAAGATTTGTGCTCTGATCAACAATTCGAATATCTACGTCCAAAATACTATACCTCAGTTCTTGCGGCCGAAGCAATGGAACTTTTGAACCCTCAGAATGTATTGGTCGCAATGGAGATGTTAACATCAACCCACGGTTTGATTTTGATGCACGTTTCCAGTGAAGCCTCTGGACGAAAAGAAAATTGATGGTTTGGGCAGAAAATGGAAAAGTGGAAACTGAAATGGCTTTAGGTGGATGCCAATCGTTCTGTATTTTCACTTACAATCAAATTAGCCAGTGCAATCCCTATAATATCTCTGTTAGTAGCAATATCGAGGCTTAAAATTGAATTGCTGTTCAATTCAGATGCTTTTGATTTAGGATCTTCAACACATTGGCCATTAACTTTAACCAACCAGCTGTGTCCAGAAGAAGCCTTAAATAGTTCCTGGAACACAGGAATCGGATATTTAGACCTCCATGAACTGATTATAAACTTAATTACTGATATCATCACTTGTAAAAACTAGCAATTGTAAATTCAATGGTCCGTAATAAGGGACTATGAGATGTCAACACACAATGTTACGTAACCTATGAAAGTTCCATCAGTGTACAACCATAAAGTATTGTATTTAATTTTCTTTTTTCTTTTTTTTTAATGTACACATGCAACCCTATTATTTCATTGGAAAAGAAATAAAGAACATACCTCCAAGTTCTCTGTCTGAGGCCAAATTAGAAAATCTTCCCCAATTCGAGAACCCACTATGCTGACACCAAGTCTCCGGCATATCTCAATATAAATGATACTCAGCATAATAGCTGTCAGAAAAATAAGTAGAAGACCAGAAATTAAACATTTGAAGAGTTAAGATAGTGAAAAATGGCAGTCAGTAGCACAATAAGAACAGATGAATCTACATTAGAAGCTTGAAGCTTACCGCTTCCACGCCCAGAGCTAAGTACCGTGTGCAAGTATGAGAACTTTGAATCTACAAGCACAGGAAATCTTTTAAAGCCTCTCAATTCAAAGAGAACAACATTTACAGCTTCCAAGACTTCCACCAAATGGCAGCCAATATCTCTTGGGACTAGCTCTGCTTCCACTTCCTTTGCTATAATGTCCAACTCTTTTAACCAACCAGATATCGTCCTGCCAGCTAAAGAAATTTCATCTACGTCATGGCATTTCAGTTGAGATTCTGGTGGCAGTGAAGCATCATTCCGTTCACTTAGAATAGAGTGTGCATCCATGTCTCGATTGTAAGCCATGAAAGCTTCATCTTCAGCAGCAACAAACAACAAAGCCTACAATAAGTACATGAGAACAAACCAAAATAACTAACATATATCACAGAGATTTACGACTAATACGGAAAGAGAGGGTATAAAGCTGAAAAAAGAAGTGAACAAGACCAGAAGAGCAAAAAATAAAGTAATGAGTTCAACTCCAACAAATGAGAATGCAAATGTATATATTCTTACCAAACACAACCTCCTCCAAAAGATAAAATTGGCAAAATGAGAGGCGTCATTATAATCTTATGCATATGTCAGATATGAACCATTTAACCAATTTGGCAAGGATGTGCATCGTTCTAGAAGGATTTAATCAAACTACAAACTATAAGCATTTGCCAAATAGCCCAACTCATAAGAAAAACTTGGCTAAGGACGTGTAATATAACAACATACTGTATAGGCTTTTGAATCCAGAATTTATAGATGAAAAAACCTCCATCTAACTGCCAGCACTATGTGAAGAGTGAAACATTAAATGAAGCTTCGACAATGTTGTACACCATTCAAAAAAAACCATGTACACATAAAGGCCAATATTCTCATGCCATACAAGAAACTCCATTATACAATATAGAAGCAATAGTATCTAAACATATTTCAACCAGAAAGAATCTCATTACAAACCCCACAAAAGGCCAAGAGGAACCGAAAGAGGAAGAAAAAAACCAAGACACGATAAAAGATTAAAGTGACATCCATTGGTTTTATGGGAAATAATTATGTGTGGCATCACACATTGCTTCATGACTTGTATACCAAAGATAAGTAGATACTCATATTATCCCCTTGTCTCCTTACATAGATCCAAAAATTGTTTGCAATATCTAAGATGGGAAGCTTTCCATTTTGACATGCTATCGTGTCATAGGCTGCCAAGAAACTCCCCTCCTTAGACCAATAAGCAATAAATATTAATAATAAGATTAGAAATTCTTTGGAAACTATAAAGATATTCTTATTCAATATTCTTCTTAGAAACAACCCGTGTCAGATGAGGACACATAAAATGGTGACGTCAAACACATTTTAATCGTTACACTAGAAAGAACTCACTGTTCTGAAATGAAAGAAGTTCACAGTTATCGCAATTTAATCTAGCTTGGATCATTACCTACAAGTTATAGTATGATTCATACATTAGCAATCACAGATGAAATTTTGATGTACCTTGACAAGAGAAATATCCTTATCCTTGGACCTGAATGAGATCTCCTGTGTGAACTTCTCCCTCGCAACCTTCATCATCTACCCAAAGCATCATAATTTTCAACCAAAAAAAAAACTCAAATGGGTATCAGTCAAATAAGCAAATATCCTGATAGAGCACAGAACCAGACCTCAAGATTGAAATTAGGATTGCAATTCGATGTCCGATTGCTCTGAGCAGAAGCCACAGCCAAAATGGGCTCCCCAGCTTGTATCCTGTTCCTCTTATTCAAACTCCTCCACTTCCCACAATAACTAAACCTGCTAATCATTAATCAGTAACTGAATAATTCAACAATTTAGAATCTTTCATACTCCAATTATTACCTGAGCAATGGGGAACCGCTAATCAAAGAAGAGAAGGCTGACATAGTGAAATCTACAGTAGGAATAATGAAATGCGGAGGAGAAGCGAGCATTTTCTAATGGAAAATTTCGAAGGAGACAGGTCTCGAACGGTTGGTGGGCGTGGCAGTGGCACCTGGCTCTAAGCTTGCAGACAGATTGAAGGAAGAAGACGACAATGAAGGTGCAGTAAAAAGTCCTTCCTCCATGCCCCTTTGATGAGAAATGACTAATACTGGTGACGAGGAGGAGAACCCAAATCGCAGAACCACCATTAGAGAGCTTTTGTCGAGTTGCTATTTTATGTTGGGCTTTGTTCAGATTATTTTTGGCCTTTTTGCTCTTTTGGGTGTTTGCTTGAATCGACTCTTTGTGCCCATCTGAGGAAGATGATGATGAACAAGCAAAGAGTGAATGGATTGCTTGGTTCTTTGTATATAAATAGCTTTTTTTGTTTCTATTTTTTATTTTTTATTTTATAAAGAGATATATGGAAGGATAAATATATGAACTGTACGGTGGGGAGAAATTGGCAGGAAAGTCCACAAACAATTATTTGTCGGACTCATTACGGAATTACTTATTTATTTATTTACTTACTTAGATAATGTCCCAAAAGCAATATCTCCATGTGCTGCAGCCCCTTTATTTTTTTCTCGTTCAGCTCTAAGAAGTGTGACATCTTGTGTTGCAACCCTATTTTAGCAATTATTACTCGTCAATTCAACATAGAGAGAGGATAAAAGTACAAAACCCCAAAATGTCCTTATCTCTTTCATGTTAGGTCTATTTAGAACTAACATGAACTCTTATTAGAACTAACACGAACTCTAATTAGAACTAACACGAACTTTTATTAGAACTAATTTAATTTCTTTTAAGTCTAATTTAAATCATATTATGTCTAATTTAACTTATTTTAAGTCTAATTTAATTGGACTTAACATGAAATTAGACTTAAATTTTTAAATTAGACTTATCATGATTTAAATTAGACTTAAAAAAATTTAACATGATTAAAATTAGACTTAAAATTTCGTGTTAGGTCTAATGAAAGTTCATGTTAGGTCTAAATTCATGTTAGGTCTAATAAAAATTCGTGTTAAGTCTAATTTTATGTTAGGTCTAATAAAAGTTCGTGTTAGGTATAATTTCATGTTAAGTCTAATAAAAGTTTGTGTTAGGTCTAACAAAAGTTCGTGTTAGGTCTAATTGGAGTCCATGTTAGTTTTATTTCGTGTTCGTGTTAGTTCTAATTCATGTTAGTTCTATTTCGTGTTCGTGTTAGTTCTAATTCATGAATTAAAACTAACACAAACTAAGTTAGAACCAACACGAACATGAAATAGAACTAATATGAACACCAATTAGACCTAACATAAATTAGAACTAACACGAATACGAAATAAAACTAACATGAACTCCAATTAGACCTAACACGAACTTTTATTAGACCTAACATGAAATCATGTTGTGTCTAATTCAACTTGTTTTAAGTCTAATTTAATTGGACTTAACATGATTTTAGACTTAAAAATTGAATTAGATTTAACATGATTTAAATTTTACTTAAAAGAAATTTAACATGATTGAAATGAGACTTAAAATTTCGTGTTAAGTCTAATAAAAGTTCGTATTAAGTCTAATTTCATGTTAGGTCTAATAAAAGTTCATGTTAGGTCTAATTGGAGTTCATGAATTACAACTAACACGAACTGAGTTAGAACTAACATGAACACAAAATAGAACTAACATGAACACCAATTAGACCTAACATGAGTTAGAACTAACACGAACACGAACACGAAATAGAACTAACATGAACTCCAATTAGACCTAACACGAACTTTTATTAGACTTAAGATCAAATTAGACTTAACACGAACTTTTATTAGACCTAACATGAAATTAGGCTTAACACGAATTTTTATTAGACATAACATGAAATTAGACTTAACACGAACTTTTATTAGACCTAACACGAAATTTTAAGTCTAATTTCAAATGTATTAAATTCCTTTTAAGTCTAATTTAAATCATGTTAAGTCTAATTTCATGTTAGGTCCAATTAAATTAGACTTAAAATAAGTTGAATTAGTCATGACATGATTTAAATTAGACTTAAAATAAATTAAATTAGTTCTAATAAAAGTTCGCGTTAATTCTAATTGGAGTTCATATTAGTTCTAATAAGAGTTCATGTTAGTTCTTAATAGACCTAACATGGAAGAGATAAAGAGCATGTTGGGGTTTTGTACATTTTATTCTCTCTCTATGCTTAGTTGACTGATAATAATTGCTAAAAGAAGGCTGCAGCATAAGATGTCACACTTCTTGAGGCTGAACCACATAGGGAGAAAGTGAAGGGGCTTTAGCACGTGATGATATTGTTTTTGAGGCATTGACACAATTTTCCCTATTCTTTTTTAGGTGGAAAACATTATTATTAATATTATTATTATTATGGTTTTAATATTATTATTATTATTATGGTTTTAAGGTATTCTTAATACAGCTCCATACAGTATCGAAAGAGATCCTCCATTCGCATGGTAAGTAAGTATTGTCTAGGTAAAAAATTATTTTATGAGATAATAAATCTACTGATATAAAAAGATCATTCGTTTCTGCAAGACCGGCAGTATTTTAAGGAGCAGGACTTAACAGAATGATAACCTTTCTTAGTTATTAGTCCTTTCAACTTTAGTTTTTTAGGTAGTCATTTATTTCAAAATTTTCTTTTGAGTCCACATGTGACATTTCCAGAAATTTTTATGCATTTCATTCTATTTGGATTGGTGTAGGCGTGTAGCTTACTTGGAAATAATATTTTGTATTATTGAGATCGCCTCGGTTTTAAGATCACCTTCGATTTAGCTTGCGCTGTGTTTTAACCTCTTTTCTTTTTAGGGAAAAATGTGTTCAGGCCCCAAAATGAGAAAGTTCATGTGATCCGCCCCCTTGTATTTTGGCCCATGTGATTCAGCCCCAAAAAGTATCATTTAATATTTCAAGGCCCCTTCACATCAGCAGTATAAAAAAAAAGATTGTATTTTAAAAAAAAACCCCGAAATTACCCCTCCACTTAGCTTCCCTAGACGTCTGGTCCACAAAATACATGGAAAGTCACGCCCATTAATGCGATCTGATGGAAAAAATAGAGGAAAATTTCCCGCCCTTTTTTGATCTCTATCATGAGCAATAACTCATGTTAGTTCTAAGTTATTTAATGTTAGTTCTAAGTTATTTAATGTTAGTTCTAATTCGTGTTAGAGCTAATTTTAAGTAGAACTAATATAAATACTTTAGGCTATTTGGTCTAGTGGTAAACGTTATTTTATATTAGTTCTAACTTATTTTATGTTAGTTCTAACTTAGTTCTAATTCATGTTAGAGCTAACTTTAAGTAGAACTAATATGTTTATACCATGTTATAGTGGCTATGTTAGTTCTAGTTAAGCTCATGTTAGTTCTGATGGTTCTCGTGTTAGTTCTAGATGATTTCATGTTAGTTCTAACTTATTTCATGTTAGTTCTACTTCTAGCTAGTGTTGGTTCTAATATAAGCGTTAGTTCTAGTGGCTATATTAGTTCTAGTTGAGCTCCTGTTAGAACTGACACGATACCTATTAGAATTGATACTGGAGAAACTAGAACTAACACATCATCAAGTAGAACTAACATGACATTTAGACCTAACAATTACGCTAGAACTAACGACTTAAATAAATTAGAACTATATCAGTATAACATTGGAGAAGCTAGAACTAACACATCATTAAGTAGAACTAATATGGCGTTTAGACCCAACAATTACGTAGAACTAATGACTTAAATAAATTACAACTAACACGATATCTGTTAGAACTAACACTAGAACTAACACATTAAATAAATTAGAACTAACACGAGCTGGTAAAAATTAGAACTAATCACATTAGTTCTGATTTATACAAAGTTAGTTCTATTTTATAACAAGTTAGTTCTAATTTATACCAAGTTATTTCTATTTATACCACGTTATAGTTCTATTTATACCACGTTATAGTTCTATTTTATACCACATTATAGTTCTATTTTATACCACATTATATCTAATTTATACCAAGTTAGTTCTATTTTATACCAAGTTAGTTCTAATTTTATACCATATTAGTTCTAATTTTATACTACGTTAGTTCTAATTTATACCAAGTTAGTTCTAATATATACAAGTTAGTTCTATTTTATAACAAGTTATCTCTAAATTATATCATGTTAGTTCTATTATGTAGCGTGTTAGTTCTAATCTACACCATGTTAGTTCTATTCTGTAG
>BQKN01066088.1:336679-346857 GCA_022839385.1 Asparagus kiusianus
TTTTTTTAGTTTTTAATATGTGTTATATATGTATATATATAATATATGTATATATATAATATATTTCTATATATGTATAATATGTGTGTGTATATATACTCTCTCTTATATATGTATAATGTATGTATTTATGTATATATATACTCTTTCTTATACTATACATGTATTATGATGTATATATAAGTATACTCTCTCTTATATATGTATACTCTCTCTTATATAAGTATATATAGTATACACTCTCTTATATATGTATAATATATGTATGTGTATATATATATACTCTCTCTCTTAGTATATATGTATATATAAGTATACTTTCTCTTATATATGTATAATATGTGTGTGTATACTCTCTCTCTTAGTATATATGTATATATAAGTATACTCTCTCTTATATATGTATAATCTCTCTTATATAAGTATATATAAGTATACACGCTCGTATATATGTATAATATATGTGTGTGTATATATATATACTCTCTCTCTTAGTATATATGTATATATAAGTGTACTCTCTTATATATGTATACTCCCTCTTAGTATATATGTATACAATATATTTACATATAATATATGTATATAAAATATATATAATATATGTATATATAATATATAGTTACATAATAATTTATAAGTATATACTAATACATAATTATATAAAATATAATAAATTTAAACTAAATTTTAGTATTTTTTATAAAAAAAAAAGAAAAGAAAAAAATTGAAAAAAATCCGGGCCGACCCGGAGCCCGGCCCGGTTGGGCCCGGGCCCGGGCCCGGACCCGGCCCGGGGTACCCGGGTCCAGGTCCGGGCTCCGGTTTTGCCCGGCCCGGGCCGGCCCGGATGGACACCCCTATCTGATACCACTTGTTGCGCGCAGCGGAAATTTCGGCAGCACTTCGGCAGCACAACAAGAGAGTCAGGTCGCAATAAGAATTCTTGTTTCTCAAAGGGAACAAGAATCTGAACCTTATATCCTATCAAAGTAGGATATTAGCTCTTCCTCTCGTCAGCTCTAGGACTGCGCGTCGAGGGAACCTAAAAAGCTATTACAAATCACACAAAAGCGATACAACCAATTTTTACGTGGTTCGGCAAATTGCCTACGTCCACGGGGCAAGGAGGGGGGAGATCTACTAATAGAGGGAGAGAATACAAATAGGGTTTACACAAGAATCTCACAAATAAAACCCTCACACAAACTCTCAAATCCCTCACAAATATCTCTCTACAAAAGGATGCACAAAACTCTAAAAAGACTGCTCAGAAAAATCACTTTTTCTTCAAAAGGACGGCTGCGTTTTTCTTTCTTCCAAGCGACTGCGTTTCACCTGTAGCCGCACAAAATCAAAAACCCTCCTTCGCTGCTCCTAGGAAGAGGAAACCCCATGATTTATATAGTAATGCACTTTTGGGCCGTACTTGGGCCACTTCGCCCGACCGCAAGGCAACAGGTGTGTACACGTGCCTTTGTTCACGCGGAAACCACACATGCGGGCCACTTTTAATGGGTGGGTCCCATGTCCTCACAGACTTTTGCTTCCCCATTTTGGAGAAAATTTTAGAGAAGCTGTTGGAGATGGCCTTATAGAGTTAAATTGTGCGCTAAACTCTACGGGATTCACAATCTCATATAGTTTACGATTTTTTTCTAAATCAACCTAATTCGCCAAATATTTATCAAAATCAACATAGTTTCACCCAACAACGTGATGGAAACTCGGTCTATTTTGATAAGTATTTTAAAAATACATTTATTTTGATAAATATTTTTGGGAATAGGTCTAATTACAAAATATGAACCGTTATAAATTAAAGCATGGAACTTGTGATCACTTGGATTTTGGAATCACAAGTTTTATTAGTCTAAATTCTTGGACAACAAAAGTTGGCTTGAAATTTGCGTAGCCGCGGTGCGCACAGCTTGATATATTGATATGGAATATATTAGGATCAGCGGCTCGCAGAAGAAAGTAGAAATCTAATGCAAACCGAACGGGGGGATTAGACTCAAGACTGAGATGTTCGGTTAGTTAAAAGATGTTCTATGTCAGCTGAGGAGATGTTCGGTTTCTCTCTTTTTGGTCGGTAAAATAGACGGAGCGGGTCTCGGATCACGAAGGCCGACCTATCGGGCTGCTCGGAAGCTAAAATGCGGACGCTTTAGTGAAAAGCCCCCCGCCACGTTAGATTTCAAGAAATCTTCCCTGTCACGTAGGATTTTGGTTTCAACCGATTTCCAAATCACATCTTTTGTTTTGATTTTTGTGATTTAAAGAAATGATGGTACCGCTTAGGATGCCACGTCGGATTTTTGAGAAAAGTGTTTTCACACCAAAAGTCTCTGAAAACACATGGAAATGTCACTTTAATGAATTTTTAATTACTAAAAGCATTGTTGAAACAGTGACTGTGAACTAAATAAATTATTTAGTTGATGAAAACACTGATTTCCATTTCCTTTTATTACGTTCAAACAAACACAAGAAATAGAAATCGAAACACTGTTACTATTTCGGCTGGATTTGTTTCTTATGTGACGTGGTGGTGACGTGATAGTGATTTCATTGCGAAACGAAAAAAAATACGAGAAATGTCTTGAAATCTTTTGAAACGTGTTGAAATATGAGTTTTCCATTTCCGATTTTTTTTCCAGAAAACAACCAAACAGCCCCTTTGCAGAAAAGTTTGACGCTTCTCCGGCGGCCGTAGCGACTCTTCTCTCGCCTTATTAAAAGCCCAAAAAAAGGGTTGTCCCCAAAATACCCCGATAATTACTATTACACCCCTCTCGAGGTGACACGTTTATTACTCTACCACCCTCCCCCTCCTCGTTGAGCCCCCCCACCCCAAAATCCTCCTCCGCCCTGAAACCTCAAATCCTCACGCCGAAATCGAACTCCACGGAGGGGAGAGAAGAGAGAAGCCCAAAAGCCCTTTTACCAGCAGCAAGCTAATAAGAATGAGGAGCGGCAAGAAGAAACCCGAAGAGAACAGCATCGAAGCGTTGGAGGAGGAGGAGGGAGAAGAAGGAGAAGGAGAAGGAGAAGGAGAAGAAGGAGAAGAGGAGGAGAACCCAGAAGGGGGAAAGACCGGAGGAGAGAGGGAGGAGCCTCCGAAGCTCGAGGAGGGCTTCTACGAGATCGAGGCCATAAGGAGGAGGAGGGTTCGAAAGGGCCAGCTCCAGTACCTCATCAAATGGTATTATTAACCCCCCAAAGGGAATCAAAACCCTGTCCGTTGATTGATTGATTGATTGGTTTGCTTGTTTTTCCTTGACGATGGCAGGCGAGGTTGGCCCGAGAGCGCTAACACCTGGGAGCCCATTGATAACCTTCGGTCTTGCTCGGATGTCATCGAGGCGTACGAAGAGAGGTCTAGCTGATTTCCCAACCCATCTCGTGATTTTTTTAGGGCTTTTTTTTTTTCATTCGATGGATTGTTGTAGGCTGCAGAAGTCGTCTCGGAAGAAGAAACGAAGGGTTGGGCCCCCTTACAGCGCTCTCGCCAAGAGCCTGCAGGAGCCCGATTCGAGCAATGGTGCGAGCAGAGAAGTAGGGGTTAAGAACCCTGAAGACGGGGATAAGACGGGGGTGGAGGGTGCGGAAGGGACCTCGAAAGGGGCGAATGATGACGAGGCGAAGAGAGAGGGCGGCGGCGGTGGCGGCGGTTCTATTTCAATACAGATCAATGGAGGTTCGAAAGAGGAGGGTTTGGTTGAAGATGGGTCTTTGAAGGGTGCGAAGAAGAGGAAGTCGGGGAGCGTGAAGAGGTTTAAGCCAGAAGGGGCTGGTCAGGATGATAAAGGCGAGAAAATGGGGAATGAGGATGCTGATTCGGGCGAGGATGATAATGGCGAGAAGCAGAGGCTTGACGAGGCTGCAAAGGCTCCTTACATTGTCAAGATTCTCAAGGCTGTGGAGTTTGATGCTTCAGTGACCAACAATGTGCAGCAAGTTTCACTTAAATTTAAGGCTTTGAGGTAATTACTTGAACCCATTTAGCCTGCTCATTTATCTGGCGTTGTTTTTCTACTTTGGCAGGCAATGGTTGATCAGTATGTCCAGGTAAAATTCTGACTAAGATGGATAGATAAGATCGGATTCGAAGTTTCTCGAGTGAAATGTGAATGTCAATTCTAGCTCTTCTTGTACTCTGATCTTATTTTACTTGTTATATTCTCTTTAATCTTAGATATATTGCACTGTTGTCAGTAATTGATCACATTTTGTCCTGCATTTGGGTTTTTATCTAAGAAAGCTGCTACTTTCTTTTATTATCCTTTTCCATTGGACGAGGAATAAGAAATTTCATGAATGAAATATTTGTTGGGGCCTTCATGAATTCTTCATAAGCCAATTCTACGTAGTCTAGTTCCTATGTTGTTTTAGCATATTTAATTAGTATGACTCGGCTGATATGGGTATTTGTTAATCGTTAATGCTTTATTCATATTTCAAGACACGGAAGGTTTGTATAACAACTTCAAGAAGATTATATCATATAGTTTCCCGTGTTTAGGGCCACAGTATTCGGTCTATACCTCATAACTTAATCATCACCAACATTCGATACTTAAAATCATTTTCGGGCCTAGCTTTTGACAGCAAGATATTATCCTTTGTATTTAGATCTTGTTTTACTTATCACAATCGTAGATCTTAGGTGCCTAGCACAAGACTTGCTTCTGACTCTTGTGAGTATGTGATCATGTTTTATTCCGCGTAAGAAAAGTACTTTTGTTATCTATGTCCCCCAGTGGATAATATTTTTTCCATGACTTTGAAATTTCTGTTGGTATGATTTCAAGGATTGTTCTTAAGCCCAGTAGATGTATTCTGAATTCATACCTTCCTTTAGAATTGTTAATTAGTAAGAGTTGACTAATATGGACATCTATTAATCAATCATTGATTTTGTTTTTCAAGTTCAAAGTATGGAAGGTTTTTGAGATTGTACCATATGCCTGCCTGGGTCTAGGATCATGATATTTGACTTCTAGTTGATGACCTAGTCATCACTAACTTTCAATGCCAAATCATTTCAGTGTCTGCCTCATGGTGAGAGATATTCTACTTGACGATCACATTTGTTAAATATAGGCCTGAGAAAATTATCTTGCAAATTGCAATATAAGTCTAGAGTTGAGTTATGCTTAGGGATGCAAACATATATGGATATTCACGGATACAGATATTGATGTTAAATATGTAGATCCTATAGAATACCGATACCGATTCTGCGATTCAAATATTTAAGTGAAAGATCCCGATCCGTATCCAAAAGGTTTGTATCGACCAAACAGTTTAAATTGCTTTGACCATGAGATTAATGATTTTGAGGTCAATTTTGATGATCCAAATATCTAATCTTAGCTTTTCACACATGTCAAACATATTAATGGACTCTCATTTGATAAATTATATTTGAATGACCCGTATATATTTTTCAATCTGATCTATTTTTCTCATATCTATTTCGTACAATATATTTTCTCATGTTTGATAGACATCCACATTTGATTTTGGTGGGTGTGGATACGAGTTTTCATCATAGAGAAATATTTGTATTTTTATATGTATCTTAGAAATTTCTGTTGGTATGACTTCAAGAATTGTTCTTAAGCCCAGTAGATGTTTTCTAAATTCATACCTTCCTTTAGAATTGTTAATTAGTAAGAGTTGACTAATATGTACATCTATTAATCATTGATTTTGTTTTCTCAAGTTCAAAGTATAGAAGGTTTTCGAGATTGTACCATATGCCTGCCTGGGTCTTGCATCATGATATTTGACTTCTAGTTGATGACCTAGTCAACGGCAAATCATTTCAGTGTCTGCCTCATGGTGGGAGATATTCTTCTTGACGATCACATTTGTTAAATATAGGCCTGAGAAAATTATTGCTTGCAAATTGCAATATAAGTCTAGAGTTGAGTTGAGCTTAGGGATGCAAACATATATGGATATTCGCGAATACGGATATTGATGTTAAATATGTAGATCCTATAGAATACGGATACCTATTCAAATATACAAGTGAAAGATCCCGATCCGTATCCAAAAGGTTTGTATCGACCAAACAGTTTAAATTGCTTTGACCATTAGATTAATGATTTTGAGTTCAATTTTGATGATCCAAATATCTAATCTTAGCTTTTCACACATGTCAAACATATTAATGGACTCTCATTTGATAAATTATATTTGAATGACCCGTATATATTTTTCAATATGATCTATTTCGTACCATATATTTTCTCCTGTTTGATACATATCCACATTTGATTTTGGTGGGTGTGGATACGAGTTTTCATCATAGAGAAATATTTGTATTTTTATGTGTATCCATGATTAGTAAGCGGTATTGTATACAATTTCCAATCTGTTTACGCTACTAGTTACGCTTCCGCACGTCCCTCCTGGAATTTTCTGGTATTCCGAACTTCTTGAGTACTTTCTGCCACTACGGATTCAGGATTCTCTTGAGTACTTTCTGTCACTATAGACCCAGGATTCTTGTGATCATTCACATGCTTTATCAAACCTTGCCTATCACTATTCTATTATTGGTAGAGCTTTAGCTTCCTCTTTGTGATCATTCTTAAGAGTGCTAATTCTTGTTATT
The DNA here is from genome assembly GCA_022839385.1 of Asparagus kiusianus. Lineage (NCBI taxonomy): Eukaryota > Viridiplantae > Streptophyta > Magnoliopsida > Asparagales > Asparagaceae > Asparagus > Asparagus kiusianus. Next base: position 343,314 of record BQKN01066088.1, read on the forward strand.
TCTTTGGTTTAGATGCCACGGTGACATGTAAATGGATGCTTATTGTTCTTGTTTTAAGTAAAGCCATTGCGAAGGTTAGGTTTCATTTTGTTGAGATTCTAGGAGTTTGATGATCCTGTAAAACGTTGTCGGGTAGTTGTTAGTTGATTTAGCACTATGCATTGCAACAAAAACATAAATGAAATTCATCCGATGATGGCCTAGAGAGTCCAGAAACAAAATTTCCAATAGCTTATTGTAGGATTTCACTGCATTTTCCATATCCACCATATTTGGACATTGTGATATATTTGTCAAATACTTAGTGCATCTGTACTGTAATATTCTGTCTAATCTTCTTATAAATTTCATTGCTAAAATTGGCAATTGATGAGATGTTGAATATACTTCAATTGATGAGTTCATGCATGTTCCATTATCAAATAAACTGTACTGATCGTTCATGCAATCTGTACATTGCGCCTAAGGTATGAGTCAAAAACTAAAATAATGTTACACAAATCCATCTAATCAATTTCTTTACTTTTATCACTAGGATTACCAACAGAAGCACTAAGGCGTGACTATTGTTTCATGGATTTTAGCACTAAGATTATGCTATACAGTGTGAATTTTACTTCTCAAGTTTTGTACAGTGAAGAGCACAAATCATCATAAGTTGTTTTAGATTTCTCCCTTTTCTTTTCTTGGCTGCATCTTTTCTTTCAGTTTCCGGAGGATGTTTTACTGCTGACTTAGCCACCATTTGTTTCTTATATTGGCAACTTCAGAGTCACCTCTATTTCTTTCCTTTCTATTTCTCACTAGCAACAACAATTACAAAACCAAATTATGTATCAGAGCCTCAGAGGCGATACCAATCTTAATCCTCCTTTTAGTTTCTGTTCATCATGTGAGATAATATAAAGAGTAATATTAAGTGTTAAGTAGATACAGGTCTTTTGATATGGAGTCCTTCATTGTGAATTACTATCATGATTCATGATCCAAGTGAATGAAATGGGTCCACCTTATCCTTCATACAAGAGTAGTACAAAAAGTATAGTCTAGTTGCCCTTACTCATAAAGGAAATTATGAATTGGTATTCTAATTTTTCATATACTAACATGCAAATAAATTTCTACATAAAAGGAAAACTTGCAGTTTGCTTTGTGCATCGCTTTTTCTCTTTGCAAACATCGACTCTTGTAACAAGCTTTTTGCACAAATTTGAACCCGAAAAAGTATCCCCTGAGGACGGCCCATGGCATTAAATGTGCACATAAAGGATATTAATCCTTGGATCATTGAACTTCGTGATTCGTGCACTGATCCAAGGGTTAATATCCCTTGAGTGCACATTTAATGTCATGGAACGTCCCTACTGGATTCTTTCTCGGAGTGTGATAGGAGATCTATATGAAATGCTTTTTCCAATTGTTTCCACAAGGTTGTGAATGTGCTTCGCCATTGACAACAGTTGGATATATCGATAATGTAGTGAGAATTTTTTTAAAAATAAAATTTGAGATGCTTAAGATAGATTTTGTGGTGCATTGTAATATGCTTTAGTGTGTACTGTAACCTCTCCGGAATGCTAAACTCTACTCTGTATATACCAAAGGTGATGCATGATGCATCTATGCACTTCACATTGCCAAATGATTCTGCAACTTGTACATGCAGTTGGAAGATTCACTATTATTTGTGATGTAATAATAACAAGCTTCTGATAAAAACTTAGAACATGATATTTACTTATGCAACAGATGGCAATTTATGGTTTGCAGCTTTGCATGCTATTAAGCTTGAGAATGCCATGGGCTCAGGCTGTGATCCTATAATTCCAAGTCCCTGTATATTTATCAAGTTTAAGCCTGGCCATGTACATCAGACTTGGGTACCTAAAATATTATTCCGGTACATTTAGCAGTAAGAGAAAGTATACGTACATTTTTGCCTGCTGCTTATTCAGCTATCAACTGGACTTGGATTAAAAGTAACAGCTTATACAGTCATGATCACTGCAGCCTCAGCAATGCTTGTTTGTATGTTCATACCGTGCATGCTAATTTTCTCTCCTCTCATTTCCCTATCTCTTTGTTGGTAAAGTAGTACATTATTTTAGCAAGAAATATTATATGTGCTTTGTTACTTTGGTTCTTCTTGCCCATCCGACCTACAAAGCAACAATTCACTAATTTGAGACGATGCACAAAACCATCTACCAAAACATGGAGTGCAAGGAAAATTAGTGAATTGTTGCTTTGTAGGTCGGATGGGCAAGAAGTGATTGTAGATGACAAGGACTTGAAACTTAATAACCCGCTAGTGGTATGTCCTTTTTCGATCCTATATTAATTTATAGTTTTCGTTCACTTCTAACGTCGATGGAAATAAGATTGTAACCTTGGTTCTTGTCGCAGCTTATTAACTTTTATGAGCAGCATCTTCGCTACAGCCCTCCGACATGTGATGTCAACGAGCAGCAAAGTTAGATACATCAGTTGGATCAGCCTCGCCGATGGAGTGCCTAACATAGAATTTTCATGCTTCCCCTCTCTCAGATTTAGCTGAAAGTTTTGTAAGCAACGTCAGAATATAGGGAAACTAATGGTGTTCATTTGGTTGACATATATCTCGAAGATCCATAAACTAGTGTTTTAACCATTATTTCTGTTTTCAGACAAATCAAACTTTTAAAAAAAAAGTCCCTAATCAGTGACGTGTGCTGTGTGCCGCGCTATGTCGATAGTTTTCTGCATTATTGCCATTCTGAAAAGCTCTGCGCTTATGTTTAGTTTGATTTTGTGACGGTGATCTTTTATTTTCCTCTTGATCAGAATCCCCAGTTTATTATTAGCTTTGACTTTTGACCGAGGTCTCAAGATAATTTTGAAGCCCAAGAAGCTTTGATGAGCTTCTTGTAGATGTTATCAGCTTGTATTCTGCCTTTTTCATTATTATTAAGTTCTGCACGCGTAGTCAGCGTCTGATTTGGTTTGTTATTAGTTTTGAGTTTTGAGCGAGGTCTCAAGATAATTTAGAAATTCAAGACGCTCGATGAGCTCTCACCGCGTGCTGTTAGTGTTAGCCTTCATTATACTTGGTGTTCTCAGGATAACCCCGTTCTCTTGGGTACTGTAATCTCAGTTGTCGAAAGTCGTTTACGCTTCCACGCTCTCAAGATAACCGTTCTCTCTTGAAAAGTCTAACCTCATCATTTCGAGAAGAAGGCTAAATTATAAGATTGGATGAAAGTATCAAATGATCCCGGGCGCGTGTCATTAAATGTGCACCAAATGGACATCAACCCCGTTAGATCATTGGGCATTGGGGATTCATGTGCGGATCCAATTTGATACACATTACATGCCACGGACCGTCCTCATTAGATGCTTTCTCATCGGATTGCCTTATACCACTTTGACCTATAAAATTGATGTCAGCAACAACCGGACATTTATGATCGACGATAGCAATTTTGACAGCGCGAAAATGAAGGATTGTTTTTGTATATATACCCTTCGAAATCTCTCATATTTATAAACAAAGGAGGAGGGG
>BQKN01066088.1:356614-422693 GCA_022839385.1 Asparagus kiusianus
TCGATCGCTGAGCACCAGATCCGGATGAACAAGTCTTGAAGCCTCCAAAGGTTGAATCTTTTCTAAGTTTTGAATCTCCAATCCAGCAGGGCTTCGCCTCTCTCCAAAATTTCCAACCCCCGAAATGAACCAACACAAGGCCTATTTATAGGCACTCAGAACTGTGCGTTTGCACAGTTCTGAGCCTAGCCACCTGTGGGTGGCTCGGCCAAGCCGAGCCCCCTTAGGTGTTCCGTCGTTTCGGTTTTTGGTGTTTCCGGTCCTCTGTTGTCCGGGTTCCGATTCGTTGTTGATCTGGACTTCGATTCGGTTGTGTGGTTGACTTGTTCAGATTCGATTCGTTTTGATCCGATTCCTGATTTGGCAGTAAACCCACTTCTGAGTTCGAGTCCGAAACCGATCTTGATTCGATCGTCATATCACCGAGTTCGCTCTTGTTTAGATGACTCGGTGATTCCCCGAAACGTTGGTTTGATTCCGCGTGCGAGTGGATGCGTTCCAATGCTGGGGTGCGATTTGTTGGCTTCGTTGCCTCGTTAACCTGCTCCGTTGTGTAAGGTTTGGCTTCGGCGTTAGCGGGATAACGGTCGTGCTTGGATACGTCGCTCGATAGTCCGCTTGTTGAATCGGCGTCGTCGAGCTGTATCGTGGGACCTATAGGCAATTTTATACGCCTACAGGCATATCCAATTAGGTATCTTGAATTCAACAAAATATACAACCATATGTACTCCACATAGATTGAAATCATAGCATTGCCTATGTAACTGAATGATCTTTTTCACCATACATAGAGGATAGTCTTATACAGAATGAAAGATTTTCAGACTCCAGAATTCCTCAGCTTCCATATCAATGACTAATTCCATAAAGTTCAGAGAAGCATCTAGTTTTAAACCTATCTTAGGGAAAGGACATCAAAAGGAATGTGTAGGAATTCTTTGCAAATACTAGGTTTTACCCAGCTCAAGGAAAACTAATATCCTAAGAAAAAGTAAAATAGAATAGAAGGCATACAGAGAAAAAGTAAAATAGAATAGAAGGCATACAGAGCAGAATTGTTTCCAAAACTACCTGCTTTTCAAGCTCCTCTGAAACATCTTCAAAGAGGTCTTTAGGTGTCGAACCTGACGTATTTGATGCCACCGCTAGGTAGGATGGTGAATCCTTGACCTTCCCAGGGGGAAAAAAGCTATTAAGAGTAGCAAGAGTAAAGACATCCCATTTCATATATGGACAGAATTTTGCTACATACCTTTATACAATAATCTCGCCAGTGAGTTTTAGCTGTAAGCAAACCTGAAGAAACATCTTCTTCCATCATCTTGCGGAATGCATCCCGATTTTTGCGTTCTGCCCGTTTTAATTGCTCCTAGAAAATTTGTAGAAAGGCTAATAAGAATATTCCAAATGTCCCCAAAATATATAATAAACCAAAACACACCTTCTGCATCTTTTTCTGCTGCTCCTCCTCTTTCTCCAGATCATGAATATACTCCTGAATTATATAGAGATTAGCAGAAGTACCTTCGAGAAAAATAAATAAAAAAAGATGCTAAAGGAATTAAGATGTGGGAGAGATTACCTGAAAAATCTCCAGTCGATCAATTTTCTCAAGTCGAGAACATCTCTCATCATCCTCCAGGCGATCCTGAACTTTCCTCCATTGACTGTTTGCCTATATATAAAAGAAAAGCAATAAGTACATACATAGCAAAAGCCTTATTATATGAGAGAAAAAGATAATCACTTTTACATAGCACCTTGATGAAGTCGCATGATTCAAGAAAAGTTCTATATTCTGCAATGTTTCGCTTGTGCTCTTCTGCTGCTTTTGCTCTTTCCTTCATAAGAGTCGAGAAGAACAAAAGAATTGAATTAAAGTTAGCATCCAATCTATATACTGCTGGCGATGTAGACAACAATAAAATACTAGGACATCAGATAAATATCTGAAACCTGCTGTCCATGACCTTTTAGAGATGTCTGAACTACGTAAGGCACATGGTCTACTATACATGAAAATAAAAGTCATAGCAGCACATTACAATATTCAAGATAGTGCAAAAAGTAGCCAAGTTCTAAAGAATAAAGATGCATATTTAGAAGACTATTAATAATCTTTAGAGGAAGGCGTTCCAATTGTAGCCCAAAATTTTACACACAGAAGATAATGCATATGAAAACACATAAAATGGATCTTATTAAGTATGCCTGAAAATTAAAAAGACTCAGATATCTGCATTCAGATGATTTTGCTCAAAAAAACCAACCAAATAAGTCTTCTGATTTCAAAGAGATGCACAGTTACCAACTCAAAGAATAATTTTCTATAAAATAGAATAACGGAAATATATTTTCTATAAAACGAGGTTGATTATCATACATCTACCACAGTTACCAACTCAAAAAAAAAATTTTATTACTATCTCAACAAGGTCGGAAAACTCACGTTGTTGTTAATATGGGACAAACAAATGCAGAACCTACGTTTTTTAACCAAATAATTCTAACCAATCCACAATGGGGGCACCCATCCACAATTTTTTGAACCGCGTGCTTCAAAAGATGTGCTTACAGTTCAAAAAGGATACAATTGTCTGAATAAACGGACTTTTACCAAGAAAGGTTACTATTTTAGGCCAAGAAGTTGATGGCAAAATTTCAATTCAACTTGCTGGAACTCATGGGATATCTCAGTATAGAAGATGATAAGAAGGGTCTTTGTTTACAAACTCCCCCGTCATACAGGTAACACCAAGAATAGCCATTTATGACAGCATGCAGCTTGATTCACCCGATATGCGCACATTATGCATAGGATTCACAGCTTGATTCACCCAATGTACATACAATATGCATAGTATTTGCTGCTTCAATGGGATCTTCATATGCACTCTGCTTATGTTAAATCTGTAGAAAGTTACAGAAAGATTCCAACCCTGCTCCTTGAATATCCGTATTTAAATAAATACGGAGGCTGCTGACAAAATGGACACATACTGATGTAAAACGAAACAGGGGGTCTATCAGAGTCAGCGATTCAATTTGAACAAAGCACCGTTTCGCCAAAATTCATAATATTCGGTAGGAAATTAATTTTAAAACAGTTAATGTGACAGATGGATTTTAATAAGATTTGCAATAATAATCATGAACAATCCTAATCTTGAATAATTTAATCGCAATATTAATTATCATTTCGCAAATTCTACAATTAATATCAAAATTAATAGTCACATGTTCAGTTCCTCTCAACTCACAATATAATTTAAACAGTGAATATATGATAAGAGTTTAGAGGTTGAATATTTATGCAACTAGCTAATAAATTGAGGTTTAATAAAAAAATACTGAGTTGGGAGAAACGAAACCTCAGAAGGTCACTATTCAAAACTGTAGAAAGGAATCCAAAAACCCATTAGCTATTACTGTGAAGTCCAAGCCCATCAACTCCATAAGTCCACACGTCACAACTATGTCTTGATCTCTTTTGCGTTCTCTTCGATCTGAGGAAGGAGAGGGCGAAGCGGCTTCGAGGATGAAGACCGGCGGAGGAGTTCCGTTCGATCGTTGCTAACGGAGACGGCGGCAGTGGATCGACAACGAAGGCGGAGATCTATGGAGGGAGCCTGACTTCAAGTTGATGACGTCGGAGGCAGGGTCGGCTTCGAGAGCTCCGGTGAACTCTGACGGCTGTTCGGATGCGGCGGTGGCGGGACTGAACAAGGCAGTGGGCTGCTTGCTGTTCGCTGGGGGGAGTGGGGTGGCTGACGGCGGCTGCTCGATGTCGAGATGAAGTCGGCGACGGCGTCGGGGTGTTCTTGGTGGAGGCGAGCAGGAGGCGGGGCACACGGAAGGCGGAGGCGGAGGCGGAGGCGGAGGCGGGGAATTGGGTCGGTGTTAGGTTGAAGTCTGACGGATTTTGAAGAGGAGCAGGGAAGGTGTTGTTGGGTTCTGGGGTGGATCTGCAGGAGAGATGAACGAGAGAGGGATTTGATGGAGTGGAGGTGGTGTTCTTGAGAGAGGAAGAAGGAGTTGGCGGCTAGAAAAGAGAGAAGAAACAGTATAGGCTTAGGGTTTCACACCCCTGAATGTTTCACACAAACAGTTAAGCTAATACCATATTTTTCTTTCAATTTTATCATCCTCTCAATCTGATTGCAGCCTCTCTTATAAAGAAAAGAAAATACATTTTGGAAATCTTCTAAAATCACTCAAATCTCTCCAAATTAATTAGATCCCTCAAATCACTCTCTTACCAAAACTGAATAACTACTAAATTCAACAACAATTCAAAATTTAAAATTCAAATTTCAAAAACTAAGCTAATATGGGAGATTTCCAATTCTTGTTCTCATCACATACTCCACAAAATATCAGTTTTCAGTGGTCCGGTTTTAGATATTTCATTCACCTTTACTCTGGATATTATCAACCATTTGTACGGGACAGCTAGGGACCGGATTGGATACAGTGCTGTACAGAACGCTCCATAGTGGTGCGATAGTGGGAAATCATATCGGTAGTGGCTACCACCACTAGGAATTGCAGTGATAAACTGCAGGAGAATCCGCTATTCTCTCACAATCGGGGAGAATAATAGCACGATATAGGGTTGGGCGTGAGTCGGGTCAACCCATATCGTGTTGGGCGTGAGTCGGGTCAACCCGCGGGCTGACCCGCCTAGCCCGCCATGGGTCACGACCCGGCCCAGCCCTTAATGGGCTAGGCCTGACCCCGCACATGATATACCTGGGCTAGGGGCCAGGCTGGTCTGGGCTACGCCGGGTCTAGCCCCAGACCTGGGGTTAGAGAGGTAGGCCCGACCCACGCTGGCTCGGCCCACACCCGACCCGCCCATGACATATTTTTTAGTTAGGCTAGCTCTTCCTTTAGCCTTTTGGGTCTACAGCTAGCTGTCAATAAAGGCAAAAGACCATATGTTTTTGGCTCGTGGGCCTTTTGGCCCATTAAGACACAAAGCACCGAGCTTAAAGCTCGTTGTTGTCTATTGTGAAGGATTAAAAAGTTTAATACAAATTTAAAAATAGTTTAATACAAGTTTAAATTACTAAAACATAACATTTATAACTATAAATACAAGTTTAATATAATTAAAAATGTAAAAGAATAGAAAAAAATTGAACGAAAAACCCATGGGCCGACAAACGATCCACGAGTCGTAGGCCAGGTCAAACCTGGCCCGCACCTAGGCAGGTCGTGGGCCAGGCTGGATCCAGTCTTAGACCCAGGACCAGAGAAGTAGGCTCAACCCACTCTGACCAGGCCGAGGCCTAGGTAAGGGCCAGCCTTGAACCGGGAGGGCCAGGTCACAGGTCAAGGGCCTGAACTGGCTCCGCCCATGTCCACCCTAGTATGAAATAGCGTTGTTTAGCACTTAAAAGCTCTTTTAAGCGCTAAATAACATTATTCTTAATAGGCTATTAGTTTTAAATTCTGACCCATTAGCGACCCAAACCCGACCCGGCTTGAAATAAAACCCTACATAATCAAATCCTACTTGACATCTGCTTGCTTAGTGTATATAGATTGTTATTATCTATCATGACATTATCTTGCTTTGCTCATTTATCTATGCTTAAAGATTTTATTTTTATGTCAAGTTGCGAATAATTAATATAATGATGGTGTTACTAAGCAATGTTTTTTTATTGTTGACAACTTTTGTATTACAAACTTAAAAAGTTGAAGGAATGAGACAAATAACGATGTTTTTTTATAAACAAGTACACTTTTTTATTCTTTAGAGTACTTTGTTAATATTATGCAATCGTTATACATCTATTTCATGCTTAGGATCTCTACAAATCATCAAATATGCATTTGTAGAATTTTTAGATTTTTCTATAATTTTTCTCATTTTTTAGAATATTTAAATATACTTAAATAGGACAGCTATTTGACTATGAGCTATTTGTTGCTATTTTGCTACCATAGGCGCACATAGCCTTAGCAGTGCCTCACTGCTACGTGATGCTATCCACTATCAATAACCTTAATTGTATACAAACTGTGAACTACCAGTTCAATGGCTAGTTTGGTATTGCTAGAGCTTATAATAAGTTGCTTATAACAGCAGTCTATAGAAGCAACTTATATAAGCTGCAGAAAATAGTTTTTTTTGTAATTAAATATCAAAACTGCTTTAAAAACAGTTATGATGTTTGGATAATTGTGCTTAATGATCATTATCAAAAGACAAAAGGTATATGTGATATATAAACTAGAAGAAAGCAAAAGCTATTTCTAAAAGCACCCTCAAGTTGCTTCTAAAAAATACCCTCCTAAAAGCAGAAGTAGTTTCAACATGCATCCAAAAAAAGGAAAAAGAGAGAAAACTCCCATTATTGGCTACTTCTTGAAAAAATAAGTAGAACCGCACTTAAAAAGCAAAGCAATATCAATTTGGGCCTAAGTGAGCAAGACTCTTTTCCCCCACATTATAGTACAGTCACTATACCAAACATCAAATTCAGTTTCTATTCATTGATACTTCTAACTCAGGAAGAAGTTTCAAATGTAACTTTCTAAGTAAATCAATGCAAATGCAAAAAAAAAAAAGGTAATTGATGTTAGCTTGGCAGCCAAATATAATTCTGACAAATAATTAGTGTTGCCCTTCAGCACAAAGTTTTGATACACGGCCAACCATATGTTAATGCTTAAAGGCCTAGAAAATAAGACGATAATGATAAGGAGATACCACAAACAGATATAAATCAAAGTTATAAGAAACTTGCAATGGCATGGCAAATCACACACTTAAGCAAGATATAATTTTATCACTTTTACAGAAACGCAAATTAAGAGGAATATGTTCAACGATGCTCAACAAACCTTTAACATTCTGAAAAATCAAAACACAATCAGATCTTATAAATATTACAACTAGGAAATCTAATATGTAAAAAGCAGAGTTAAGAACCTTCTTCTGAAGCTCCACCAGATAGTTTTCAAAGAGATCCTTGCGGTCTCCAGGCCGCTCAACAGCAGTGAATCGTTCATCATCTTCAAACATAGTTACGGCTTTGCTGAAATAGTCAAAATTGCAAAAACATTAAATACTGAAACTTCATAAAGATAGATCAACAATCCAAATACAGAAAACTAGCTACAATTTCAAGACCGACTGTTACAGAAATACCAATTAGGCCTTCAGCTAGATTATTGTATATATGGAAAAGGCACAGGAATGAGATCAAACCTCCATCGGGTGGATGATGTGAGTTCTTCGCATTCCTATAGGAATCAATAGACACAAGTGTTCAGAGTACAAATGAGTATTGAGGTCTAAAGAGATGCCTTTAAGCAGAATGAGATTCACCTCTAACATTTTAGTGAACTCCTCTCGTGCTTTTTTCTGTCTGATGCGCCTCTCTTCAGCATCTTGTTTTTTCCTTTGGCCCAAGTACTGAGACAGAACCAACACATGAATAACAAGAATGATCCAAGCCAACAAATAGATATGGTGACCCAGTAAGTACTGGAAGTCTTTAAAAAAACTATCGCAACTGATTCAAGGATAAACTGTTAGAAGTTTATGTATCGGTACCTCATTGAATGCTTGTTTCCTCTCCCCAAGCGTCTTTAAAGCACCATATCTCTTGTCATTTATAATAACTCTCATAGTCTGAAAATAAATTAATATCATATTGTAGAATAAATAGAATAAATAGTACATAGCAGTTTGAAGCAAAGTGCGTAAAAAACCTGCTCCCAAGTCCAATCAGATTCAACATTTGCAGATTCAAGAAGTGACTTGAAGGCATTTTTTGCCTCCTGCAAGTTCATAAACATTAGATTACAAACTTCTACATAAACAAAGAAGAGAAACCAAGTGTCACGGTACAAATGTAAAACTATTACCAGTTTGTTTGCAAAAACAAGAGGCTCCTCATCCACAAACTTTTCCTCTACAGGAGTGACATTTATCTTTCCAGCTGCAGGCATACCCCTTTTGGCTTCCTGCATCAAATAACAATCCAGATAACAAAAAAATGCATGCGCGCGCATTAGTTATATAGATTTGACAGAAAAAAGGACGCAAGACCTGTTTTCTCCATACAATATATGATAATAGGGTGCATCGTACACAATGCTGTAGACCATAATGTTCCCTTTAAACTAGAAAGTTTATCAAAATTTTAGAAACAAAAAGAAGAAGCTCTGAAATTAAACTCCCTGAAACCGAGAAAAAAATAGACAGAAGGATGCAATGCAATCTGTCCATGCTAGCAATTATGCACACAAAAAATTTCCTTTTCATATTTTGGGGGTACTGATGTTTCTCAGAATATGATGTAATCAAACAAATTGTCGAAATACCTACTTGGCATCCGCAGCATCTCCTAGGACTTCATTATTAATTAAGTGTATTAAAATTTTAATTGAGTTCACAAACGTTAGCTGCCCAAGACCTGTAGCTAATTATGTTTTAAAGAGAAGTGAAGTGGAAACCAAGGCAGGGACCTCTTCGGCACCTGGGTAAGGCCAAGAGCCACAGTTAAGCCACCACTGCCTTGTTTAAGAGTTGGAAAAGAAGAGGGTAAAAATCAAATAAAGGACCATCGTTGCATCGCCTTCTGATTGCTTCTATCACTAGCTATAGCTAGCCTCGCCTTCAAATGAATACCCATTTGCCATCACTACCACCCAAATGACAAATATACATATTGCAAAAAATTCCAAAACTAATATATGGCTTTAGCAAGATGGCAAGAAAGCTTCAATGTGGGAATACCTCCAAATCCTGAGCAGAAGTTCCATCAAGCGGGGTTGCAATGTTTGGCAAAGATGAACGTTCATCATTGCTGCCAGAAGTATAAATAAAAACATTAGCTAGTAAAATTAACTGAGCAAAGGGTAAAAAATGAATAGTTAAGGTAAAATTGACAATAATCATACTCCACTGCAGTTGTTGTAGCATCCATTTCAACAGAAAGAACTCCATTACTCGCAGAAACAGGGAGTGATGGTGTGGAAGGAGTGCCAAGAGACACACCTACGTCTGTTGTTCCAGAGGTAACAGAAGAAGCTGTAACAGAAGGTATATTGATTGAAGGTGGAGATCCCGACGCTGTTACATTTTGTGGGATGACAGCGCTAGCAGCCGTCACTGGTACTGGACTAGATGCTACTGCAGATGTCACTTTAGGAGTCCCAACATTTGCTGTGGCCAAAGAAGTAGCCGTATCAGCAGAAGCTGCTGTTTGTGTCACATTAAGCTGAGCTGCCTCCTTCTCTGCTTGTTCACGTGCTAACTGAAAATAAATTGAAATAAAAATTTTAAAATTAAGGAAAGCCAAAAGCTACAATATGCCTAGAATGAAATATTACAAGGACCAGTAACAAAACAAAAGCTTAATAAACCTTGAGTTCATCAGGAATAGTCCATTTGGATTGTTTTGTAACCTTGTTATAGTAATATCTGCACCAAAAAAAGAACCAAAAGTAAGAAGACTATTATCATTCATTCATCAAACTGAAAGACATAAGATATTAATAACATTAAGTATCAACAAAAAACAGACAGAAAAAATTAAAAAAGAATAGAATAAGCTCACTTTCGTCCCTCTGCAGTTGTGAACTCCTTCCACTCAGTAGATGCATCAGCCCTCTGAGACAAGTTAACAAATTGAAATAAGCCAGAAATATAGACACATAAAATACATTAAAAAGTTGAACCAGAAAGATAATAATTAGAAAGAATATGCTATGCACTAGGGATATTGCAAGGGCCTCAAGAGAACTACAGGAATATTTAATTAAATGTGTATTAAAAAGTGAAAATGGTAAAGTTTAGGTTGTTGCGGGGGAAGACCACGGAAGTTCTGCAACAATAGTTATTAAATTGTCCTGGTCTACAGTCCAGGTAAATGTGTGCCAACGTATTGAGAGGTATGAAAGCATGAATAAATACAATACACTCTGCAGTCATTAAGAAACTGAGAGAATAAGAAATATCGCAATGAAAATACAAACGAAGGCGCATTGACTTATAGAAATCTGAGATTAAACTAGAAGATTTCTCTACCATAAAGTTCTCCTCCTACAGAAACCATTGATGTCGCAAATGAGTTCAGTTCATTCCACAAGTCCCATTCCTCAGAAGTCTCAAAAGCATATTTGAGTAGATTGCAGGTAAAATTAGAGATTCCTATAAATAGGTTACCAGAAGCAATAGTGAGCTATGAATTACCTGCCTCAAAATTATGTGTTTATTCTAAATGGAACAGCTGATAAAGTAGTAAACAAGTTAAAAGATTCAAATTATTCACAGCAATATAAGTGGCAAAAGATATTAATTGGATTTACCAATCAGATAATTTAGGTACAATGGGTAAGTTAAAGTGAAAAGGAAGGGGGAAAGAAAATTTTGCTAAGTTACCTGGGTACTTCTATCGGAACCCATACCCATACCAAATTCAAGCGTTTACTCAATTATACATTACTAGTTTTAACTTAAACACTTTTCATACCCTTCTTGGATGCATATTCTACACCTCACATCTATTTCTTATATATTGATCTTATGTAAATGAAAAAACAATATTGATCATATGTAAACTATTAATTTTAATACATATATAAGTATACATATCTATATAGCCGTGACCCTATACCCTACTTTTTACAAATTTGTCGTGTCCCATAACCTCTACCCGTACCCTACTTTTCTACACCTCACATCTATTTCTTATATATTGACCATATGTAAATGAAAAAATAATATTGATCATATGTAAACTATTAATTTTAATACAAATAAATATACATAACTACATCTACATAGCCGCGTCCCTGTACCCTACTTTTTACAAATTTGTTGTGTCCCATAACCTATACTTGTACCCTACTTTTTACAAATTTGTTGTGTCAAATAACCTAATTTCATTGACAAAGATAAACATACCCAAAACAATGTCAAGATAAAACTGAAGTTTGATAAGACAAACTTGATTACCAGTCTGCGACCATAAATGACATGGAAACTTGTGTATGGTATTGAGATATATGTACAAACAATCTGTAACTTTGCGAACCATTAATGATATAATGAACTAATATGACTCCCCAATGAAAGACAACCAATAGGATGAAGTGGCACTATCACTTTACATAAGTTATCACGGAAAAGGGCAAAGAAAGTCAGAAAGGTAATCTCCCATCCATGTTGAAAGTTATTTCACACAAAACTTTAAATACTGGGCCATATCTGTAGATTGCTCTAGCAACAAGAGGATTTTGTATGTAAAGCAAGACTATGAAGAGATAAAATATATAGAGTTTGCATCAAGAACGAGAAACTATTTTACAAAAGGACAAATATCAGCTACAGTTCTCAAGGAACCTTGAATTGACAATACATGATAAAATTTAATCATTATGGCAAGGATGAACAACAAGCATGCATCCAAAAATATATCACATCATACCTCTAGAGTGTAGATATCATGTACCTGGGACCAACCTTAAAAAGGACTATTTAAGTCAAGGGCATCGATACCAATCAAACTTAGTCATACCCAAATCATCTATCATGATTAGATGATGACAGAAATTGACCATCAGTATAATATGCAAAGAAATGGTAACTCTGGCTGGAACAAGATTATAAATAGAAGTTTGGACATTAAATAAGCAAATGAAACATTGCCTGAGAATATACGGCTAAAATTACTAATGGAACTTATGCAAGTAGTTAATGTCATTGTGGTATACAGCATGTCGTGCATATCATATACAAGATCGAGATCACAGTAAGTAGACATTTCTAAAGCTTAAGATCCATAAAATCTTAAATATGCTCAGTTGTTTTTAATTAAAACAGGATAGAAATCGAATGTTAATACATATCCAAGAAACTAAGAGTACAGTAGTCAAATGACAGGATGCTTGATTTAGAATAGAGTGCACAACAGATCTGTACTGCTTAATTTGGAACAATATCATAGAAAGGTCAAGTTTCATCAAGCATAAACATTAAATTAACGGATATAGTAAGTGAGTAAAATATAGGTAAAACCTGTAGCTATATTCAAATAATGAGACCTGGGAATAAATAGTTAACGGCTGGCAATAGATTATGAAGGTATTTGGGGGAGCTGATGTTTTGGTCAAGGAGCTTTTAAACTAGCTTATCCATATGGACCATATCTACATGTTTGGTGACACCTCAAATGAGCTACCTTTTAAGTCACATTTAAAAAAGCTACTTTTGAATAACTACCTTATAAGCTCATCTAAATAAGCTAAGTTTCACCAAGTGAATAACTTTTCTACCCATACAAGTTTTATAAAGTTTTCATCATAAAAGCCAAAAGACACTAAAACCCAACATAGCTTATAAGCTTCAAAAAATAAGACCTCCTAAACACTCTCAAAGACTTATAAGGTCCATGGTTGGGAAGAGACAAGATTGTTATTATAGTATAAACTTTAACAGGAAAGGACAACCGGTTTCCGTAAAAAGAAATACATAAAACTTTCAATGGTATTGTAGATTTCAAAGAAAAGAATCATAGCTTAAGGGATGTTGGTTATTCCAATTTTCCTTTTCAGATAATCTATTATGAATTAAATAATCTAATAAGGGAAATTTTCCAATTAACTAATAACTACTATATAATTTGATTTCTTTTTACTACAATAACAAGCATGGACTGCTCTTAAATAATGATCAAATAAAAAGACCACATTAACTAGTCAAAGTAGATGAACAAGTAAAACTTTTTAAGTAAAGACTTCAATTTACTCAAAACGATAAAGTTAAATAGATTGTAAAATCACAGAATTAGACACAGATAGCCTTCCGGCAACAAACTATATACTTCCTTAATACCCTCAAAGTGAAATTTACTGAAGCAACCACTTTATAGAAAAGATTATTACCATTCAAAAAAATTTATTTATCAAGCCATTCAATTTTTACATCATCACCAATGGTAGAATACATCTCTAAAGTGGACCTTACAGTAAATTAGTGACATTATCAATTATACATCTATCAATCTCCTGACGAACAAACATTCTTGTGTTTGAAAGACTAGCTTGACTATGTAATATCCATACTGTGTTAAATTGCTCCCTTAACAGCAGTGATCTTGCCTATAGCTGATCAATTAATAATAATGAAACAATCAGCCAAAAAATGACAGTTGTGACACATGAAAAGAGGAGACTTGGGGATAACTTCTGGAAATAAGTCTATGCAAGGGAGTCCATCTATGCAAGAGAGTTCATCTGACATGTTGTCACGATTTAAAAAAATAGCCGACTTTCTAAAAAAGAACCAATAAATGGAAAAAATGAGAATACGACGCATTTCTATTAAAAGTAAGAAAATACCTCTGAACAAAAAAGCGAAATTATATGATTCTCAATAGAACAAATTCTAAATACGATGACTTCTCACTATAAGAAACAAGATGAATCTATATCTGCATTACATAGAAATCGAGCATTGGCAAGTGAATCCAAACTTTAAACCACTACTAGTGCTATGTATTATACCACCTGCGCATAACAATCTGGACTTCAAAAATATAGCATCAATATTTATGCCTTACAAAACGAGTGATAAACACATGACCCATCTACAGTGCCAGATGGGAAGGAATATGATTTCATCTAAAAGACGTAAATCAGCTTAGGAATCAAGAAAGGTGATAGTTTGAAGATTGAAGCAATGATATTTATCACTTGATGCTCCGTCTATGTGCACCGATTCAACCTATCTAATTATTGATATAATTGTTTAATGTATTACTTCTCGCCTTGTAACCTGGACAGGTTTTTAGATAACTCATTAGAATGACTAGAATAAACGTACACACGAGAATAGGGACGCATAAACAAAACAATGTAGCTATATCTAAATTTTGACAGCTTAGATGACCAATAGTCATTTTAGTGTAAAACACGCAACAAATTTGCCCACATTAACAAAAAAAAGGGAGCAATTGAACTGTTATTATAAGGAACAACATCATTGCCTTCGGTGTTTGATAATAGTTCTAACTGATTCAAAGTGGAAAATAGACAACTCAGTCAATTCACAGTACCGAAAGGCCACAATATAAAAAAAACAACCAAATGGCTCTATGAAAGGGACCATAACTATAACTATAAATAAACTGCAGGCAGGTTTTATTAACCCTACTTTCTATTGACTAATCATTATTAGTGTCGCATGCAAAAAGAAAAAACCCCTTCATTATGAAATAAAGGTAAATAGCAATAATCGCCTGCTTTGAGAAAATTGAAACCTGGCCTTCACAATGACCACACATAGCAGTCGGTTTTTGCTCCAGACGTGCCAAAAGATATCTACAAACCAGGAAGAAGAACATGCAAAGAAACAGAGAAATACAAATAAAACAAATTTGATCGACTAGTATGGTTACAATTGTCAGCATTCAGGAAAGGAATTGCCAAGTACTTGATGCTGATGCACTAATAAAACAAACATGAGAAGTGTACAAAAGAATCGAAATGTATCATAACTAATATAACTAACCTCAAGGGGCGTCATCAGCTCAATGGGCTTCTCCCAACTGGATTGCCTGGTCTTCTTGTTATAATAGTATCTATATTGCATGGAAGAAAAGGTAGATAAATGGCAAGCTATAACCAAAGGAAATATCAAGCAATCAATACCACGCCAAGAATACAGACATTACATCAACTGCGGACTAAGGTAAGATTAAAAACCAATAAGACATGAAACTCAGCCACATAGAACTGAATTAAAAAAAGGCAAACAAAGCAAGAATTAATTGTCAATTAGCATGTACCTTTTCCCATCAGCAGCTGTATGTTCTTGCCAATCAGAAGAGGATGCCTCATTGGAGCTAGGATGTGCGCCTGAATTCTGAATTCTCAGACGGAGAGAAGAATAAGCAGTCAATGCCCATGAAGAATAAAGTAGTAGAAAGAAGAGGCATATTTATTGGCAAACTAAACAAAATCGAGAAATCCTCACAGGAACCATGCCAGCCATAGGTGAAGGCTGCTGTCCAGCCTGAATGAGAGGGGGACCAAGCTGCAAATTCTGAGTTTCAGGTGCAGGCCAAGTCTGACCCCCTGCAGGTGCAATAGATGTCTGCATTTGGGGGGCTTGTAGGTAATGTGATGTAGCCTGGACAGTATTTGGTGGCTGGCCATAGGAGGTAGCAAACTGCAGTCAAGAAAATACATGTCAATAAAAAGCAAAAAAAGTTTAAAAACAATGACAATTTGTTAGTAGGCACATGAAAGAGCATACTGTATACGATGAAGAAAGAGACATTCCAGCTCCACTTAAATTTGGCAAATGGTTGTTTGCAACTGGTGCATTGTGTTGTGGTCTAGCTTGCTGCATGTATGACATTGGAGTCACTTGCGACGAAGGGAAACCTTGACCTGGAGCTCCAGACCTCTGAGGCATATGCTGTGGTGGCTGCGCAAAAAGGGGTGATGGCATTCCACCGTTTGGTCCAGCCATCCCTTGTCCAACAGGGAGGAACTGATGGGATGCCGGAGGCATGTATGGATGACCCTGTTGAGGTGGAACCACAGGTCTGAACTGCAATATGAATAAAATAATTAAACCTTTTTCAGGAGCAAGTACAAGAGTTGAGGCTAGAATAGCCTTTGAATGCCGCCAAATTCCGCCTGCATACTCTTAGCTGGCTCTATATTTTAGGTGGACCTGTTGATCCTACCTGTGGCTTAAATGACTTTCAAATTAATTAATATGTATTTGATTCATTCCTAACAGAAAATATTAGGTTTTTCTTGTATCCAAAAGAGATGTGAAGTGTTGATGTATAGTCTACCTGTGGCCCGGAAGGATTGTTGGCCATCCGCACAAATATCGGGGAGACACGATGAGTAATCAACAGACCAGCTGCAAAAGCATTCGAATAGGGGGAGAGAGTCAGTTGATAGAGTCTAAAAAAATATAATTACCGTAATAACTTTTTGCAAAGTTTAAAGAACTTGCATTCAGAATAAAAATAATAATAGGTCTATTTAACATGTATCCACGAGTTTATCTGTTCTGGTTAAATTACTGCCTAAATTGAAAAATTACCACGCGATCCAAAGCTCCAAAGTAGACGAAGCTTTATAGGAATTCAAGAAATTAACTTTCGAACGAGATCATTAAAGTCAAAATATCATATTCAATCCTACTCCAAAAGGGGGGGAAGTACTCCTTGAACAGCCTAGAAATTTGCTAAGAGCGCTAAAAATTCGAGCTTTTCAATTAAAGATTTAATCTTGAAACAAGAAGAGCATACACTGGAAAAAGAATTACAAAAAAATAAAGGTGCTAACAATATTCAAGAAAAAGGTATCAGGAACGAATAATAAAGAGTTAAAAATAAGAGTAGCAGCTTACGTCGCCGGAGATAGGATCAGTCGGAACTCAAGGACGCCGCCGTCGGCGAGAACACCGGTCGCAAATTGGAACGAAAGCGAGATGATGAGGAGGTGGAAAAGAGAGAGAGAGAGAGAGAGAGAGACGGGGTTTGAAGAGATCGGGGTTTTGGGGAATAAAATGGGGAACACAGAGAGAGGAGCGAACCGAGCCCTAACTTTTACAGGCTTATATATTAAATTAATGGGTTCGCGTCGAGTCGGGTGTAGAAATACGTACCGATAAGATCACAATTGGGTCCGGCTCCTTTTGCTAGTTAGCATTTATATTGGACAAATTTTGTAAACAGATCCTTTGCAAAAAAAAATCCTCAAAAAAAGACCTGTTTCCACTTTATTTTTAAAAAACGACCCAGTTTCAGCCTTGAGGTTAAAACTATATCGTTTTTTGCGAATATTTTCAAAACATGTCTTTTTTGGGAATTTTTTTGCAAAGGGATTTGTTTTAAAATTTTGCCCCATTTATATTTTTCCAATGTTTTCCGGGCCACGGGGGTCAAGAAGAGTCGTATCCGGATATAGCATATGATTACCAATATGGGTGCGCAAGTAAATGTATCCGAGTTTGTATTCGAAATATCAAAATATATATCTTGCAATTGTTTTAGCATTTAGATGAATAAATTTGAGGTTAGTGTTATGATCACCAAGTATAACCTTCTGTTGCTTTTGGCAACTCTTCACTAATCTGATTTAGGCCTTAACCTTGTTTGTTTTCAACCGGATAGGGGGGTGGATTATCTTTAACTGGGGGTTGGGTTGGGGGGCTGACAAAACTTTAGTTTGGAATTGGCCCTATTTAAGCCAAACAAAAAACAAAGCCTCATCCATGTTAGCTCCGCTAACCTAGTTTAGCGAAGAAGTTGCCAAACACTCTCTTAGTTTTAAAATATAATAACTAACACATATATTATTAACGAACTATTTCGTATGATATGAGCTATATTTTTCAATATTATACGGTTTTCCCATATCTATTTTGTATCCGCATGTATATCTGTGTCTGTATTCGATTTTAGTAGACATGTATATTAATTTTTCTCACGGAGACATACATGTATTTGTATCTGTTATGGTGCTTCTAATCGCCAAAGTACAATCATTTGCCAACAACGGACAGGCGTCCTCTACATGCACCGCTCAAATCAGATGACGGTCAGGGCCACCAAAGATGTCAATGCTGGGTGACACAGACACGTTATTTGGGCCAACGAGTCCGCGTCCAATACGTGTTGGGCGCGGATTCACTGCGGCCTCGCAGCGGATACGGGTCAGGTCCAAAAAATCCGTTTCCACTTATCGGGTTCAAACCCAGGGCCGGCCCTGGGGTAAGCCCACCAAGCCCCGGGGCTGGGGCAACCCAGAGCCGGGGGGCAACCCATTCCGACCACTCGTATACCCCTCAAACTGTAATTTATCTTTGATTTTTGAAGTAGACTTTGTAAGAGGGCTTTAATGCAAAAAATGTTAGGGGTTGTATTTATAAAAGAACTCTAATGACCCTACCCAACCTTTCAGCACTCATTCCCAATTTCCCGTCTCTAACTCTCTGTTCCGCTCACCAAAAAAAAAAAGAAAAAAAAAGAGAGAAAACCCTCCTCACCTCCGGTCCTCCTTCCCGAGCCGGCGGCTCCTCTCCTCCTTCCCAAGCCGGCGAGCCTCCGACGAGGACCTTACTCTGCTCCCGTCAGACCACTCAAACCCATCCTTCAGGCTTCACCCCATCAGGTAAAATTTTTAAACTAAATAATTTTAGGGTTTTGATAGAAATTTGGGGTTTTAATGTTTTGCAATGAATTTAAGTTTTTTGATTTTGAATCTTGGTTGAATCTTAGTTGTTGAAGAATAAAATTAGGGGTTATGATGTTTTGGAATGAAATTAGGGTTTGTTTTAATAATAATGATATTGCTAATTGGGCAATTAGGAAGATAAGGGGTCTGTCCGCAAGTAACCCTTGAAAATTTTCAATTTTAAACCTGTCAATTTTATGGGTAATGCTTTTCTTGAAGAAATTGACAAAGCTATGAAGGAAGGGGGTTATGAACAACTTATCTTTGTGAATTGTATCAAGCTTGGTCCTAAGTTCTGTGCCTGTGGAAATACGTGGTGGTAGGGGAGGGAGTAAATGTGGAAGACAAATCATGTTTAATTGGTTCTTGACTTTTTCTGGATGGCACTTAAAAGATGGATGTTTTACAGAACTACCATGAACTTTAGGGAGTTATGCATAAAACTACCACGTGTGAAGTTTTTTTACTAGGCTATCAATATCATATCTCACAAAGATAAGTTGTCGTGTACCTCACACATAGACATGTTTCAAGCAATTTTGTCCTTCTATACTATAAACATCTTCTATATTATTCTCTTCCCCATCTCATTGTTTTAATAATAATGATATTGCTAATTGGGCAATTATGATTTCTTATGAGTTGTTATGCAAGTCTCTATTCTCTCTCCCCACCTTTTTTGTCTTTCATACTGTTTTCATATGATTGAAGGGGGTTATGAACAATGATATATTTATCCTTCGTTGATATTGCTAAGTTTAGTTGATTGTGATTTCATATATGTTATATAATTATATTTACAGACTATAGTACACCATGACGGGAGATGACAAAAGCCGAGTAAGGATTAGAAAACAAAACTCTGGAGCTCATAATAGAAGAGTCAAGCAACGTCAAGATGAAATGGCAAAATCACTACATGGCTCAATATAGAATATTTTCAGTTTGAATATTGATTTTGCATGAGAATATTGATTTTGCATGCTTTTCAGTTTGAATATTGATTTTGCTAAGTTTCAGTTTGAATATTGATTTACATCATGCTTTTCATAATGTAATCTCTTCTTATATGAATATTGATTTTGCATGAGAATATTTTCAGTTTGAGCCCAATATAGAGCGCTAAATTGTATTATATATATTCATTTTTATCGTTATTGTTCATACCAAATTTTAATATAAGGGGCAACTAAAATTGGATTGGGCTAGGGCAACCCAAAGTTCGGGGCCGGCCTTGTTCAAACCCATACCCGATTACGCAAACCCATAGCGTTTTTAACTGTAAAAAGCCGAGCGACTTCCCCTTTTATCCTCTCCGTTCCCCTCTCTTCGTCTTAAGCTGCTCCGTTTCCAACCCGATCCGCTTCGACGCCGAGCAAAAACCTTCAGTTGGGGTTCGCCGGATTTCGAAGAGAGCGGGAGAAGAGAATTAGTGAGTAATTTTTAGTTTTTTAAGTTTTAGGGTTTTTTGGGGTTTTCAAAATTGAAACCTAGTTCGTAATTGAGTTGGGATCTCTGTTGTATAGTATCTAAATCGTCAAATTTTGAGTAATATAAGATTGTAATTCTCACTTTCATATTTTTATTAGTTCGATGAAGAAATCTGTCTGCTTGATTTTTTTACTGTTGATTTCATATTTGCTATTTTTTTAAAAAAATTGAAACATGCATTTAGCCAAGTATATCAGGTTCATAGAGTTTAATTTCATTTTTTGTTCAATTTTATTTCAGTTTCATCTTTTTGTTTTCGGTTTTCGGTTTTCTGTATGCTTGATTTCATTTTTTTCCTTGTTCAGTTTCAATTTTTTAATACGTTTCTACATGTGATTAGTTAGTGGTTGTGTGGTTAATACTTGATGATTATAGGAAATTAAATGGAAACGCCAGGTCCTATTGTAGTGGATAGAGATATTCAAAGTGAGAGCCAAATTTGCTTGCATTTTCATTATACACACACACATACATATACATAT
The DNA here is from genome assembly GCA_022839385.1 of Asparagus kiusianus. NCBI lineage: Eukaryota > Viridiplantae > Streptophyta > Magnoliopsida > Asparagales > Asparagaceae > Asparagus > Asparagus kiusianus. Next base: position 376,825 of record BQKN01066088.1, read on the forward strand.
AGATATACATGCATACATACATATACAACATATGTGTGTGTATACACACACACATACACATACATACATATACACACACATACATATATATACACGCCCGCGGCTCCCCCGCCTGCACAATTGTACATGTATGTTGATTACATAAGTCAAGATCATGGTATACACGTATTGTACGTGTTGTTGCCCTCATGGCCACCGTGCGGACTTCAATGATTTTGTTCAATAGGCTATGAGCAGCTTATCAAGCAAAGAGGTGATAAACAAAACGCGTAAAGGCCTTTCTATATGGATTGAAGCGAGAAAAAAAACTTCTTCATCTTAAAGAAATAGGAAAAAATTAAATTAAATAGGGTTTTTAGGATATTAGTCCCTCAAATCATTAGTATTTTTATATTAGTCTCTCAAATCTTCATATTTTGATATTAGCCCTCCAAATTACTTAAGTATGGTGATATTAGTCCTTCTAATTAGTTGGTGCTAAAATTGATGGAAAATATTCCGTTTTCTTTGACTTCTTTCTTGAATATAACTCTCAGTTCACTACCCAAACGCACAACACATTAAACTTAAACCTGTTAAAACACCTCAAACCCAAGCCCATTTCACATTCTTCTTTCTCCCAATGGTACATTATCAATCAACCCATAAAAACCAAGGACTTGACTGGCATGAAGAGGATGGGGCTTGAAGAAATAGAGGATTTATTTGTTTTTGCTTGAATTGAAGAGAGGGAAGAAATAAAGGGACCAGAGAGTAGAAGATGTTGATGGGGTTAGAAGACTTAGAGGATAGAAAAAGTACCAACCGGGTAAGAGGTAGAGTAGAGAAAGAGGGGTAATAAGGTAATTACTCATTCATGATTAGTCTAAATCCAATCAGTTAAGCTAACATAAGGACTAATATTAGCATATTAAGGTGATTTGGTAGTATGAATCCTATCAGAACCACTCCTATAGGAGTGGGATGATTTACACCATTGATATGATAGGCAGGATTTCCAAACTAACCTTCTAGCCCTCATGAATGGTATAGATCACCCCTTCCTGTGGGGTGTTCTGATAGGATCCTTGATTTGGTGGGCTAATATCAAATTATGAAGATTTGGGGGACTAATATCAGAATACTAATGATGTAAGGGACTAATATCTTTAAAACCTCAATTAAGTAATAATATTGATTCTGTTCTCATTTTCGTCAGGCCTTTTTAAGTGGCAACTCGGAGTAAAAACAACCGATTCAGGTAAAAAATTTAAAAAAAATAAATTGAAAGAAGCAAAGGTACTCTCCTTAAACTGATTTCTATTTGATTCAGATTTATTGTTTTATGCTCACCAATCAATTTCGCCTTTTTGCAGTTTTCTAGGGTTAGGGTTTTTGATTTCTCTTCTTGATTCTAAAGATGAGAAAGACTCATCCTGATTGCATCAATGCATCTAATCCCTACCACGAGTGCGTCGATTACTGTCACAAAAAGATCGCCGAAGCTAAAGAACGGGCCGATGCTGAAAAATTAGGTTTTCCCCCTTTTCTTGATTCAGTTTGCATCTTTTCCCCTTTTCTTTATTGAGTTTTCTTCAAAATTTCATTTTTTCTATATTTGTTTCAGAGAGCGAGAAGGATGCTGCAAAGAAATTAGAGGAGAGAACAGTGCATCCTGATTGCGTCAATGCGTCGAATCCTTATCATGAGTGTAGTGAGTATTGCTTCAGAAAGATTGTGGAGGCGAAGGAAAAGTTGGAGAAGGATGAATCAGGTTTGTCTTTTGGTTATGGGTTTTGGGTTTTGATGAAGTAGGATTATTTGATATAATTTCTCACTGTTAAGTCTGATAATTTCTCACAAGTTTGGGATAATGCTTTGGAAGAGGCTAATAAGTTGATTATGATATGAAATTGGAAGAGTTTGTTTGAGATTGAGTTATTGGATACTAGTAGTAGCAGCCCTTTTTTATTGTTTTAATTTTTTATTTTTATTTTATTTGCTAGATTCAGCTAAAATCAAGGTATCTGGAATTGTGGTTCAGCTAGGCTTTGATGTTATTGGTTCTTTGCATCTGCTTGGAACTAGACCAGTTATATTCATGCTTTTATTTTGTGTATAGGACTCATGGGAGTGAAAAATGCACAACTGCTATGCAATAAGATGCAGAATGATTAGGCTTCCTCCATTTACTGAATGGCTTTACTTTACTACCCTGCAAGGTTATATTGATTGCATGTGGTGAGATGTACACTACATATTTGATTTGTTCTATTGGAGTTTTATGTGAAGTAAGTAGATTATGCATTTGATTAACTTTGATATTGATGTTATACTGAATACTGAAATAGGAAAGTCTCGTACCCTGTAAATGGTGAGTGTTCCTTTTCGTCTACATGGTCTTTTCAAGTTCTCTTTGACAGTGTTCTGATGCTCAAGTAGAGGTAAATGGCCTAGGAAAATTAGTAGGCTGCTGGTTTGCTAGCTTACGAGTTTAATAGAATCCTCACTTATTGCTCTCCTTCTCGATATTATCATCTTCATGTGTGTAAGTTTTGCATTCTGGAGCTAGAGCTACAAGCATTATATTTATCTGCACGACTTCAATCATAAACTTCCCTCACGAGTTCCTTTGAACCATACATGCCTTGTGACTAACTCAGTGATTTTCTTCTATATCTGAGTGGATCCACTTTCCTTCTGTTGTCAATCTTGATGGAAGGGTCTTTCACAAGATTTAATATTTGGTTAACTCCTTGCGGCGGTTCTCTTTTTGATACTTCAACATTTAATATATACAATATATACATTTATACAGGCATGCAAGAAGAAGATGGTGTCCCATACTCCTCCAATCCCTCTCAACAAAATGAAGTTCCTCCAGGAGAAAATGCTGGTGCTAGTGACCAGGATGTTCAGACCAATGCCGAAGAAGGGTATCCACATCTCAATGAGAGGCAAAAGAAACTATTTGAGCTGAGGCTTAAAATGGTAACTTAATCCATGTCTCGCAGCAGGTCATTCCCTAAATTAGATTTCAAGTTAAGTGTCTTCCCTGATTGTTTATTCGGTTATTTATATGCAGAACGAAGCAAGAAAAGCCAATCAAATGGCCATGGTGGCAGAGAAGAAGAAGCAAGATCCTCCTGAATCAAGGGGCATTTCTAAACAAAAATGGATGGAGGAGAGGAAGAAAAAGATTGGAAAGCTGCTTGATTCAAATGGCTTAGATATGTCAAAGGCCTACATGCTTGATACTCAAGAGAAGGCTGAGGAGAAGTATAAGAAATGGGAGAAGGAACCTGCTCCATCTGGCTGGGATGGTGAGTTTTCGATTTTTTCATTTTAGTATCTCTTTTTATTTTGTAACTTGGGAATATTGATCATTAACTGACAGAACAAAATGTTCTGTGACCAGTTTTCAATCAGAAAACACTGTACAATGCTTACAAGAAGCGCACAAAGAACATAGATTGCGACATGGAGGCTTATACTAAAGCAAAAGAGGCTGATCCTGAGTTCTATCGTGATGCTTCAAGTCTTCAGTATGGAAAGGTATTTTGCACCTTAATCTAAAACTAAGCTTCTTTTCTGAAGATTTAGCTCCAAAACTTGTGCTGAAAATCACCAAAACTTGTCCTGAAAATCACAGTATCTCTTAATCTTAACACATTCAACAGTTTTATCTCAATTTACTGTGAATTTCTCTTCGTCACTACCAAGATTTCTTTTCTTGTCGTCTTTGACAAAGCTTGAGATATTATTGTGCCTTAAGTTACTTCGATAAATGACTTCAATGTTCAAGTTTTAATACATTCACCATGATTTTCCTCATTTTTGCGTGTTTATATATTGTATACAAAGTATAATTCCAAATCAATTTATTTGTCTCAGGTTGCGAAGATGCCGGAGGAAAATGTAGACAGAATGGTGAAAGAGCTTCAGGACAGAGATGCGAAGCGCAAATCTTTCAGCAGGAGGCGTAAGTTCCATGAAGAGAAAGATATCGATTCGATCAATGATAGGAATGAACATTTCAACAAGAAGATCGAGAGAGCTTTTGGAAAGTACACTCTTGAGATCAAGAACAACTTGGAGAGAGGAACTGCTCTCCCAGATTAGGATGCCTTCGCTGTTTTGAAATGTACTATTCTGTTGTGGGAAATGAGTGAAGACCAACAGTACACTGGCTTTTTTTTCAGTTGGGTTAATTCTGGAGCACCAATTTGATAATATGTCAGAGTTTTCTTGTTCTCTTTAATCGTGTGGTATTTGAGTATTTGGAATTGAAAGGTTTTGCTGTTTGTTATTGTTGTAGTGGATTAGGATCGGCATGCTATTCTTGTGTTTGACATTTATCCTCTGTATAAAATTCACAAGAATAAACAGTGAATCGGCGACTGATATTTTGGACGAAATAAATTGGCAACATAAAATGTAGAACTCCCATGCCCATGAAAAGGAGAAATATGAGAGGAAAGAAATTTTAATTCTTCATGCTCTATTATTGGAAATTTCTTTCGGACTGTGCTCATGGATTTGAATCTATTCCTTTGGTTAGAAAAAAAAAAAAAAACTCTATTAGTAAAATAAAGTCTAAATATCATCGAGACTCCAGCCGCCTTGTCGCCGCGCGCCTTCACCACCTCGCCTGAAGTCCCCGCATCGCCGGAACTCACAACCTCGCCTGAACTCGCCGCCGGCCGCCATCACCTTAAAGATCGCCGCGACCGCAAGAAATTCACCTTTCTTTAATAAGTAATCTTTCTCCCTCGCATACGCCGCAACCGTTCACTCATTCTCCCGCTTTCTTCATTTCCGCAGACTCAGGAGGAATGAGAATTAATGAATCACGTTCTGACCCGAATCCGATCTCAGCACCAAAGGTCGCTCCTTTTCTCCTTCAAACGCCTTTTGACGACAAACCCATCAACTCAACCTTCGGATTTCACACCGAACCCTCGCCGGGACATTTTCTGGTGGAACTCTTCCATCACAAGCTGCTTCAGAAATGGCCAAATAGAGGGAGCGTTCAACTACTTCGATCAAATGCCATGCAAAAATGTCGTCACTTGGAACTGTATGATCACCGGATGCATCCAAAATGATAGGATTTCAGACGCTCAGAGAGTTTTCGACGCAATGCCGACAAGAAATGTTGTGTCTTGGGCCGCATTGATGACCGGATATGCTAAATGCGGGAGAATAGAAGAAGCCCGAAGCCTGTTTGATAGAATTCCTGACCGAAATGTGGTTTGTTGGAATTCCATGATTTCAGGGTACATAAACAATGGAAAGATTCGGGAAGCAAGAGAGCTATTTGATGTGATGCCATTGCCCATGAAGAACAGTGCTTCGTGGTCGATCATGATTTCGGGTTATCTTAGGCTAAGGCGTGTTGTTGAAGCACGAAGCTTATTTGATCAAGCGAGGTTGAGATCAGCTTCTCTTTGCAATGCTCTTTTGTCAGGATATGTTGAGCTTGGACTCCTTAAAGACGCAGAGGAGTTTTTCTCGCAAATTGATGCAAAGGATGTTATCTCATGGAATAGCATGATAACATGCTATTCAAGAGCCGGAAAAATGAAACGTGCTCGGGATTTATTTGATGAGATGCCAGAAAAGGATACAATTTCTTGGACTGCAATGATCCATGGTTATTTGAAAAATAGAAATGTTGACAATGCTCACATATTATTTAATAAGATGCCAAATAGAGATGTTGTGGCTTGGAACACGATGATGGGTGGGTTTGTAAGTAATCGCTTGTTGGATGATGCTTTGAGATTGTTTAGAGAGATGCCCGAGAGAGATATTGTATCATGGAATACAATTTTACAAGGCTATGTTCAGAGAGGCGAAATGGTTAATGCGTTGAGATGGTTTGATAACATGCCGCAAAGAAGTGAAACCTCATGGAATACACTAATTTCTGGGTATCGAAACGAAGAAGCTTTGGCTTTGTTTTGTACAATGGTTAGACAAAAGTTTAAGCCTGATCAAGGGACACTAGCCATTGTAATCTCGGTATGTGCATCTCTTGTTGCTCTTGGTTGGGGGAAAATGCTGCATCTATATGTGATCAGAGCTGGGTTTGAACATGATGCATTGGTAATGAGTTCATTAATTTCTATGTACTCAAGATGTGGGTTCATTCACGATTCTGCCTTGGTATTTGAATCCATGGTGAAGAGAGATACAGTCTCATGGAATGCAATGATCGCAACATATGCTTGCCATGGATTTGCATTGGAGGCCTTCAAACTCTTCAACACAATGATCCAAAATGGGTTTCATCCAGACCAAGTAACATTTTTGAGCCTCTTGTTAGCTTGTTCTCATAAAGGCTTGGTTGATGAAGGTTGTCATTATTTTAGGTCTATGCAAAAAGATTGGAAATTGGTACCCAAGCCTGAACACTACTCTTGTGTTGTTGATCTCCTTGGGAGATATGGGTTCATTAACCAGGCTTATCAGTTCATCAGTGAAATACCGGTGGAGTCTCAGACAAATGCTTGGGAAACATTACTAAGTGCGTGCAAATCTCATGGAAATTTGGAATTGGGAGAAGTCGCGGCCAAAAAGGTTTTACATGCTCAACCTTCGGATGGAGCAATGTATACCGTTTTGTCGAACATTTATGCTGCAAAAGGGAAGTGGGAGGATGCAGCGAGAACGAGAGCATTGATGAGAGCTCGGGGGGTTAAGAAAGAGAGGGGAAGTAGTCGGATCGAGGTGCAAGGGGAAATGTACGGTTCGAAACACCCCAAAGAGAAACCTCCAGGCGAGTCTGGATGACATCTCTGCAGACATTTGAAAGGGGCTTGGAATGTATTGCCTTCAAGTGTATCTCTGAAGGCATTTGGAATGTAAGGTTTTATATGCGCTTTCGGTTTAAAAATTGTGAAGATTTTTATGAGGGTGGTTTGATTCTCCTTACACGTAACAAAGATCCTGATGACAAGTAAAGAGTTGAAAATTAAAAGATGGATCTTGCTTTTCTTTTTGAGAAAAGTTCGTACCGTACAAGAGCTGCGGGTAGAGGATCAGATTGTTTATTCCGGTCGTTGTGTTGCTTTTGGATGAGAGATCTTCTCATGGATAAGAATGTTTCTATTGTCAGTGATGAGCAGCATCTGCAAGCTTATTTGAGCTCGCTGGCAAGCAAGTGGTCGAGGATTTTGTTGACATGAACGAGCTGAGTTAGTTAAATTGACTTGTGACGACTTCAGGTGTGGTAGTTTGGACAAATCCAAACAATTCCTGTAGAAGTCCTTGCACAGAAATTCAAAAGACCACAGAAAGGTAGTTATGTGTATTGCATCTTTGCTTTATTATACTAGTTCAATTTCACGAGAAACTCACATATTTCGATCATTCTCTAAATGAGTATATTTGTTGTTTAATCCTCTTTATCAAAATATAAGGACTTTGGAATTGTTCTTCTTTCTATTAAAACTAGTGTGAATACTGTGCTTGGCACGACATATTTTTTCCCGGTTACAGTAATTCCGTTTTTAACTTCTACAGTATTTTTAAAAAGTTTTGAGTTGCTACAGTATTCCTGTTTGCTGCAGTAATATTTTTCAAAAAATAAATTGTCCGGTTTCGCGTTTGCTACAGTAAAGTTCTCCTATTTGTGTAGAGGAGTAGATAAAATTACTAGATCATGCATGGTAGCGCAATAAAAATAGCTCACCCAACCACAACCAAATGGCTTCCTTTTAAAAAAAAGAAAAGAAAAGAAAAGAAATCTAGGGAAATATTTCTTGCAAAATAAAAATGAGAAATAAAATCCCCAGAACATCCCTCACAAAACCCTGTATTATCCAATGTTATTACATCCTGAGGACAAATTTTCAAAAGAGACCCATTTAGACTTTTATTCTTAAAAAACGATCTCATTCAAACAAAATTACAAAAACCGACCTGGTTTCAGCATCAGCGCTGAAACCAGGTCGGTTTTTGAAAAAAAAATTAAAACTTCACGGGAGTTCAACTCCCGTGAAGTTTCGGAAAAAAAAAAAATTCAAAAACCGACCTGGCTTCAGCGCTGAGGCTGAAACCAGGTCGGTTTTTGAAATTTTGTTTAAACAAGGTTGTTTTTTAAGATTAAGTTCTCAAATGGGTCTCTTTTAAAAATTTGTCCAACATCCTGAACACGCGGTACTAGCTTTGCACGGTGCACGTGTCCGACTCGGACCTCAGCCAAGATTCTGCACACATTTCAATATCGTTTACCATCATCTCTGGCGTCCGCCCTTGGATTTGATCAACCGTGTCGAGAAAGAGAAGAAGAAGAAGACGAAGAGGATGACGAGGGGAAAGCAGAAGATAGAGGCACAGAGGAAGAACGCAGAGAAGAATCAGAAGCATAAGGGATCTCAGTTCGAGGCCAGGGCCGTCGCCCTCAAGGTCACGTGCCCAATCTGCAAGGTGAGAAAAGATAATCCTTTTTCCCCCCTTTTAGATTCCCATGAGTTTAGGATCCTCGATTGCCCATCTGTTTAAATCTGGAAATTATGGGTAAAGATGGGATCTTTTTTCGTATTTTCTCTGTGACGGGTCTCCTGATTTAGGTTCAAACCTAAGAATCACGAGTGTGCGTTTGATTGACGCGGTGGTTCTGTGAAAGAATCGTGAAAAGTTTCCATCTTTTCTCTATCGTGCTATTTGAATTGGTAAGATAAGAGAAGTTTGGAGTGGTGATTGATGTTTAATTTTCTCTTTTTTGATCATCTTGTTTTACATTGAATTTTTGCACATTTTATTGATGATCATCATTTAGCAATAGCTTTGCATCATTAGCGAACTTGTATCTGAAAACTTGTTTTGAGTGCCGCCGCTCCTTTCATTCTGTGGATCAAATGACGGCTGCAGAGGAAACCCTTTTGTTTGCTGTTAGCTGGTAAAGTTGCTCAATTCAAGGAAAATTGAATTAAGAAAGTATAAGCCAAATCTTTTCTATGAGTTCACAAACCCGGATGCCATAAAAAGGTGTAGGAATGCCCCCATAGCACTCGACGGACCATAACACCGAGGTAAATTGCACTTTCGTATAGATTACTTCAGGTAGATGGTTGGGTACAAAGATATGTGAATCTAAATGCGGGAGCTCAGAGAATCAGCGAGTGAGTTTGAGAATGTTAAGGGACTAGATATACCTTGGTAGATGTAGAACTTTATTATTTACAACTATCATAGACTTCCAAAGACGAGAATATGTTCCATTTATCACGAGGAAAACATATTGTTTGATGGGAATAGACAATTAAAATCTCCTAAGCAATCTCCCTTGCTAAAGTAGAGCGTAATCCACGGCATGGGCATGCTTACAATTGTCAAATGTACCATTTTGCATCACTTAAAGAATCCTGTCCTAGCCCTAGTTGATTTTCATTTAGATATTAAAAACATGAACTTATTGCAAAAGATTGTTGCATGTACGCGCCTTCACAATTGAATTATGAAGAAATGTTTCCTCAGCTATTTTGTTGGAGTCTGCCTCGGCTTAGAAGACGATTACCTGCATGACTATGTTTGTTTATCTCTCTTTTTCTTTTAACCAAATTCATCGTTCTCGTGCTGTGCTATTCAGGTACAGCTAGCAAATCAAAACCAGCTTGGCGATCACTACAGTTCGAAACACCCCAAAGAGAAACCTCCAAGTGAGTCTGGATGACATCTCTGCAAGCATTCGTAAGGGGCTTGGGATGTATTACCTTCTAAGTGTATCGATCTTATTTGTTCAAGTCCTACCTCTATCATCTTTTGGATCATGTATGAAACATTATAAGGTTTTGTGATGCTTGTTATATGAATAACATGCACCAGATGTAAACGATGTTGCGTCTTTCGACTGTATCTGTCCTTTTGATGTGTATATGGAATTTTATTCTATTTTGGTTTAAAAATCGCGAAGGTTTTTACGAGCGTGTTTTGATCTCCTTACACGTAACGAGATGCTGATGACAGGTAAGAGTCGAAGATCAAAAGATGGATTTTGCTTTGTTTTTGAGAAAGTTCAAGCGGTACAAGAGCTGCAGGTAGAGGATCAGATTGTTTATTCCGGTCGGTCGTGTTGCTTTTGGTTGAGAGACCTCATGGACAAGCATTTTTCCGTTGTCAGTGATGAGCAGCACCTGCAAGCTTATTCGAATTGCCTACAGATATGATCATTTTGCTTTAATTTGCTAATCAACATGTTTGGTTTAATTTACAAACGAGTGGAGAACTACTTATTTTGGTCCTTGTCGATTGCAGTATGTTTGAGATTGGGGAGCTTGGCTTGGCTGGAGAGCAATCATCGTGGTTACTCAATGTAGACACTGGGCCAGTGCACTCGATAAACACATCTAATTTGTGAGCACTGGCTATTGGGTAAAATCACCAGAAGGAAAACTCAAATGAAAGTAAGAAACAGGTTTGTGAACTAAAGGATTAAGTGGAGCAAAGAAGGAAAAAAAAAAATCTTGAAGAAAAAAGATTATGTAAACATGCAAATAAACGCTTAAGAGTAGTAAAAAAAGGAAAAAGTAGAAATAAACAAATAAATTTACAGGTCCTTAAAAATATTCCCCACCATCAGCACGGCAATCATCATTATGACTTAATTTCAAAAAATTCTAAAAAAATTATAAAGTATACAAATCTAAAATAAAAAAAAGTATAAGCTATACACTGCCAAATCTAAAATTGTAAACAAACCCCTCCCCTAAAATTCTAAAAACTTAAAAGAGACCCTTAAATAAAAAAAATCACAAAGAAATCCTAAAAATTTACTAACAAAACCCTAAAAAATTACAAACAATCTTCTAAGAGCTATGAAATTTTTAAACAAACACTTGAAAAAGTATGAAAAAAATGTTAAACATATGTTATTAGGGTTTTCTACCAAAAGCTGTCAGAACTTAGGTATAAGAAGGGTAAACTAGCAAACATATTGGGGGCATTTTGATCATTGGACGACACAAGAACAAGCAATGCTATTTTTAGGGGGTTTTTTGTTATGAGAAATTACCGAGGGGTTCAGTGGTAATTTTAAACATATTTCTAGGCGCTATGCACACTTCAATTTAGAATCACGAGCATTTAAAAAATCATAAAAAAACAGATATATAACCAAGAATCAGAGACAGCGATCTGAGCGAAGTACACAACGCTCGCCCAACTATCAATAAGAAACCAAAACTGAAAGGGGACAAAAATATATCATAGCCTCGTAACTAGGGCTGGAAAACGAACCAAATATTTAGGGGCTGTTTGGTTGGTTTCCAAAAAACCAAGAATAGGAAATTGGAGTTTGGAAATCTCCAAAAGTGCAATTTCCACCATTTCCATCCCTAGAACTTACTCACAACATCCAATAAAATATTATTTTCATCCAACAACTCATCCACATCATCCAATAAAATATTATTTTCACCCAACAACTCATCTCATATCATCCAATAAAATAAACCAAACAAAAGAAATAGGTCACATCATCCAACTCATCTCATCTCCATCACATCTCATCTTTAAAAATCACTCACATCATCCAATAATATTGTGACAACTCATCTCATCTCATCTCCATTTCATCTCCACCCATTTCCTCCAAAAAAAATAAGGAAATTGATTTCCTTAAGTGTGGGTCACATCATCCAATAATATAATGACAACTCATCTCATCTCATCTCATCTCCTATTTTTAAGAATGAACCAAACACAAGAGAAGAACCTATTTATAAGAAATATGTTTCATATTCTTTGATTTCCTTCTTTTTTAACCAACCAAACAACCTCAAAACAACTTTTCTTAAAAAAACACTCACATCGTCCAATAATATGGTGACAACTCATCTCATCTTATCTCTTATTATTTGATTTCCTTCTTTTTTTTAGCCAACCAAACAACCATAAAACAATTTTTTAAGGAAATAGGTTTCCTAGTCCTTGATTTCCTTCATTTTTTTGGCAAGCAAACAGCCCCTTAGATTAAAAAGTGGGGGTGGGGGTGGGTGGGTGGGTGCGTGGGGGGGATTCTAATCACGGGAATTGTCAAAAAATACCATATCATCTACCCTATAGCTGCCTCAGCCGCAGCCCTATAGCTGCCTTAGCCGCCTCCTAGCCGCCTTAGTCATCGCCTAGTGTAGCGTGTATTGTGTATATATATCTTGTAATATGTCCTATAATTTCTATGATCAATAGAGGAGTTCTCTTCAATGCATGTTTAACATAGTATGAGAGTCCCAAAACACAAATTAACCCTAGCTCTAGCCATCTTCGTCGCCTAACCTCGTCGTTGTAGTAGCACTTTGCCCTCGTTGTCGATTCAGGCCGCATCTAACTCGTCGCCCTCAAATCACCTGCCCTCATCGTCGATTCAAGCCGCCTCATCAAGATCCTCGTCGTCATCCTTCATCCTCAGTTTTCAATCTTTTCGATCATTGCCTGTGAGCTCAATCTTTGCTCCGCTCACCCGCTGTCGTCTCCTCGGCTCTTCCGCGTCCAGATTAAGTTTTGCCGTGAATCCATTGTGGTCTTCTAGCAGAAGCTCCGCTGAGATCTACGGTTCCTTAGTTCTTTTATCTCTTCAGGACCATCTTCAGACAGGTCCATCAGGCCTATCTGTTATTCAAATAAAAAAATGTTTTAAACTTTCGGGTTCCATTCTAACATTAGAGTTCTATTTTAAACCTTCAGGGTTCTATTTTAAACCTTCGTGGTCCATTCTATTTTAAACCTTCGGGTTTAAAAAAAATCAAGTCCATGGACAAGAAAAGACTCTTCACCTTTCCATCCTTGATGTGCAACTTACAAATATTGAAAATTACACTGCATGATCTCTTACTATGCATTATAATCTTCGAGCTTTCGCACTATATGGTTATATTGATGGACCTCTTCGTTGTCCATCCAAAACTATTATTGTGCATACATCCACCATATCAGAAGTCACTTCTAATGATTCCACTACTGATAATTCTCAGATCACTTACTCTCAGTGGATTCGTACTGATCAACAGATCATGGCATATATTATGCATTCTGTAGTCATTCCTATTTGACTCTCCTTTGGACGAGCATCTTCATCTTATAAGCAGTGGCTAGCTCTCAGTCACATGTTTGTTCAGACTGGTGCTGCTCATGAGTATCAACTTCACCAAGCTCTTCAGGATGCACGTCAGGGTGACCAGTGTATTTAAGATTTTTATTCCTTATTATCAAACTATTAGGAGGAATTACAGATGATGAAGGAACCTATTCTTGAGACGCTTCCAGACTTTGCCATAGCATTTCAAAAACAACGTGATCGTCAACAGTTATATCACTTTGTCATGCTCCTTCGCTCTGAGTTCAAAAGCTTACGTGGACATATTCTTCATCGTAGTCCTCTCCCCAGTCTCTGTGAAGTCGTGGTTGAGTTCATATCTGAAGGGACTCGTCTTCAGATGCTCTCCCCTCTAGTTATTGCATCTCAACTATTACCCTCATCACATACTGTTCTAGCTACTCCTTAGCAATTCTCTTCCTATCAGGGTCCTTATAACAGTACATTTGATTCCTCTAGGCAACTCTATTATCATTATAATAAGAAGTTGGGTCACTTATTGATAAATGTCGTAAGAGACCATCTTGTTCGACACAAGACTCAACCTCTATTTGCTGTTTCGGCTGATGTTAGCCCTGCTCTTCAAGGGTCACAGACTTCTAGTCCTCTCTTTTCTGAGCAGCTATCAGATATTACTATATTAATAACCAAGAATTTTGGGCTTAGTGGTGCTACCTCCAGCTCAGATATCTCTGCATTGTCTACTCATTCTAGTACTTCTATTCCTTGGATATTCGACTCAGGTGCATCTCATCATGTGACCTTTGATAACTCTATTCTTACAAATTGTTCATCTGCTCCCTCTTCATTATGCATTTATACTACTAATGACACTCACATTACCGTCTCTCAGTTAGGTGATATTACTCCAAGTTCTGATAGTTCTAGTCATCTAACATTATCATTTGTTCTTCATATTCTCAAATTATCTATGCAACTTTTATCCATTGGGAAAATTATAGATTATGGTAATACTATATTATTTAATGCTAAATCTTATGTTGTTCAGGATTACATTGGTCAGAAGATTGGGACAGATCGTAGAGTGGATGGACTTTATCAGTTGGAGTCTCTACATCTTTTCACTTCATCCAACATTGGTCACGGGCTCTCTATTTCTGATCTATAACATTATCGCTTAGGTCATATCTCTGGTTCTCACTTAACACTTTTATCTAAATATGGTGTGTTAGGAAATATAAAATTCTCTACTTTATCAAACTGTATTGGGTGTCAATTAGCTAAACAAATTGCCCTACCATTTTTATCCAGTAACAAAATTGCTTTAGCCCCATTTGATTTGATTCATTCTGCTATCTGGGGACCTGCCTCATTACCATCATTGTCCACTTATCGATATTATGTTAGTTTTATTGATGACTATTCTCACTACACCTGGGTATATCTCATGCATGCTCGTTCTGATATTTTAAATATTTATAAAGACTTTATAAATATGATTCACACCCAGTTTCATAAGCATATAAAGATAATTCGCTCTAATGGTGCCTGTGAATATATTTCTTCAGCAATGCAATATATTTTAAAATCACATGGCACTCTCTCTCAGCAGTCTTGTCCACACACTCATGAACAAAATGGTGTTGCTAAGAGAAAACGTCGTCACATTCTCGACTTCACTAGCGCTCTTCTGATATTAGCATATGTACCTCGATATCTCTGGGCAGAAGCACTTCTGACTACTGCTTATCTTATCAATATTACTCCATCTTCTGTATTAGCTAACACCTCTCCATATTTTTTACTTTTTAAGTCTTAGTTTCGCTACTCTCTTCTTCGCACTTTTTGATGTGTTTGTTTTGTCCTGCTTCCAACTCATGAACGACATAAATTATCTCTACGCTTTGCATGATGTATCTTTCTTGGCTATAGCACTCTTCACAATATGTATCATTGTTATGAATCTACCACTCGAAGGCTTCACATTGCCCGTCATGTGACCTTCTTTGAGAATATTTCCTATTATAGTACTTCAGATTCATATTGTAGGCGTATAAAATTGCCTATAGGTCCCTTATAACAGCTCGACGACGCCAATTCAACAAGCGGACCATCGAGCGACGTATCCAAGCACGACCGTTATCCCGCCAACGCCGAAGCTAAGCCATACGCAACGGAGCAGGTTAACGAGGCGACGAAGCCAACAAATCGCACCCAAACATTGGAATGCATCCACTCGCACGCGGAATCAAACCAACGTTTCGGGAAATCACCGAATCATCTAAACAAGAGCGAACTCGGTGATATAACGATCGAATCAAGATCAATTCCGGACTCGAACTCAGAACCGGATTAACTGCCATGTTTGGAATCAAGTCAACAAATCGATTCCAGTCCAAATCAACAACGAATCAGAACCGAAAATACCGGAAAACCCGAACGACGGACGAAACGGACACAAGTCCAAACCCCGGGGGACTCGGCCTTAGCCGAGCCACCCCAGTGTGGCTCGGCCCAAGCCGAGCCACCCTGAGGTGGCTCGGCCAGGGCCGAGCCACCTGTGGGTGGCTCGGCCAAGAGCCGAGCCACCCACAGGTGGCTAGGCCCAGAACTGTGCAAATGCACAGTTCTGAGTTCCTATAAATAGGGGGCTTGGTTCATTTGTTAAGAGGTTAGATTTTGGAGGAGGCGAAGCCCTGCTGGATTGAAGACTCGGATCTAAACAAGATTCAAATATCAAAAGCTTAGGAGACTTGGACTTCCAGATCCGGTGCTCAGCGATCGACAACGCCAAATAAGGCAGGTGTTCGAGAGGATCGGATCTTCAGATCTACACGATCACACTCCGGATCTAAGCTTGGTTCTTAGATCCCGAGATTGAGCGGTTGTTTCCTTGGTGAAACAATCCCTCCCGGCTATTATCTCCCTTTACGGAATAATACCCGTTATATCGTGTAGATCCGACCGGATCGAGATCACGCGGTGGTTCACGGCAAATAACCCCGGCGCAGGCAAAGAACCCACACAAAGCGAGTGACCGCAAAACAGGAGCTCGCGATTCGTTCGACATAAAAGGAAATAAATTGTAATCTTTCTTTTTCTTATTTTTGATTTTCATTGTAACCGGATCTTATAAAAAGACCGGATCTTTTGTAACCGATAAACTGTTATCAAGAGTGTACAATGACATCAATGAAGAAAGACACGATTTTTCCCGCGAACAATCTGGCGACCACAGTGGGAGACACCGATCTCGCCGACGAGATCGTTGCGTCGCAGCCGCGGATCCCGATCCCGGTCGTGGAGGAGGTCGAATACGAGTTCGACCAACAGAAGTTCGAGGCGTACCTGTCGTCCTCGTCCGGATCTACCTCCTCCCGCAAGTCCAAGTCTCCAAAGTTCTCCTCAAAGAGGAAACTTCGTTGGTACGAAGAAGTTGAAGCTACCAACGAAGATCTCGCCCCGCTGAATGTCGAAGCTGCATTGGGTGAGATCTCCCCAATTTCCAACCAGGTCAGAGCCGCTCTGGCGAAATCCTCCGTTGCCGAAGGCGTAGTGACTCTCTCAAAGAGAGCCCGCCAAAGGCAACGCCAACGCCTTGCGAAACAATTCGCAAAGGCAATGGAATCTGTTGATGGAGTCCGCTACAAGGCGGAGCTGAAAAACAGAAGAGGCAAACAGCCTCAACAGCAGATGAATGGCGCATCTTCCAAGCCACTAACAACGGAATGGGTCCGTGTCAAACGGAATCGTTCAACACTTGAGGAGCGCATTCGCAAGCGCCGCGCACTCTCAGCGCAAGCACGGGCTCGAGTCGAGGAAGCCCGTAGGAAGCTGCAGAATAGAGTGGCCAAGAAATCGCCACCAACTCGCAAAATATGGTGGCCAAAATCCGAAGTGGTGATTCAGGCCGAGGAGCGACCTTTACAGCCTGCAAAACGAGTTCAACCTCCCGAACCATCCCGAGGAAGGAGGTCAATCTTGGAGCGCCTCGGTCCAATTCCCGACGAGCGCAGCAAAGTTCATGAACGTTTGGGCCCGATGAGAGAGCTCCGAATGACTCAACATGCTGGGGGGTCGCTATCACTCTCAGCATGACAAGGAGTTCAAAGCAGCTGCGCACACCAATTTGCGCATCGAGGTTCGAGAGCCCGTTGAGAATTCACGCCCACAAAGGCACGTTTCGAGGCGAGTGACTCTCGAAAGTCCAAATAAGGTAAGTCACTCTCAGAAGGAAACGTTGTCATCCGATGATGATAACGTTATACCTGAGAAATCGTGCCAACATGCGATAAGTTGCTCCGAATTCCAAAATGACGAGCTGTACTATCGTGCTGGGGATACGAACAAATCCAGAAAAAGGAATCCCCAGAGGATAGAGACTCAATGCCCCTGTGCCAAGCTCATTCGGGCGGTACTGTCGGGATGCAACTGTGTCGAGGCAGTCCCCGAGAGGGTTTCGGTGTTCGAAAGGCTCAGCACTGAGACGCCAAAGTCAAGGCCTACGCGTTCCCGACAAAGGAGAGCAGTGGTTGAAGATGGAGAATTTCCAAGGGTCACCGCTAACGTGACCAGCAAGAGGACATTGGCACGGGATGATCTCGAGTCAATTCTGGGAGCAACTCGGCGTTTAACCCGTCTGCAGTCCGGAGCCATCGCGCGAGGAACGTATGGGAGGGTTCAGATAAGCTCACCTTCAGAAGATGAGGAATCAGATGCATGCTCTGCGGTTGCGTCTGATAACACCGTGTCCAGCGAAGGAGAACCCCGCGAGTCATTCATGATAAGCGCGGAACAAGTGGCCAAGATGCTTGAAGAAGCCATGGCCAAACAACAGGAGACCTTTAGGCTCGAGATGCAGATGGCCATGCAGACCATGAGGGAGATGCATGAGCAGCAAATCCAGGCACTGAGGAACCAGCAAGGCGAACCAAGCCACCGTAATCAGGTTGTTCAAGAAGTTGAGCATACGGATACGGATGAAACTCGCAATGCCGATGACCCTCCCATCAACGCAGGGGGTGGTAGTGAGGATGCCAACGAAGATGCAAGTAAAAACTTGAAGATCAAGAACCTCGAAAGCAAGATCAATACGTTGATGTCCGCTCAAGAGGTGAAGAAAACGGGCATTCCTTGTCCATACCCGAGAGAGTGGGAATCAATCCCCTATCCGGCGAAGTTTAGTCTAATCAACTTCACGTCGTTCGATGGAAGGGGTTCCCCCACCCAGCATTTGATTTATTTCAAATCGCACCTGGGTGTTATCTCTGGCAACGAGCCTCTGATGGTGCGGTCATTCGTTGGCACTCTTCGCGGAGCCGCCTTTGATTGGTATCGCCGCCTCAAGCCAGGAAGCGTGAATAGCTGGGACGACATGGAGACAAAATTCCTCGCTAACTTCTTCGACGACGACACCGAAATCTCTATCGGAATGTTGCTCGACGAGAAACAAAAGGACGGGGAGTTAGTCGAAACCTTCATCAAAAGGTTCCGGAACAAAGCGTTAAATTGCCGGGACCCGATCACTGAGGAGTTCATCCTCCAAACTTGCCACAACAACCTCGCATTGGACGTGTTGGAAGCAATAGGGACAGCACCGTCCAATACTTGGAAAGACTTAAAGGTCCGAGGGGAACAAGCCGAACGCTTCCTCCGAAGGAAGAAGGCCGAGAGGGGTCAATCGACGACGAATCCTCCGAACTCAAACTTCGCCTCCCGTGGTAAGGACAAAACGCCTGCAGCGGCTGTTGACGCTAATCAAACGTCGCAACAGCAGTCCCGGAGACAACAGAAAACTTCGGAGCAGAGGCCTCAAAAAGAGTACTCCTTCAAGGACGAAGATGTTCCAGCCATCTTCAAATCCCTCCTTGACAATAACAAGATCAAGCTCCCACCGATCACGAATCAGGAGGAAGCTGACAACACTGCGGATCCGAAGTACTGCGCATACCACAGGAGGATCCTTCATCCTACCAAGGCCTGCTTTACTCTAAAGAATAGTATCCAGACCTTGGTTGAAGCCGGCGTCATAACGCTGGAGTAAGCCAGTCAAGAACGGCGAGACTCCAGTGGGTGCACGAGTATAAACTGTATCCCAAAACTTCGACCGGTATAAGAGTATAAACTGCTCCCTGATACTCCAATAGGTATAAGAGTATAAACTATTTCCTTTCTTCCACGGGAAGTTCCTGGAGAGTGCCATGCGTGGTATTCTTAAGGATAACCCGATCATGCGGTTAATGCAACAATAAACCCAGTTCTGCAAAGGAAGCTGGGGGTGGATAATTCATGTAACGGGAAGTTCCCGGAAGAATGTTAAGTGTAATATTCTTAGGGATAACCCGGTCATGATGAATAAAGTGATAAACACTAAACTCCTAATTTCTGAACACTTGATTAAACAGGAAAGAATTTTGGTCTATCAATCATTGACCAATTGTCGAAACCCTTTGTGTTAAGTCCTTATCACTTAACATCAGGGATCCCCTTCCGAGTGATTTGTACGAATCAACATTCCTATAATGATTTGTATTCTTACTCTCACTCCCCACTTGGTCAAACCTTCCTACAGTTAGGACCAAAACCAAAATCCCCTCTCGATTCCTTCAATGAACGAGAGGTCCACTTTGAAATTGAGTGATCAAACCTTCCTACAGTTAGGATCGTCTCAAACCCCCCACTTGGTCAAACCTTCCTACAGTTAGGACCACAACCAAAATCCCCTCTCGATTCCTTCAATGAACGAGAGGTCCACTTTCAAATCGAGTGATCAAACCTTCCTACAGTTAGGGTCATCTCAAACTCCCGCTTGGTCAAACCTTCCTACAGTTAGGACCAAAACCACAATTCATTCTCGATAAACGAGAAATTCATCTTTACCTCGGTAATCAACCCTTCCGACAGTTAGGGTTATCCGAATCGCTTTGATTCTCGGAGTGGAGATCCCACTCTTAGTTTCACCTTTCCGGATTCTGGGGGTGGAGATCCCACCCCGAGTCTCCTTTTCAAACAGGGAATAGAATATAAAATTCTTCCTTCCCACACCAACTCCTTTTCCAAGAATTTAGGATTAATCCTAGGTATTTTATCCCGAAACCTAAGCAGGGATAAGTCTGCGCCTAATACGCGCTGCCGGTTTAGTCTTTTTCCGATTGAAAAAGACACCAGAGTTCGATTCTGGGGTATTTTATCCTGAAACCTAAGCAAGGATAAGTCCGCGCCTAACACGCGCTGCCGGTTAGCTCTTAACCGTTAAAAAGAACACTCGCCCACATATTCAACATTGTGGCAAGTTGTTATTAATAACACCAAAATCCATGCCTCACACGCATGGGGAATTTCATCCTGAATCCTAAGAAAGGATATGTCGACGTCTAACACGCGTCGCCGGTTTAGTCTTTTTCCGATTGAAAAAGACACCAGAGCTCAATTCTGGGGTATTTTATCCCGAAGCCTAAGTAGGGATAAGTCAACGCCTAACACGCGTCGCCGGGTAGCCTATTCCCGTAACAAGTGGTAAAGTCTATGTATTCAACATCATAGCACCAAGTCTAAAGGAGTTCATTCCTTTAGCACAACGTCACATGCGGAACGGATTTAAACAATCTGCATGTAAACCCGATTCAAACGGTAATCGGTAAGAGCACGTCAAATCCGTTGAAGGCTGAGGATTTGCCAAAAATCCTAAGTCAACGTCTCATACACGTTGTTGTTTAGTCTTTTCACAGGAGAAAGACGAAGTCTACGTATTCAATATCGTAGCACTAAAAGGGTTAACTCTTTTAGCCTAACGTCACGTGCGGAATGGACTTAAACAATCCGCATGCTAGCCCGACTCAAACGGTAGTCGGTAAAGGCTAATCAAATCCGTTTAAGGCTGGGGGTTAGCTAAAAACCCTAAAGTCAACGCCTAACACGCGTCGCCGGGTAACCTATTCCCGTAACAAATGGTAAAGTCTATGTATTCAACATCATAGCTCAAAGTCTAAGGGAGTTCATTCCTTTAGCGCAACGTTACATGCGAACGGATTTAAATAATCCGCATGCTAGCCCGACTCAAACGGTAGTCGGTAAAGGCTCATCAAATCCGTTGATGGCTGAGAATTTGCCAAAAATTCTATAAGTACGAGTCATTGACGCATCAATTCTATGGGTTGGTCTCGTGACTCGAGTATCTGCCACGCTCCAATACCTTAAGAGCTTAAACTGTGTATACTCCAGCAGACGTACGAGTATAAACTGTGTCAAACGTCGAACAGCGCATCACAATGAAGCCTGGACGCCGGACAACGCGTCGCAATGAAGCTCAAACGCCGGACAACGCGTTGTAAACAAAGATTCAACGCAGTCAATCGATGATCAGTTCTATGTTGAAGCAACCAACTCGAGCTAAAAGTCAAGAAATCAAAAATCGGTTTCAAGTTCAAAATTCCAACAACGGTCAGACAATAAATGCAGCACCGGAATCCTCACATGCGTTCTACAAAGTACTGAATGACCTGAAGGAATCGAAGGAATCCAGGATAGAAGCCATTCCAAAGTCCCGCTACACCGACTGAAGGTTGGGACAATCACATCCAAAGTATTCCAGACTCTTCTATAAAAGAACGAGGCTGAAATACTTTGGAGGGGGTATCTGTAGGCGTATAAAATTGCCTATAGGTCCCTTATAACAGCTCGACGACGCCAATTCAACAAGCGGACCATCGAGCGACGTATCCAAGCACGACCGTTATCCCGCCAACGCCGAAGCCAAGCCATACGCAACGGAGCAGGTTAACGAGGCGACGAAGCCAACAAATCGCACCCAAGCATTGGAATGCATCCACTCGCACGCGGAATCAAACCAACATTTCGGGAAATCACCGAATCATCTAAACAAGAGCGAACTCGGTGATATAACGATCGAATCAAGATCAATTCCGGACTCGAACTCAGAACCGGATTAACTGCCATGTTTGGAATCAAGTCAACAAATCGATTCCAGTCCAAATCAACAACGAATCAGAACCGGAAACACCAGAAAACCCGAACGACGGACGAAACGGACACAAGTCCAAACCCCGGGGGACTCGGCCTTAGCCGAGCCACCCCAGGGTGGCTCGGCCCAAGCCGAGCCACCCTGAGGTGGCTCGGCCAGGGCCGAGCCACCCACAGGTGGCTAGGCCCAGAACTGTGCAAATGCACAGTTCTGAGTGCCTATAAATAGGGGGCTTGGTTCATTTGTTAAGAGGTTGGATTTTGGAGGAGGCGAAGCCCTGCTGGATTGAAGACTCGGATCTAAACAAGATTCAAATATCAAAGGCTTAGGAGACTTGGACTTCCAGATCCGATGCTCAGCGATCGACAACGCCAAATAAGGCAGGTGTTCGAGAGGATCGGATCTTCAGATCTACACGATCACACTCCGGATCTAAGCTTGGTTCTTAGATCCCGAGATTGAGCGGTTGTTTCCTTGGTGAAACAATCCCTCCCGGCTATTATCTCCCTTTACGGAATAATACCCGTTATATCGTGTAGATCCGACCGGATCGAGATCACGCGGTGGTCCACGGCAAATAACCCCGGCGCAGGCAAAGAACCCACACAAAGCGAGTGACAGCAAAACAGGAGCTCGCGATTCGTTCGACATAAAAGGAAATAAATTGTAATCTTTCTTTTTCTTATTTTTGATTTTCATTGTAACCGGATCTTATAAAAAGACCGGATCTTTTGTAACCGATAAACTGTTATCAAGAGTGTACAATGACATCAATGAAGAAAGACACGATTTTTTCCGCGAACACATATCTCTCCTTTCTTCAACCCCCTTCATTACCTTCCACTACTATTCCTGTATCAATGACACATGTACCTTCGTTCGCTCAACTGACTCCCTCCTCCACTGCAATAGAATCAAACAATAGTGCTCTTGATTCATCCACACATCCTGGACATCCGCCTACTACATCCCCTTTATTGCAAGATACTCCTACTGATGTCCCATTTACATCTGTGCCAGTTTCTCTTGATGTGACTCCTCCTCACCACAATCCTTCACGAGATCATCATCCCCCTGCTCGGTATGCTCAATGTGCCATTAGCACATATTCTCCTGAGTTTGTCTCTTTTCTTGTTACTATTCACTCTATACATGAACCTAACTCATGTCCTGAGGCAGTTAAGTATCCAGAATGGCAACAAGCCACGACAGAAGAGTTGGAGGCTTTTCGTCGGACTAATACTTAGGACCTTGTTCCTCTGCCTTTCGGTGTTAAAACGGTAAACTACAAATAGATTTATAAGGTCAAGACTCGATATGACGATTCTATTGAGCAATATAAAGCTCGTCTTGTAGCTCGGGGATTCTCACAAGAGTATGATATTGACTATGAAGAGACTTTTGCTCATGTTGCAAAAATGACATCCATTCGCACTCTCATTGCTGTTGCAACTACAAAACATTGGCCTTTGTATCAAATGTATATTAAAAATGCTTTTCTTAATGGCGATCTATCTAAGACTGTCACGCTCCGCTTCCCAAAATATCGAGGAACCAGAACGCGAACAAGCCCGCGACGTATTACACACTGAGGAGAAATAAGTACTAGATCATTTCCACTCAATCTAATACACTAAACGTCAAACAATATAATGCGAAGTCACATGTCCCTGTTTGGTGGAAAATTTGTGAAAAGAAAATGAAAGAATTCTATTTGATTTTTATTCTCTTAATCTCGATTACAATTCGAATTCCTGATTATAAAAGAGAAGAGAATCGACGGAGATTCTCCCCTTTGTTTAAAACTGGGTTCTTCACGGTGGCGATGAGATGCCTCCCTCGAATGCTTGCGTCGAGTTTGCTTCTCGTTGACGATCCGAACATCTTGTTTCACTAGAACATGGTCTTCTCCTCACGATTTGACGTTGTGGAGAACTTACGTGGTAAATTTTAAAGAACTCTTGATGATTTAATAACTCTAAACGAGTTTGAAACTCTATGAGAGAGTTGATTTAACCGAAATCGGTTTGTAAGCCAAGGATGAAGAAAACTCCTATTTCCGATCTCCAAAGCTCCAGAAATTCCCCCAAAAAGCCAGCCGAAGATCTCTTCTTTGCTGCCAAAACCCAAGGCTGAAGGACATGAACTCGGTTGAGTTTACTCCTATTTATAGAGGATTAAAGGGTGTAACTGCCCCATTAATTTGCTCCTAAGTGGGGCTGAATGGGTTGTAACAGCCCTCTTAAACTGCTCCCTAAATCGTGGGAAAAATGGTTTTGAAACCGTTCAGTTCGTGCTTTTAACGAGTCAAGCACCAGTCTGGGCGTTATGGGTCCGAACTCTGCGTTTTAGACTTGAAACGCAGGGTTAGGCCTGTTTTTGGCTAAAAACGCCGTGTTCACGTAGTGTTATAAATCTAAAACGTAGAGTTAGGACGCAGAGATGAACTCTGTGTTTTTTAGTCCACGAACTCTGTGTTTTTGACTGAAACGCTAGGGATGACCTCTACGTTTTGATGTTATAACACATGGATGATTTTTGTGTTTTGATGTTGCAACGCGGGGAGGACCTCTACGTTTTGATATTGCAGTGCGGGGAGGACCTCTGTGTTTTCAGGTTGTAACGTAGGGAGGACCTCTGCGTTTTAAGTCTGAGACGCAGAGGTGAGCTCTGCGTCTTAATTTGAAGAGACTGTCAATTTGTAGTCCCTTTTACTAGAGCGTTATAAAGACCGTCATCTGTAAGCTTCGTCTTGGCTCCTTGAAAATGTGAGAGTCGTTAGATTGTAACTCCCGATGTTGATTGTGAAGCCTGTTGATTAGAGCTTTCATCAGTTGTTGCGAATGTCGTCAGATTGTAACCTCCATCGATCTACGTGAAAGTCTTCAAATTGTAGCTTCCTGAAAGCCATCGAATTGTAATTTCCATCATCAATGTTTGATGGGGATTAGCTATCTGTTATGATTTTTAGACAACCTACACTCCCCGATCACAGTTATCAAGAATATAATAAACAACTTAAAATAAAATGATCCATATCACAACTGAAATATCATCCCAGACATAATATTCGGGCCAAACATGCCCTTAACAAAACTATCCAACTAAGTACTGGAGAAATATAAAAATATACATCGTCCAAAAAAATGGAAAGTACTGCAAAAGTAAACTAAAGACCATCTACTAACCGAAAGAGATAACTAAGCTTCGGCTTCTTCTTCTGTTTTGTCTGCAGGGCAATCCTGCTGAGAATACTCTGACTGCTGCATGTCTCCATGCTGAACCTGTCCATGTTGAACAAGAGTACGTTAGCGTGCATGGCACACGACAAGATCCCACAAGGAAGAATAGAAATGGTCGAACGACCAAATGCAATAACAGTAAATAATATAGAAGCATGCAGCTGGTAATCGAACAATCTAAATAAAATCCACTAGTAGGGTATAACGACCAGAAGAAACCAAAATCGTCTAAGTAACAAGGTCATGCAACTAGCCATCCTATAATAGCTCACTAGTCCACGTCTCAAATAGGTCAATGTTCGCATTACCGGATCATTGATTGTTCACGACCCTCTGTGCGCATCCAATATCACGAAACGATTCGGTAAGAGGACTACACGCAATCCGATTTCAGCCTAGTCCGAACTCAAGCAAAACTCCGGTGACGAAACGATTTCACTGACCGTGTGTGAAACGATTAAAAGGCCCAACAGACTAACCCCAGTGCGAAACGATTCACTGGTGTGAGCCTGGAAGATAATCAACAACCACATCCGATCATGGGAACGAAGACTTTCACACCCTAACATCTCTTGTGTTTCTAGGCCTATAATAGATCACTGGTTCACCCCTTAAGTATGGTCAACGCACTACACATGTCACTAAGTCTTGTTCATGACGCGCAAAGCCACTAAGTCATGAACTACTAATGGTTCTCGATCACAACAAGGAAATAATAAATGCAACTGATCATGTGCAAATAAATCATGGCATATTAAGAATCTATAAATTCAAAAAATAAATAAATTCTTTTGTAAAATAATTTCTTTTAAACTATTTCTCATAATAATTCTAAACTAATCTTTAAAAAATATTTTTTCCTTCATTTTTCTTTTCAATATGAACAATAACCATTTTCATTTTTAAAATTATTTCTCATCATTTAATATCATTCATCAAACAATCCCACACAAAATATCACAATATAAATATGCTACAATATAATCAAATCATAGACTAATCTATGCATATACTTAATTAATTCATAACGGATCTAAAAATTGTAATGACGAATCAAATGAGAAAATGGATCTTGCCTACGAGGCCAAGGGGCCTATGGACGAGGCGCCGGCGCCGGTTGAAGGGGCTGAGGCGGAAATGTCGATGCAGGGGTGGCGTCGCTGCTGAAGGGCGGGTGGAGCAGATTCGACGGATGGGAGCAACGGTGTCGCTGAAGGCGACGGATCTGGTCGGAGGGTTGAGCGTAGGAGAAGGGGGTGTTGTGGCGGCGAAGTAGGAAGGGCGGGTCGTCTGGACTGATTGTTAAGGGCGGCGTAGATCTGGTGGAGGTTTGGTGGCGGGAGAGGGGGAGCTTGAGGGGGTTGTAGGGGCTACGACAGAGCTGAGGAGTAGCTAGGTGACGTTGGCGGTTGAGCGGTTGAGAGATGAGGGTCTGACGGGGGTAGTGGAGGTAGCGGCGGCAAGGGGCTGACGGGGGAGTTGAGGCGTCGGGAAGAGGAGAGGGTGACAGATCTGTAGGGGGCTAGCGGCGGATCTGGAGGAGATCCGAGGGAAGGCGACGGTCAAAGCTGGAGGCAGAGGTTAGCACGATGAGGGGAGAGGGCGGCGAGCAGGGGATGGAGTAGGAGACGGTGAGGGCGGTTGAGGGAGGAGGAGTTGAGGGAGGGCGGCAGAGCGGCGGATCTGCCTGAGGGCGGAGCTGGACGATAGTGGAGGTGGATGTGGTCGGGGCTGAGCGGTGGAGGCAGCAGCGACAAGGAGCTGGACGAAGTTGCTAAGGCGGCGACGGTAGGGGCTGAGGCACGTTGGGGAGAGAGAGAAGAGAGAGAGAATAGAGATAGATTAGGAGAGGATTAAGATAATTATGGAGGGAATTAAGGAGGTGGGCTAGGCTAAAAAACTCAATATAAGATAATTAATAATAATAATAATAATAATAATAATAATAATAATAATAATAATAACAAATAATTAAATATTATTTTAAAAAGTTTTTACTTTAACAATTTAATTTATAATAGTAGAACCGTTAAAATAAATATAAAATGGATTTTTAAATCATAGAAATTTCTAAAAAATCGGGAAGAATATAAATACTCTTTAGAAAAATAAAATTTAATATTTAAACACTAGAAAAATTTATTTAATCCAATATCGAAAAATTATGGTCATTACAGAGACAGTGTATTTCTGCTCCTTCAGGACATGTTTGTCACCTTCGTCGTGTTATATATGGTCTCAAACAAGCTCCTCGGGCTTAGTTTGAGCGTTTCCAGCAATCTCTTATTTCTTTTGGTTTCACTGAAAGCCTGGCTGATTATGCTCTATTTTATCGGTCCTTAGCCTCCGGTACAGTCATTCTATTACTTTATGTTGATGACATGATAATCACTGGGAGTGATTCATCTGCCATTACCTCCTTAAAGCAACATCTTCAGAGTCAATTTGAGATGAAGGATCTTGGATTCCTTCGTTACTTCTTGGGTATTGAGGCTGCTTCCTCCTCTCGTGGCTATTGTAGGCATCGAAAATTGCCTATAGGTCTCCACAAACAGCTCAGTGTTAAGGAACGACGATGAACATTACTATCTGGTTCACAGGAGTTCGATTGATGTCGGTGAACGCTTGAAGTGAATCGACGAACTACGTGAGATGACAGAATTTCAGAATAACGAAGGTACGGGTTAATTGGGAGCCCCACGATGTTTACAAAAGGAACAATGCCCTTCGTGTCTCATTCATTCTACAGATAATCCAATCATCGGAGCTGATAGAACTCCTTGTCGGCTTTCCAACACACTTCGAATCACTCAAATCCGAGTTCGGACGAAGGAATTACGGTGGAAAACAGATAAATACACCATATGGAGTATCTCGGACCAACGAGACACCCTAGGGTGCCTCGGCCCAAACCGAGACACCCTAGGGTGTCTCGGATCAATGGGAGACACCCTAGGGTGTCTCCAATCAAGTGGAGACACCCTGGGGTGTCTCCAAGGCAGATTTGGGCCTTTAAGTGTTTTTAACCGCTCCGTTATCCCCTCAAGCCTATAAATACAAGCCCTAGGCCTCATTTTTTTAGGATCTGGAGTTTTGGAGAATTGGCGAAGCCCTGCCGAACTAAAAAGTGATCGAGTTCTTCAACACAAGAGATCGAGAGTCCTCAGATCTGCATCACCCGCACCCGATCCTTAGGATTATCCCGTCGTGGTAATTCTAAGAAGAGCAATTATCTCGCTTTTATCGAGATAGGCGCTTCTGTTTCTAGATTTCCTCGTGGATCGACGAAGCTTTGAACCTGATCTGATTGCCAGGTAGTCCACGGATATCGACATCCCCGTCACAGGCTAAAGATCCACGCAAGCAAGAGACGACGAACGGATCTTACGTTATTTTCGAGAAAGTTGTAATCTTTCATTCTTTTTTTATTGAATATCTCGAATTCTTTGTAATCAAACTTTATTATAATGAGTTCGACAACGAAGGCAACTTTCACCGAAAACAAACTGGCGACCACAGTGGGAGCCAACAGCCTCGCTGCCGAGGCTGTCGTGACGCAACCGACATTCAATATCTGGGTGAACGAAGAGATCGAATATGAGTTCGATCAACAGAAGTTTGAAGAGTACCTCTCTTCCTCCTCCTCCAGATCCGCCTCTCCAAACAGGCGCAGGAAGACCTCCTCTTCCAAGGACGTTCGCGGGACCTCGGGATTGAAGATTCAAGATCCCCTCGCCGCTGCTGCACCCGTGCCCCGTGGCATCCCTGCAGCATCCAAAGAGGTCGAGGCTGCAGATCCAGAACTCCCCTCCGCCATGGGGGTAACTACTGAAGATGTTCCAGCTTTGTCAAAAAGGGCGCGCCAAAGACGTCGTTAGCGTCTTGCGCGACGATTGGCCAAGGCCGCGGAATCAATGGACGGGGTCCATTACACAGAGGACCTAAAATCAAGGCAACGCCAAGAACAACAACGGCGAACCGCCAACACCTCCTCTAAGGAGGAGACGAACGAATGGGTACGCGTCAAGAAGAATCGCTCTACACTTGAGGAGCGAATCAAGAAACGTCGCGCATTGCTCGTGCACGCCCGAGTCCTTCTGCAGAAAGCGGAAGAGATACAGAAAGAAGAGACGGTCAAGAAGCCGCCTACACATAAGCGGGTTTGGGTGCCAAAGACAAAACCAGCACCTAAGAAAAAAGTGGACGGAGTTATCATCCAGCCTACTTCAAATCCAGATCCCGTTTCCCCTGTCCCCGCACCTCCGAAGGAGTCAGGAAAGAACGTGGATCCCACGAGATCCAGAATTCCTTTGAAGAATCGTCTCGGTCCTTTACCCGAAAATCGAGGTAAAGCACCCGTCAAGGAGCGATTGGGACCATTGAAAGGTTCACAAACAACAAACCAGACTAGGGGTCGTACCAATCCCCCTAAGAAAGATAACAGAGGGAAAGCCTCTGTTACCGATCGCATTGGATTGCGAGTCGAAGTTCAAGAGCCCGTTAGGTTTTCACGCTCGCAGAAGCGTAAACTTGAACGTGCGACTTTTGAAAACGCTAATAAAGCGTCATATCCCCAGAAGGAGGCACATTTGTCGGATGATGATGGTGTCATACCTGGGAAGTCATGCCGGCACTCTATGGGTTGCTCCAGTCATCAAACTGACGAGTTGTACTATAGAGCCGGGAGTGCGGATAAGTCTCGAAAGAGATACATTCAAGACACGGAGTCTCACTGCCCGTGTGCCAACATAATCAAGGCGGTATTATCGGAATGCTGCTGTTCTAAAACCCCAAAAAGAGTCTCGGTGTTTGAGAGAATCTCTACCAGGGCGTCCGAGGCCAAACCGAGGCATTTCCGCAGGAGGAAGCCTATCCACCAAGATGATGAATTTCCAGAAGTGTCCGTCAATATGACCGGCAGAGGGAAATCGACACGACACTCTAGCTCAGATCAGTTCGCCGAAGTATCCCAGCGTATGACTCGGTTGCGATCAGGGACCAATAGGCGAAAGAATTACCAAAGGATGCAAAAGGGACTTCATTTGGAAGAGGAGGTGTCAGATGCTGGTTCAGATTCTTGCTCGGCTATAGCGTCCGATGACACGGCATCGAGCGCGGGACAACCCTACGAGTCATTTATGATCAGCGCCGAACAAGTAACCAAGATGCTTGAAGATGCTCTGACTAAGCAGAAGGAAAGTTTCAAGTTTGAGATGGAGATGGCCATGCAGCAGATGAGAGAGATGCATGATCGCGGCGCTGACAACTCACCATGGAGAACCCAGTCGTCACAATAATCCGAATCAAGATGAGAACGAACGGGAAGAGGATAATGTTAATATCCCTCCTGTCAACAACAATGGGGGTGGCCCTTCGGATGATAATAACACAAAGGAGGACCATGTTACTTCTCCTCGAAATCACTCGAAGACAGATACGAGTGAAGACAAGAAAATAAAGGACTTGGAGAGCAAAATCAACGCGTTGATGAATGCTCAAGAAGTGAAGAGGTCCGGCATACCATATCCATACCCAAGGGAGTGGGAATCGATTCCATATCCGGCAAAGTTCAATTTAATCAACTTCACGCTGTTTGATGGAAAGGGTTCCCCTACCCAACACTTAATATATTTTAAATCTAATTTAGGGATGATCTCCGGAAATGAACCCTTAATGGTGCGGTCATTCGTTGGCACTCTTCGCGGAGCAGCCTTCGATTGGTATCGTCGCCTCAAGCCGGGGAGTATTAGCAGTTGGGATGACATGGAAGATATGTTTCTGACAAACTTCTTCGACGATGACACCGAGATTTCAATCGGCACGCTATTTGATGAGAAACAAAAAAATGGTGAGACGGTCGAAAACTTTGTGAAGAGATTCCGAAACAAAGCAATGACCTGTAGGGATCCGGTCAGCGAAGACTTTATCCTCGAGACTTGTCATAATAATCTTTTGTTGGACATCCTCGAAGCAATGGGAATGACACCACCGAAGACCTGGAAGGACTTAAAAGTGCGGGGAGAACGAGCCGAGCGATTCCTTAAAAGGAAGAAAGCGGAAAGAGGTCAAATAACAAATAACGCTCCGCAACAGAACTTTGTCCCTAAGGGTAAGGGAAAGGCACAAGCGAATGCAATGGACGCGAACCAGACATTCGAAGTGCGGATGCAACCGCAACAGCAGCAACAAAAGGCGCCTCAACAATCAAGGTGGCAGCAACAGCCCCAGAAGCAAAAGGCCGCGGAGCCGAAATTCCCAAATGTCTATTCGTTCAAGGAGGATGAAGTTCCTGGAATTTTTAAATACCTTATCGAGAACAGCAAGATCAAGTTGCCTCCGATCCAGGATCAGGAAGACGCTAAAAGGGTCAATGAGCCAAAGTATTGTGCATTCCACAGAGCAGTGCATCATCCTACCAAGGCATGTTACGCCCTCAAGGACAAAATTCAGGCTTTAATCGATGTTGGAGTCATCACTATGAAGCAACCTAAGGAGAAGAAAGTGGGTGCAAATGCAGTGTCGATCAGCTTCGGTTCTGTTCCCATGAACTGGTTCCAACATGAGCCGGTAATAAATGCAACAGTGAAGACGGTGAACGATGATCCTCACAAACAACGCCAGAAAGGACTTGTACCACACACAGCCCCGAATTGCGAGATTCTTTGGGTTCATCCGGATTTGATTGAGGATGAACAATGAACTGGAGCCTCTTCCAAGAAAAGGTCAAAAAGAAAAGGAAAGTCTTGTTATGGAGCTTCTGCTATTCCAGGAGAAGACGACGAAGAAATTCCAGCCTTCCCGTTTTCTGAAGATGAGCAGGAGGCCTTTGTAACCCGGAGCGGGAATGAGTATCACTACAAATACCCGGATGCTTCCGAGCAATTAGCCAAACAGGGGGGGACCAAAACCGTTCCTTCCAAGACATTAGCAGAACTGGGAATTGTCGCAACTCCCCCAACACCTGTAGCTATGGAGAAAGTCCAGCAAAAGGAGAAAGTCCAGCAAAAGGAGAAAGGGAAAGAGCCTGTACGCCAAGAAGCCCAAAACCCGAGGCAGTCTCGATTCAATCATCCGACTGGGAGAGACAAACCGAGAAGTGCAAGCTCTCCGCCCCGTTTCGACATCATGGCGCAGTTAGCTAATATACCAGCTAGGATAACCTTATACGAATTGTTGCGTCTTTCAAAGGACACAAGGAAAGCATTGCAGGAAGCCTTGAGTGACTCTGAAGCCTTCCTGACTCGAATCAAGCCGTCTGCTGAAGAACCAGAGTCGTCAGTTCAACACTGCAATCTCGCGGCGCATCATTTCCCCTGCATTTCTTTTACCAAGGAAGACATGCAGACGAAGAACTCAAAGCATGATCGGCCTTTGTATTTCACTGGGCACATTGGCTCCAGCGTGGTCAACCGGATTCAAGTCGATCCGGGTTCCACTGTTAGTATCATGCCATTTCGATTAATGCATCATCTCGGAATACCGACTAGCAAACTAGCCTCCACTGGCACTACGATTTGTGGATTCAACACCAGCGGGTCCACACCCTTGGGAAAGATTCGAATAAAATGCCAGATCGGGGATTTAAAGTCCGAAGTCACCTGTTATGTGATTGACGCGGAAACGTCCTATAACTTACTGTTGGGTAGACCTTGGATCCACGGTAATCTTATAGTCCCGTCAACTCTTCATCAGTGCCTCAAATATGTGGACACTAATAATGAAGTCAAAACGGTGGTCGCGGATAAGCAACCATTTAAGGGATTAGAAAACTATTTTACCGATTCCCTTCTATACGGCGCCGAATCCGATACTGAACCATCGGCCCAAGGAACGGACAACGGGGATGAAGCTGATACCGAAGCTGGGTTTGATTATAATGGTGGTTTTGTACTTAATGACATTGTACCCATTGTAATCAATCTTGACGATGATAAATCATCGGAAAGTAGTTGTAACTGGCAACTTGCCGAAGAGATATCAATAAATGAAGATTTAGAGTACTCGTTGTGTCTCGATAATATCACTAAAGAATTGTATGATAACCCTGACTTGTACATGCCACTTCAATCATTTTGCATGACTAAAAAACAGGTACAGGATCCATTCGGAACGACGCTTGTCATTCCTGCAAAGACAGTGGGTAAAAAGGAAGTCGTCTACGGTAAAGGAAGGGAATCTCCGTCACCAGACCACTTCTTGGATGAGGAAGACGATGATGATAAACATGTCCCTCATCTATTCAGATATGATGCGAAAGTGCGCAATATGATGGAAAAGTATGGATATGATTTCACACTAGGAGAGGGTCTTTGCTTTGGTCGAGGTCCGCGAGCTCCGCCTCGGATGGCTTATGTACCAAAAGGAAAACCCGGTGATTATTATCATCACAAAAGAGGTCTAGGTTATGTCTCCTCATCCGACGACGAGTGTTGTTAGCAAGTCATCGATCAAATTGCTAACAAAGCTAGAAACGGATATTCTTCTGACTCTTCGGCTTGGGATTCCGACGCTAGTCTTGGTGAAATGTTTAAAAAGCTAATGTCGAACATGCCTACGGTTGATCCAGCGACAACAGAAGAAGACGATCAGATGCCGACTTGGGAAGATCCTTGGGTTCATCACTTAAATATGAAGTACGGTGATAGGTTCGAACAAAGAGAACCTCCTACCGAAGATCAAGTAGTCCAAGTGAATATGGGAAGCGAGGAAAATCCGAAGC
This sequence comes from Asparagus kiusianus, assembly GCA_022839385.1. NCBI lineage: Eukaryota > Viridiplantae > Streptophyta > Magnoliopsida > Asparagales > Asparagaceae > Asparagus > Asparagus kiusianus. The sequence goes on from BQKN01066088.1 coordinate 410,805, forward strand.
CGATATTCATTAGCGACAGTCTCCTACCCGAGGATAAAGAGGAGTTAATCTCTCTTATCAGAGAGTACATCGATGTATTCGCTTGGAACTATGAAGACATGCCAGGACTCGATCCGAATGTAGCAGTGCATCGTCTCAATATTAAGCCAGATGTCAAACCTATCAAACAACAACAAAGACGGTTCCGTCCGCAGATGATGGAGGCAATCGAGGCAGAAGTTAAAAAGCTTATTGACTCGGGCTTCGTTAGGGAAGAGCAACATCCCGAGTGGCTTGCCAATATTGTCCCGGTCCTTAAGAAGAATGGGAAAATCAGGGTTTGTATTGATTTTAGAGACCTCAACGCTGCCTGTCCAAAAGATGATTTCCCCCTACCCACCACAGATGTTATCATCGACAATATGTGTGGGTTCGAGAGGATGTCTTTCATGGATGGTTTCTCTGGTTATAACCAAATAAAGATGCATCCAGATGATGAAAAGCATACTGCATTTAGAACGCCCCTCGGCGTCTTCTGCTACACAGTTATGCCCTTCGGCTTAAAGAATGCAGGTGCTACATATCAGCGAGCCATGTCAAAGATCTTTCAGGAGCATCTCTGTAATGACCGTAAATTTCTAAAACTGGTTTAAATTATTTTTTGGTATTTAAATATTAAATATTATTTTTCTAAAAGAGTATTTGTAATTTTCCCCATTTCTCTAGAACTTTCTACGATTTAAAATACGGTATTATATTATTTTAATAGTTTTGCTAATTATAAATTTAATTGTTTCGGTTAAAATTTTAAATTAATAGTTAATTATTCATTATTGTTATTGTTACTATTATTTTGATCATAATTTTTTAATATTTATTTGAATAAAATTTTTGATATTTTAAATTATTTAAAGGGGTATTTTTACTGTGTTTTTCTCTGCGGTATTTCACTCTGTATCTCTCTCTCATTCTCATACTCTCTCACCCCTATCCCACTTCCCCAATTCACTCCCTAATTCCCGCACACACTCACCTAGTGTTTCCCCCTGATTCCCTCAATCCCACTTTCTCTCTCTCTCTCTCTCTCTCTCTCTCTCTCCTGTATTATTTCCTCAGCATCTCTCTCTCTCTCTCTCTCTCCAATCTTTTTCAAATCCACTAATATCTCCCGTACTCCTCTCAATCATGTCCCCTTCTCTCTCTCATTCTTATTTTAATACACTCTCTCTCCCTCTCTCTTCAGCCTTCACCTCCTGCTCTCCCTCCTCTCCTCATCTCTCCGACCAAGCCCCTCCACCTCTACCACACCCAAGCTTCGACCCCACGCCCAGCTCACCGCGTCGCCGCTCGCCTGCTCCAGCCAGCCCAGCCTCCCCTCCAGCTCGACGCCGTGCCCCTAACCACCGCCGCTCGACCTCAGAACCACCGCCGCCCGTTGCCCCCTCTCCCCCAGCTCCGTCCACTGCCTTAACCGCCGTCCCAGCTCGCCCCTCCGACCCAAGCCGCTCGCCTTGCCACCAACTCCCTTACCGCCGTCGTCTTCATCACCCAACCACCGCCTCCATCTCCCCTTCACGCCGCGCCTCCTGCCCAGTCCCACGACCACCTCAGGCCAACCCCCTGCTGCCCTCTTCGCCACCCCGCTCTACCTCCCCTATCTCCTCCTACGCCGTCGCAGCACCCCGACCTCCATCTCCTCCACACCCCGTCACCGAACACACCACCAGCAGCCCAACGCCACGTCGATGCCACCACCATCATCTCCCCTCGCCGACGCCGCCGACGCCGCTGTCCCCTACGGCCACTGCCTCCAGCAGCGACGTCGTCCTCCGAGCTCAGCCTCGAGCTTGCTACCACCGCAACCCGAGCTTCCTCTTCTGCCGACCAAGGATAGCAGGTCCGCGCTTCCTCGTCGCTGCCTCGAATCGCTGCGCACGTCACCGAAACAATGAACAGCAAATAGCGGCGTCGCCGCCTTGTCCGTAGACCTGTAGCCTCGCACGACAACGTCGATTAGTTCGACAAAACCCCAAGGCAAGATCCCGACACTCTCTTGACTTGTCATTCAATTCTTAGATCTGTTGTGAATTATTTAGTTGCTTGCAAGATCCCACTTGCTCAGAACTGAATTTTTATATTTATTAGGAATTATCTGTAATTTTAGATCTGATATATTTATCTGTGTGGGATTGTTTGATGAATAATATTAGATAAATCATAATAATATGATAATTAGCATTTTCAGAATAATTATAATGAATTAAAAGAAATTATTTTCGCAGCAAAATTATTTTTGGATAATTATATCAATTAAAAAGAATTTATTTGAGAATGAAATCATTTTACAAAAATTATAATAATTTAAAAGGAATTATCTTGGAAAAAGAACCATTTTAGAATAATCATAATAATTTTTTTTGAAATTATCTTGTGGAAGAAATCAGTTTAGAATGATAAATATTTTTAAAAAGAAATTATTTGGGAAAATAGACTATTTTGAATTAATGAGGATTTATCTTATAAAACGATTATTTTTGAATTTATGAATTTATTCTTTTAAAAAAATTATTTTAGAATTATTATAATAAGAAAATAACTTATTTTGGAAAAAGGGATTATTTTGAAATTAACTTAAAAGAATTTAAATTGTAAAAGAAATTATTTTGAAGTAAATAAATTCATTATTTTTGAATATTATTTTAGAACAATTTTATGATTTAAATTCTTAATCTTGATTATGTGATATGCCATGATATCGTTGCGCATGATTGGTTGTACTTATTATTTCCCATTGTGTTTGAGAACCCCTAGCAGTTCATGACTTAGTGGCCTCGTGCGTCATGAACATACTTAGTGACATGTGTGTGTTGACTGAGTTTAGGTGGTGAACCCGAGTTCAATGAGAATTATGGTTGACTTAGAAAACATGAGAAGAGTTGGGATGGGGAAGTTAATGTTCATGTGATCGGATAAGGCTGTTGATGTATCTTCCAGACTCGTACCAGAGACTTGTTTCGTCCTGGGGTTGGTTTGTTGGACAAAGTGGCCTGTTTCGTCACTTTGATCCGTGATTTGTTTCGTCACCTGAGCTTTGCCTGAGTTCGGACCGGGCCGAGATCGGATTGCGTGTAGTCCTCTAGCCGCCTGTTTCGCGGGATTGGATGCGCGTAGGGGATTTGTGAACAGCCAGTTATCCGGTGATAGGAGCGTTGACTCTGTGTGAGATGTGACCAGTGACCTGTTATAGGATGACTAGTTACTTGACCTCGTTCTTGGCTAAGTATGAGTTCTTGTGAGATGTAGTCCAGTTGTGTTTCTTTTCATACATAGATCGGGATTAATATTTAATAATTTACAATTCGAGACATATGGTATATACATGAGGGTTTCCTTGTTTGGATTATTTCGCTCGACGTACTACGTCTCTTGTTGTAGATTTTTAAGTATTAATTCTATCTAGTTGTATGACCATGTTGGTTGGTTGATTGTTCTGATCGCTAGTTGCATGATCGACTTGTTACTTGATTGATTTTGTTAGATTTTTAGTTGTACGTTTTCTTTGTCTTTCTGTTATCGTATCGTTTTTCGCTTGGGTTTTCGTTCGTTCTATTTTCTTTTATGGGGTCTTGCCGTGCGCCATGCACCTGACGTACACCTGTTTTCTTTGGTGTACGTCAGACTTAGAGGAAGAACAGGTCCAGCTTGGAGATACGCCAGAGCCGAGTATTCTCAGCAGGAGTGTCTAGCAGATGGAGCAGAAGAAGAAGCCGTAGCTTAGTTATTTCCTTTCAGTCTGTTTTGTAGCACCTTCATTTCCTTTTGATCAGTGTATTTTTATATTCTCCAGTATTTCATTCAGATAGTTTTTGTATAAGGGCACGTTTGACCTATATTATTATGTCTCGGATGTTATCCTATTTGTGATATGATATTTTTATTCTGAGTTTGTCTATTGTATTCTTGCTGATTGTGATCGGGGACCTGTGACTTCGCATTGTATTTATTTCCAGACGCTTAGCGTATTGGGTTGAGAAGAAAAAAAAATAAAAAAAAAGATAGTGTATATTTTTTTCTCAATCTAATACGTCGCGGGCTTGTTCACGTTCCGATTCCCGGGTATTTTGGGAAGCGGGGCGTGACAATCTCCGAAAGACTGTCGAATGCTACGTGGATGATCTGGTTGTGAAAAGTCGTGACAAGAATGACCACATTAAAGATTTAAAGACCATGTTCGATCTGATGCGGACTCATCAATTGAAAATGAATCCTACCAAGTCTTTCCTCGGGATGTCCAGCGGTAATTCCTTGGATTCGTCGTCACCACCAAAGGTATTCATATCGACCCCGATAAAGTAAAGGCAATTAATGAGTTACAACCTCCGAGAAACCTTAAGGAACTCAGAGGTTTACAAGGGTGGTTGGCGTATATCCATCGGTTTATTTCGAACCTTTCAGGAAAATGCCAACCATTCTCCAAGCTCACAAAGAAGGGCGTGTCATTTGTATGGGATGACGCTTGTCAAAAGGCATTCGAGTGTATTAAAGAATATCTCTCAAAACCTCCTGTACTCGTCGCACCGAAATCAGGCAAACCGTTCTTGATTTATGTCAAGGCGACGAGCCACTCATTAAGTGCATTGCTAGCACAAGATGACGATAATGGTCATGAGCAGGCGGTATATTATTTAAGCCGAACCATGGTAGACGCTGAATCTCGATATCCCATGATCGAGAGAGAATGTCTCGCCCTGGTGTTCGCAATTCAGAAGATGCGGCATTACTTGGTCGGACAGACTATTTATGTAATCTCTCAAGTTAACCCAGTCCGGGTATTCATGACATAACCAGCTTTCATGAATCGGCGGTTAGCAAAATGAGCATTGCACTTGTCCCAATACGACTTACATTTTAAACAACAGAAGTCAGTAAAAGGACAGGCTATCTGCGATCTCCTGACAGCTAATCCAACTACGGATGCCGCTGAGATATATGACGACCTACCCGATGAAGCCCACGAAGTCAACACAACTTCGCACCAACAAGTATGGCGTTTGTACTTCAATGACGCTTCCCGAGCAGCTATTGTAACAGGTACTCCTGGATGTTCTAAGGTCTCCTCCGGAGTTGGAGTTGTTTTAGTTTCCCCAGGAAGACATGTGATGCCTCGAGCCTACTCGTTAACCGAGCCATGCTCGAATAATGTAGCCGAATATAATGCACTGATTATAGGACTCAATTTCGCTAAAGAGCTAGGAGTTGAGTATCTTGAAGCTTTCGGTGATTCTCAGCTAATAGTCAAGCAAGTCCAAGGAGAATATGAAGTTCGAAGTCAGGATTTAATACCATATCACAAGATGGCAGTGGAAATAGCGGAATCATTTGAATGATTCTTCATCGAGCACGTTCCGCGGTTACAGAACACCTACGCAGATGCGTTAGCAGCATTAGCTGTATCTCTGGCACAGCCTCCCGGGACGGAACAATTTGTTACGGTAAGAACTCACCAACTCTTAGTGCCACTTTACGATGAAGATGACAAAAAAGAGGAAGTTCAAGAGGTGCACGCAACTCAGGCTGAACTCGAACCCCAAGATTGGTGTTTCCCCATCATCGATTATGTCTTGCATGGAATCTTACCAGAAGACGTGAAGGAAAGAGATTCGATTCGACGAAGAGCATCAATGTTCTACTATAATACGGAGAATCGAACGCTATACCGCAGGGGGTATGATGGCCTGCTGTTGCGTTTCTTATCGACAAAAGAAGCTGAAGAAGTCCTTAAGGAAGCACACGAAGGGGTTTGTGGTGCGCACCAACCCGGCCAACCAGGTCCCAAGCTTTATGATCGCATCAGAAGAATGAGATACTTTTGGCCTCTTATGATGAGTGAAGCAGTCGCATATGCCCGAAAGTGTCATGCGTGTCAAGTACATGCGAATTATATGCACCAACCTCCGGAGCATCCGCATCCTTCGGTTACGTCATGGTCGTTTGAGACTTAGGGAATGGATATTGTCGGTCCTATAAATCCCCCTTCGGTCAAAGGTGATCGATTCATCCTGGCAATTACTGATTATTTCTCCAAATGGGCCGAAGCCGTTCCGCTCAGAGAAGTTAAAACGAGCAACGTCATTGCATTCATCAAGCACCATATCATCTACCGACATGGTGTCCCGAGGCGAATCATACATGACAACGGTCCTTAATTTGTCAGCAACGCCTTCATCAGGTTTTGCGAGAAGTTCAAAATTCAGGACGTCTCATCGACAGCTTACAATCCCACAGCGAATGGATTGGCCGAAGCCTTCAATAAGACTATCATAAAGCTTTTGTCAAAACTCGTGAAAACTAATAAACGAGATTGGGATGACAAGCTTGGCACAGCTCTATAGGCCTATCGTACTACGGTACGCACACCGACCGGCGCAACCCCGTATTCCTTGGTGTATGGGTGTGAAGCAGTCCTCCCGTTGGAAATACAAATTCCATCTCTTCGGATCGCTCTTGCAACCCAGATGACGACTGAAGAACAACATCAGAAACGTCTTGAGGAACTCGAGATGCTCGATGAAAAGCGCCTAGAAGCTCAATAGCATATTGAGTTTTACCAAGCCAGAATTTCTCGAGCTTTCGACAAAAAGGTCCGACAGCGGAGTTTTAAAGAAGGAGATTTGGTCTTAACTGAAAGACGACCTATGATCCTTAACTCCAAGAAGAAGGGTAAATTTGAACCCAAATGGGAAGGACCATTTGTAGTAGAGACAGTTTACTCGAATGGTGCATATCGCCTAGTCACCAAGGAGGGTGATCGGCTTATGATGCCAATAAATGGTAAATTCCTGAAAAAATACTATCCTTAGTACTTTTCAGGATAACTAATGTATCGAAAAGTTCCCGGAAGAACACCACATGTGGTATTCTTAGGGATAACCCAATCACTATAAAGGTGATAAATAAGATATCCACGTTCAAGCTCCAAATGTCAAGATGTTTCCTTCTATCAAATTCCCCATTGATCAAATCAACTGACAGTGGGTCCACTAAAATTTCAGTCCGCCAACTCATGGCAATTTTTAAAGTTTGACGTGTTAAGTCCTGATTACTTAACATCAAAATCCTCTTTTCAGTGGCCAGTACAAATCAGTATTTCTACTGCTACTTGTATTCCATTCCCCTTGCTTTCAGGTCAAACCTATAAAAGTTAGGACCAAAGCCAAATTCCCCTCTCGATTCCTTCCATGAATGAGAGGTCCACTGTCAAATTGAGCAATCAAACCTGTAAAAGTTAGGATTGTCTCCAACTCTACTTAGTCAAACTTGCATTTAGTTGGGGCTAAGTTTGAACAATCTCTTTCGATAAACGAAAACCTTTCACCTTTTCCTTTTTCAGCCAAACCTATAAAAGTTAGGGTCAAAATTAGAATTTCCCTTCAATAAATGAAGAACTCTTTTGGATTAAGCAACCAATCCTATGAAAGTTAGGGTTACTTGAATCTTTTCGATTCTCGGAGTGGAGATCCCACTCTTAGTCTAATCTTTCCGGATTCTAGGGGTGGAGATCCTACCTCGAGTTTCCCTTTCCTACTGAAGAAAGAATATAAAATTCTTCCTCTTCGGTACTGGGAGATAGAATATAAAATTCTTCCTCTTCCATCTTTCGGTCCATATTTACCCTAAGAAAAGACACAATTTTCCACCTCAAATCCGTACATTCTATGTACGGGGAACTTTATCTCGACTCCTAAATAGAGATAAGCCTACGCCTAACACACGTTGCCGGTTTAGTCTTTTACCGATTGAAAAGACACCAGGGTCTAAACCTGGGGAATTTTATCCCGAATCCTAAGTAGGGATAAGTCATCGCCTAATACGCGTTGCTGGGTACCTTTTCCCATAAAAAATGGTGAAGTCTATGTATTCGACATCATAGCATAAAGTCTCAGAGAACTCACTCTCTTAGCACAACGTTACATGCGGAGCGGATCTAGACAATCCGCATGCTAGCCCGATTCAAACGGTAATCGGTAAAGGCACATCAAACCCGTTGAAGGCTGGGGGTTTGCCAAAAATCCCAAGGTCTATGTCTAACACGCATTGCCAGTTTAGTTTTTCGCCGATTGAAAAAGACACCAGGGTCTAAACCTGGGGAATTTTATCCCGAAGCCTAAGAAGGGATAAGTCATCGTCTAACAAGCGGTGTGGGGTACCTTTTCCCTATAAGAAATGGTGAAGTCTATGTATTCAAAGTCATAACATTAAGTCTAATAAAGACAATTCTCTTAGCGCAACGTTACATGCGGAACGGATCTAGAAAATCCGCATGCTAGCCCGATTCAAACGGTAATCGGTAAAGGCATATCAAACCCGTTGATGGCTGGGGGTTTGCCAAAAATCCTGCTGGGTTCAAAATAAATAAAGAAATACCATAAAGGAATCAAACACCGAGTCTCTACTAATAGATCAGGTCAACGCATAACCCTAGGTCAATGCCAGTCAACGCGTTGCGACCAAAAAGTTAACATTCAACGTTCGAAACCTTAGGATCAACGCCGGTCAACGCGTAATCCTAGGTCAACGCTAGTCAACGCGTTGCGACCAAAAAGTCAACATTCAACGTTCGAAACCCTAAGATCAACGCCGGTCAACGCGTAACCCTAGGTCAACGCCAGTCAACGCGTTGCGACCAAAAAGTCAGCGTTCGACGTTCGAAACCCTGGGGTCAACGCCGGTCAACGCGTGACCCTAGGTCAACGTCAGTCAACGCGTTGCGACAAAAAGTCATCATACGGTGATCTGAAACCCTAAGTCAGCACGATGTGATAGAGATAGTCAGTTCAAAGTCAACTCAATGACACGAGCTAAACTCAACTCACTGGTGGTAGACTCGAGACTCCGACGACGGCCAGGCGATAAACGCAGCGCCGTAAGGACTTCGGCTATTCGTCAAAGCATTGAATAGACCGTAAATCGAAGGAGCCAAGAGTTGAAGCTAACTACAGGTCCTTTACACCGACTGAAGGCTGGACCAATCACGTCCAAAGTATTCCAGCATCTTCTATAAAAGAAACAAGTCCGGAACGCTTTGGAGGAGGTATCTATAGGCATCGAAAATTGCTTATAGGTCTCCACGAACAGCTCAGTGTTAAGGAACGACGATGAACGTCACTATCTGGTTCACAGGAGTTTGATTGATGTCGGTGAATGCTTGAAGTGAATCGACGAACTACGCGAGCTGACAGAATTTCGGAATAACGAAGGTACGGGCTAATTGGGAGCCCCATGATGTTTACGAAAGGAACAATGCCCTTCGTGACTCATTCATTCTATAGATAATCCAACCATCGGAGCTGATAGAACTCCTTGTCGGCTTTCCAACGTACTTCGAATCACTCAAATCCGAGTTCGGACGAAGGAATTACGGTGGAAAACAGATAAATACACCATATGGAGTGTCTCGGACCAACGAGACACCCTTCGGTGTCTCGGCCCAAACCGAGACACCCTAGGGTGTCTCGGATCAATGGGAGACACCCTAGGGTGTCTCCAATCAAGTGGAGACACCCTGGGGTGTCTCCAAGGCAGATTTGGACCTTTAAGTGTTTTTAACCGCTCCGTTATCCCCTCAAGCCTATAAATACAAGCCCTAGGCCTCATTTTTTTGGGATCTGGAGTTTTGGAGAATTGGCAAAGCCCTGCCAAACTGAAAAGTGATCGAGTTCTTCAACGCAAGAGATCGAGAGTCCTCAGATCTGCATCACCCGCACCCGATCCTTAGGATTATCCCGTCGTGGTAATTCTATGAAGAGCAATTATCTCGCTTTTATCGAGATAGACACTTCTGTTTCTAGATCTCCTCGTGGATCGACGAAGCTTTGAATCTGATCTGATTGTCAGGTAGTCCACGGATATCGACATCCCCGTCACAGGCTAAAGATCCACGCAAGCAAGAGACGACGAACGGATCTTGCGTTATTTTCGAGAAAGTTGTAATCTTTCATTCTTTTTTTATTGAATATCTCGAATTCTTTGTAATCAAACTTTATTATAATGAGTTCGACAACGAAGGCAACTTTTACCGAAAACAGCTATCTTCCCTCTCAACATAAGTACATCGCAGACATTTTTGAGCGTGCTACTCTTAGTGATCCTTCCATTGCTATCACTCCTCTCTCCATACCGATGGAAATGAACTTGAAGCTTCGACATGATGATGGCGATCCCTTATCTCAGCCTACTCGATATCAAGAACTTATCGGAGCATTGGTTTATCTTTCAGCAACACGTCCGGATATCGCCTATGCAGTACACATCTTGAGCCAGTTTTTCAGTAGTCCAATTTTCATTCACTATGCAACTCTCATTAGGGTTCTTTGATATCTCTGTGGTAATATAACTCAATCGTTATTTTTTCCCTTCAGACTCTTCTTTGTCTCTTCGTGCATATTCTGATGCTGAATGAGCTGATGATGCAGACACTTGACGTTCCACTACTGGCTTTTGTATTTTTCTGGGTCTATCTCTCATCTCTTGGCGTAGTAAGTGTCAAACCGTTGTCTATCGTTCTAGTACGGAGTCCGAGTACAGGGAGTTGGCAGACACCACAGTTGAGCTAAAATGGCTTCGCACTCTTCTGCGAGATATTGATGTGTAATAGTTTTTTAATCTCGTGATTAAAAGATATTAAAAGAAAAGTTCTATGTTATATCCAGTTTTGCATATCGCGATATTAAATTGTAATTACCTACATATTGTGGTTTGTTTTCCCATGAACATTGTTTAATCGCAAACTTTCTTTAGCCTGAACAAGAGTGTTTTGATTCACACGTATCTATATGAACAATACGATTGTTAAAGGGGGAGAAAATAAAAATCAAAAGAATAAGTAAACAAAATAAAAAAGTATGATTTGCATTGTTTGACCGCAATAAACAAGTAAAGAACAAGCGATGATCTAATGAAATTTTTTGTTATCGACATAAATAAAAAGACATGGGGAAGATTCATTGAAATTTTATGATATATTTAATTCTCATGTTTATTAACAGATGACAATCTATGTGAGTTATGTATAGAATACAATATTTTTAGCACTTTAATAAAAGGCGTAAATTGCAAGCGATCCCTCTTACTTATGCATTCAATAAAATAGTTGTGAAATGAGGATGATATCTATGGGTGGAAGTGAACCGAATAATTAATAAACAGTTCGGTTATTATTCGTCCAAATATTTGATCAAGTTCGATTCAGTAGTTCATTAGTACTAAACAAATAATTTTTAGTATTCGACTTTTAAATGAATATAATTTAACAAAATGTATGTTCGATTCGGGAGTCCATTAACTATTAGATTAGTTTTTGCATTTTAGTCCTATTAACTGAATTTATTGCAAATATTACTTATCTAAAATTTTATTTACAAAGCTATCCATATAAATAGCTAAGAGAGGATTCAAGGGCTAGGGTTTTGACGTTTCTTCTTCGTTTCTATCAGCCTCCTCCTCCTCCAGATCTGACTCCAGCTCGGCTCCTCTCTCTCTCTCTCCTCCTCCTTCAGATCTGTGACCCCAAGTGGATTCTAGAGCTCGGGTTTTCACTGTTCTCCCTGGAAGCTGGTTGCTCACTCCTCCCTCAAAGCTCGTCGTCCCTCGAATCTCCTCGTCGAATCCTCCGTCGAATCTCGTCGTCCCTCGAATCTCGTCGTCGAATCCTCCCTCGAATCTCGTCGTCGACTCATTCCTCGAATCTCGTCGTCCCTCGAATTTCGACCGATTTTTTGTCGGCTTTTGGGAAATCACTGCCTTTCTTAGGGGATTTTGTCGGATTTTTGCTTGATTTGTTGGATTTCGGCAATTACAGGTATAATTTCTCCATTTCGACCGATTTTTTGTCGTCTTTGGGGAAATCACTGC
>BQKN01066088.1:448770-465683 GCA_022839385.1 Asparagus kiusianus
GGACTCTAAACTATCTTGTAGATGATGAATTTTTGGCCCTTTTTTGTGTGGTATTGACTCTTGGTGCATATATATCATGCCATTGTTCAGTTTTTGTACCCGTAAGCCTTGGAGGAAGCCTATTATGTTCTGCATGGTACCATTTCATTAGTGTGTGCTATTTTAATACTCTTCAGAACCCCATTTTTTCCTTTCTCATTCTTGTTTTAATATTCAAATATGATCCTGATACTGTTCATCTACATGGAGAAGAGCTTTTATCAGTTCAGAAGTCTTAGTAGATAGTTCGGTGCATGAAGAGGTTGGAGCTACACTTGTATGCTATCAGCTACATTTTGCAGCAGATCGATTTTTGATTTAAACATGTTTTTGTGATATGCACCACCTTATTCCTTCATTTCATTTTTTAAGAAGAAAGCTTAACTTTGTATGCCTTGATTTTTTGTGGATTTTGATGTTCCATGGTATCCTTTTTTGGTGCAGAATATAGGGAAAGAATTTTGGAAAACACTTTAAAGGATGATAGGAAGGTAACATATACTTTGATATTAGAGATCATTTTCCATATACGTAGATAAGAATGAGATGAAGATTCTAGCTTGCTAATCAGTTTTATTTTTTATTTCTTTAGAAAAGAAATATAGTTCGGATGGGTTCTGTTTCATCATGTGGTTCAGGATAGTTCCATGTTCCTTGTGTCATGTAATCGTCGCTTCAATTTCCCTACACGAAGAATTTGGAGTAAAGGCTTTGATCTTGTGTAAACCATACTACTTAGGTGCCGGTCAAAATTATGTGGTTATTAGTCATGATATCTGTATTGCTGAGTTATTTTTTAGTGACAGTATATAGTGCTGAAAAAAATATTCTAACTAGAGAAGGGTGTATGCAGTGGATAAAGGAGACCCCACAAAGAAACGCAGGGTGGAGCGCTCACGCAAGTACGTGTTCGTCAACTTGAATCCTGTTGAGAATCCTTGAGTGCATTCAGATTTGTATTGACACTAAATAAATCCTATTGTTGTCAATTTTGATCACTTGGTCTTAGGAGGCAAGAAGCGAAGGAAAGAAGTCCAACGCCAACTCTACCATCAGATATGCAATCAGTAGCACTGCGAAACTCTCGAGAAGGAAGTTGGATCGCTCAAACTGAATGTCTTTCATGTACAGGCAAGCCCGCATCTTACGCTTTTACCTGTGAACTCCTCCTAAACTACTCTGGACCTTATTTATTGGATAAGATTAACTTTCATCTTGGCTTGATTCTGCCCCCCCCCCCCCCTGTTCTTCTTCAATTTCACCTCTCTATCGCCGTGCCTGTTGTCGAGGATCCTTTGTCGAGCTCTTGGCTCTTGTAATAGGGTCATTCTCTGAAAAGCGATGACTGTTGAACACTGCAATTTTCAGGAAGGATTCAGAACAGACCAAACAAATCGAAGAGATGCGGAAGCTGAATGAGGATTTGTCCGATGAAAAGGAAAGCCTTTTGGAAGAGATTGAGAGAATCATATCTGAAACTGGAAATATGTGAGAGGTTCATTCTGTAAGTGCAAGCTTCTGTCTCTCTTCATTCTCCTTTGAAGATCGATCGATTGACGTAGAAATGTATGAAATCTCATTTTACAAACTTTTTAATGTAACTTATTCGATCGATGTAGAAAATATATGTAATCTCATTTTGCAAACTTTTTAATGTAACTTTGGGTAAAATTCCTTAAACTCTGTACATGCTCATACTTTGCTTGTAAGACGTGTTGATTAACTTTCAAAATGCAGAAGTTCATATTTGATTAACTTGCAAAATCTAAATACAAGGACCAATTTTATAAATAAATATTAAAAAAAAAGAACTACAACATGGATTTCTTCTTCCTCGGCGATGTCCTCCTCCCCTTAGCCTCATTGGCCTCCACCCGCTTATCGGACCCTGGCTTCTTGCTCCGGGCCTGATACCCGACCCGCATCCGCAACCCTCTCAAACTCATCCGCCAGCTTCCTCACCCTCTTCCTCGATTTCCCCTCCATCACCGGCGCCGCAACCTCCTCTGTTTCAGGTCCGGGTTTGGGCTCGGACTCTGACCCGGACTCTTCCTCCAACTCAGCCTCATCCAGCTCTCGGATCTTATCGGATCGGATCTTGGACGCTTTGATCTTATCGGATCTCCGATGCTGGGCCCGTAGCTTCTTGATGTTGCCCTCGATGCGGCCTTGAAGGTGGAGGCGCTTGAAGCTGAGGCCGCCCAAGGACCAGTGGGCCTCCTCGGCCAACGAGAGGAGCGGGTCCATCACGGGTGCGGGCGGGTCCAATATTCTAGATTGACAGGTTTATCAATTGATTTTGCTTATTCTTTTTGAGAAAGTTTAACCTGCACAAGAGCTGCCGGTACAGAATTAGACTGTTTATTCCGGATTGTTGGATATTTTATTAGAAAAAGTTAATTTTGCCTAAATGAATTATAATAAATATTGTAATTAAAACATGCAATTAAAACTTTGGGAACGGTTATGCAATTATCGCTAACGTTACCGAATTTATTGAGGGGTTTTGTAACGGTTTTCTAAAAGCCTATATATACGGCCTTTCTCTTCTCGGAAAAAATATAAGAAAAACAACAAGAACATTTCTTCTCTCTTTTCTTCCAAAGCCTCTTTTCTGATTTGCTACGGTTTATTTGGGCAACTTTCTTCATCTGAGCAGAAGCTCTGTACTCTCGCCCGAGTACAGAGGTCAGCCGCTTCCGGGGGCTTTTACCGCTAGGGGGGAGAGGATCAACTGCGCCAGGGCGATGAGCGGATCCTCAATCTTCTAGGACAGTGATTACACGACTGCTCCCGTCAGGCCTGTTTTTTCTGACCTAAAAGATTTTATTTTGGATTTAATTTCATGTTATAATCTTAATTATTTGATAATTTTCTAACAATCCAGAAGATTGAGAATTCATAGTTGTTAATTATTAAAACTGAAAAAAATAAAAAATTACTGTTCATCAACAGTTTACTGTTCCCAAAAAAGTTTCAGAATTTTTTTAAAGTTACTGTTCACACAAAGAAAATATAATTGCTTTAATTATATATTTGTTTATCTATTAGTATTATTGATTTGTTGTTGTTATAAAGTTTAAAAAAAATATTTTTGTAACTGTTATTGTTCATTCCGAAAATAAAGACTTAAATATATATTCATATTAAAAGATATCATTACTGTTCATTAAAAAATGTTACTATTTAGCAAAATAATTATTGCTAATTGCTTGCTTATCTATTGTTTTAATTTAAAAAAATTCAATTTTGGTTACTGTTCATTTGATTTATAATTGCAGTAATTAGTTTTAATTATTGCTTAAATAATTACAATTACTTGTAACTTGTAATTGGAAAGGAATATATAATCTTATATAGCAGTTAGAAATTCTTTATGAATTTGGCTATTGATTTATATCAATCACTTTATTTGTCTCAAACTTTGTTTTATGTGCATTGCAACGACAAATAATCATAGAAATACACTAACATACAACCATATGTAGGTTTGTAATGATCAAATATTATTTGCTAATAGAAACTTGCTATAAATTTGCAGCAGTGTACATATATTTATTCTTGAAAGTCTCATATACATGGTTTTGACAAGAGAGCAAACTCTGGATATATATATGCTCTGAAGTATTTGAATTTATTCATGGTTTAATGCTTTCATTTTCTTTAAACTATCAATATGGTACCTTCTATTATTAATAATTCCATACTTTGGTGTATTTATGCATCTAATAAGTTTAGTACAGAAGGTGGTAAAAGTGAATGCAAATTTGTTCAGCAACTTCTGTGGCAGTTGTCTGCAGCAGATGGGTTTTTACTCTCAAGACATGAAAATCATAAGGTTCGAACATCAATAGCTAAACCCCTTCTCGGCCTTATCCAACATATATTTGCAGTATAATTGCTAGGCAATCAAATGCTTGCAGGAAATATTTTAAAGTCTCTATATACTGTTAAGGAACAAAAACTCATTGAGTGAACCGATTCAAGTTTTCTTGGATTAGTTGGTGTCTAAGGTAAGGTTTAAGGGTTGCGTAACGCGCTCTACAAGGAACGAGGTACTTAATTGATCTTTGATCAACCTCTATTACTATCCTTACCTGGCTAACTACCCGGGTAAAACTTTAATCTTTTCACTTTAGGAGTTTTTGGTTTGGAATAAGAGGACTGGAATTATGTGAAAATTCATATGCATTTATTTAATTACACTTTTTGCATCATATATTGCCTAATGATAAATGATCAATATATGAGCGAACCAAATCAAAGAGGTGCATCTTTTAAAATTCTATTTTTTATGATGGATTATATTTCAAATCTTCAAATGTAAAGTTCATCTCTTTTATTGCATCATGATGGATATTGCAATAAATGTTCATATGTCTTTTTAGATAACTTTCATTTGTTACATGATTAATTACAAGGTTTTATGCAAGAATGCACTTATAAAATTTAAAGCATGTATGTACAAATATTATTATTATTATTTGTATAAGAGGTGGTACTAGAAAATGGCAACATAAATTTGGAAGGTCTCATTTGTAGACAACTAATTTAAATTTGGAAGGTCTCATTTGTAGGCAACCGATATAAATTTGGAAGGTCTTCTTTGTAGGCAACCAATTTGTAACCTCTTATAATAGAATAATTTAAAATTTTCTGCATTTGAATTATGAAGTATGAAATATGTTTTAAGATACGAAATCCTATTATGCTCTGCATGTATCTATTATTAATATCATTCATGTATGTGCATATGTATAACTGCAGTATTTTAGTTCCACATTAGTTTAAAATGTTCAGATGTTAAGGTCAAATCCTAATCTGCACAAACACTATATGTTTACATCTTCAGACACTATGATCTTTTATGATCACAGATCATGACCTAATGTCAATTTCAAACAATATGATGGACTAATTACAAAATAAGAACTTGATAAATAAATACAACACCTGCTAAACAAAGTTGTGATTCTAGACTTTGTAAAGTCTGTGAAAAGAATCTTGTTGACCCTTTGACAAAGGGTCTATGCAGGAGTGTGGTTCTGGATTCATCGAGAGAGATGGGGTTAAGCCCATAGATGAGGTCAATGACAGCGGTAACCAAACCCTTATTTAGAGACGTAGTCCCAATGTTGGTTCAATGTGGTAGAAACAAGCTGGACTAGTGACACTCGTGTGAAGCATCGACCCAGATATATTCATATATCACTATGTAGCTTGTGCTACTACCCCTTCTCTATGATGACGATGCTCTTATGATACAACTGGCTAGGCTGAGTTTTACTCTTAATAAGTCCAACTTGTGTATTATGAGGGGTATTAAATAAACAGCTGTAGTACCCTTTGATGACTTACCTACGTGAGAGGAACCGTGATGGCCGCGGTTAGGAGGGGCTGGACTAACCCCTAGAAACTCTCATGGGTCGGTTATTGTGAGCGATGGCCTTTGACGCTCTCCCGCTTTGCTCAATAGATGAAGACGTATCGTGTGTGTTTTTATCAATACCTAATTCAAGGCCTAGTCCATTATGTCCCTCAGGTGGCGATGAACTCACTAAGGAAAGGTTCAAAGCCGGAAGCTACCTCTCCCAAACTCACGATACGAAAGGTTGCCCAACCTATAATTGTTTTATGATTTTTGTGATTTATTTATTGGTTTTTGAGTTTTCAGTCAACATTGCCTTTTGGGGAGGACTGTTGGATATTTTATTAGAAAAAGGTAATTTTGTCTTCATGAATTATAATAAATATTGTAATTAAAACATGCAATTAAAACTTTGGTAACGGTTATGCAATTATGGCTAACGTTACCGAATTTATTGAGGGGTTTTGTACCGGTTTTCTAAAAGCCTATATATACGGCATTTCTCTTCTCGGAAAAAATATAAGAAAAACAACAAGAACATTTCATCTCTCTTTTCTTCCAAAGCCTCTTTTCTGATTTGCTACGGTTTATTTGGGCAACTTTCTTCATCTTAGCAGAAGCTTTGTACTCTCGCTCGAGTACAGAGGTCGGCCGCTTCCGGTGGCTTTTACCGCTAGGGGGGAGAGGATCAATTGCGCCAGGGCGATAGGCGAGTCCTCAATCTTCTAGGGCAGTGATTACACGACTGCTCCCGTCAAGCTTGTTTTTTCTAACCTAAAAGATTTTATTTTGGATTTAATTTCATGCTATAATATTAATTATTTGATAATTTTCCAACACGGATGTTGTGTTGCTTTTGGTTGAGAGATCTCATGGACAAGCATGTTTCCATTGTTAGTGATGAGCAGCACCTGCAAGCTTATTCGAGTTCACTGGCAAGCAAGTGGTCGAGAATATTAGCCAAGTCCTCCAACAACAATGGAGCGCGTTCAGTCCTTGTATAAAAAATCTGATGTATATATAACTGAAGTAATGAAATCAGTTTTGTCTCTATATATGATTTGTCCACAGAGGGCCCTCTGTTTAGGATTCTCTTCATAGTTTCAAGTTGTATTGTAACTAAGATAATGTACTACAATTAATACTAAATTTTCGGCTGCTTCAGGTCCAAAGAGTGACAAACTTTCTTTAACGCGTTCACAAGGTCTGATTTCTCCGTGTTTGAGATTGTTATTTATCCTGCAGTCTTGTGTCATACACTAGTGATTTGTGCTAGAATTCTGCTCATTGTCAGTCTTCTCCTACCACTACAACAAAAATTATAAATAGTAATACATTTTTTCTTTCCTTGTGGCACATTTTTGCGTCACACAATGGAACGCGACATAATTCAAAACTGTAGTTAAAATATGTATGGAGAGAGTCTCTTGACACATATATCAGATGCTGTCAACTGAAGATTGATCATGTCAAGCTTTTATAAACCCAAAACCAGAGATCATTTTGAATGGATTATCCTAATTAAGGAATGACATATAATAAGTCTACTACATTAATTAATGATGTTAAAAGCCATCTTGAATCTCGTAGTTGATAGTTAAACGCTATGTGAATCATTGCACTTGAGTAGCGGAGCCACATCGTGACCAATGGTGCCACAGGACACCACTAGATCATCTACTTTATACGCATTTTTATTTACTAGCATGCAACGTGTGCATCACACTTGATGCATGTTATAGCTATTCATGCGGACATAATCCTTTACATTCTAAGTTTGATTAAACAAGAATTGAGATACAGAAAGCATCGAGAGAGAGAGAGAGAGAGAGAGAGAGAGAGAGAGAGAGAGAGAGAGAGAGAATCATATAAAAATGAAAAGAGAAATTACTAATGTAGAAGATAAAATTAACGTTTCCTTCTTTATACGCGTAACAACTTTGGGTAACACTTTGGACTGTAAATCATCATTGTGACTTAATTTAAAAAAAATAATAATAATAATGACAGGAAGCAAATCAACTATAGCAGGCGAGGTGTCATCCAGAAACCGTTAAAATACGAACGCCGATGATCCGAGTAGTACTGCCCCCAACTTTTATCTCCCAAATTGTATATCAAGTGACGGCGGAAGTCGTCGTCGTCTTCGTCCAAATCCACAGGGGCGGAGTAATAATCCTCGGGGTGTAGCCTCTTGTTGGCGTCGTGAGGGATGTAAACGCGGTCGCTCCTCAGCCTCGGGGAATCGGCGGTGGACAATGAAACGGACAGGCTTTTGGTCCCGAGAAAGAAGGAGAAGCTGCCGAGGGATTCGACGGGAGCCCACCTCTTCGGGGAGGCGTCGGCATCATCATCCATCAGTCTGTAGACGTCAATCTCTCTCCTCTTCTTCTCTCCCGCCTTAATCAGATTCCTCCACCGGACCAGGAAAAGCCCGGACGATGATGAACTGACGAGCCGCGCTTGCTGGAAACTTACCCATCCGTTGCCTTCTTGGTAAGCTGGGAGATTCAGCGTCATGTCCGTCACTCTGACGGTCGGCGAAGAGAAATCCAGGGCGATGATTCTCCTAGCACACCTGTCCACTGCATAGAACAGGCCATCTCTGTAGGCAGCCACATCTTGAAAATTATCACGGCCCACAATATCCCCCAGATCGGTCCAGCGGCGATCGACTCCTAACCGTGTATAAGCTAGAAAATTAGGGGTTAAACCCCACATGGCGACGGCAGCGGTGCTGTTCATGGCGATCCTGACGATCCTAAAGCACGCGGGGTGATTGCTGGGGTCCTCGGATAGGGTGGACGAAGAAGGGAGGAGGCCGAGTTGGGACCAAGAGTCGAAAGGGTTGACGAGGTGGATCCCCAAGTTGTCGCGGCCGCGATAGCTGTCGTATTCGATCATGAGGCAGTGGGCGTCCGCGGAGATGACGGTGTGGCCTTGGAAAGGTTGGGGGACGGGGATCGAGTAGGCTTCGGGAGGTCGGGAGTCGTCGGGGGAGATGGAGACCGCGGTGGCGAACTCGCTTCTGGATTCGTTTCTAGGGCAGAAGGAGAAGAGCCACGGGGACTCCGTGTCCGCGGGCAGGTCCGTCGCCGTGGTGGCGGCGGCGGTGGGAGCCACGGAGGAGGAGGAGGGGAAGGCTCGCTTGCGAGAAGGTGGGGAGGGGGGATGCAGGGGGGTGCTCTGTACGCGGACGAGCAAATAAATAAAGTTACGTTCACGTACCTCTGACCGAGTCCTACCTGGGACCGCCCTCCCTCAATTCGAGTCCGAGTAGCAGTAGGGGAGCCAGTCCCGTTCACACCTCTCTGTTGCCTTATTTTTTTTCTCTTTGTATCGTCTCTAAATAAAAGAAAGCTTTACTACCAGACTACGTACTTACCTTGGAGAGGATTTTGTTCTGGCTTCTCTAATTTGTTTTCCTCGATATATATAGATGGAGGTTCCTTTCTTCCTCCCTCTGTTTTTACTAGAGGAGGCGTCGTCGTCGTCCATGCCAAGCATACACAAATTTGAAGAAGAACAACATACATAACATTCAAATAAATTTCAACTTCTCATAGAGTAAAGAATTCATACAAGAAATCTACATGCACAGAGCTCAAACATCAAATACATCCATAGTCCATAAAACAACAAACAACATCTATCTCTTTTCTTTTCAGTAACAAACCTATAGAGAACGTTTCCTGTTTATGTCAGTTTATAACTGTACTATTGGTCTGTGCAGATTCAGCAGAAACCAGAAACTAAACAATAAGCAATCAAAGCTCATCCTGAATAAGCTTATTCAACAGCGTCGTAAGCAGCTGATCTCTCTTCTCAGCGCGGCTCTCTTCCCTCATCCTCCTCTGCTCCTCCCTCTCTCTCCAAGCTTGCTCCAACATAATCCTCTCCCTCTCCAGCTTCTCCATCGACTGCCTCCACTCCTGCTCAAACCTCGCTCTCTCCTGAGCTCTCCTCTCCATCATCTCCTGCCACTGTAACTCCATCCTCTGTTGCTGCTGAAAAAACTCCTGCAGCACCTCGTGAATGTTACTGTTATTTCCTGTTCTTGATTTATCTGTTGCTTTTTGTTGGTGTGCTACTTTTTCGGTTTTCTTCTTCTTGCCTTTTGTTGGGCGCTCTACATCACTTTCTTCATCATCGTCATCTTCATCGTCGGATAGTAATTCTTCTGAAGATCTATCTCCAGCGAGTCTCTTGAGTTTCTTCTTGGATTGGGAGGCACCACCAGACTCCATCTCGAGGAGACGCTGCATGTTTCTTGCCCTCTCTGTGAATACTGCGTGAAGCTCATCGAAGAATGGACACTGCCTGCCAGTGTCGGGATCTGCTGTTTCTTTTCCCTGCATTAGAATGGAAAATACTCATTTAGATAGGAGACCACGTTATGATTATAAATACTTCATATCATCTCAAAGGTGATTTTATTAAGCCCAGATCAAATGAGAACTAACTAACTATTGTCTTGAAACGTGCCATATCTAAGAAAACTGAGTCACGAATATTAGCATCAAACCTATCAACAGCTTTCAACTAGAAATCGCTGCATGCATATTACCATCTAGATAATTACAGAGCCATCAGGACGTTAGACACAATTCTTCCTAAATTTCCTGATTCTTCAGATTTCCGAATGTACTTGATGTATATAAGATTCAATTGATCAGCATTGATTTTGTCTAATAGTACAGGACGACTGCCACAACAGATTATCCTCATCAAAGAGA
Organism: Asparagus kiusianus; assembly: GCA_022839385.1. Taxonomy (NCBI): domain Eukaryota; kingdom Viridiplantae; phylum Streptophyta; class Magnoliopsida; order Asparagales; family Asparagaceae; genus Asparagus; species Asparagus kiusianus. Next base: position 458,914 of record BQKN01066088.1, read on the forward strand.
AATCGTCAGCTTAGAAATCATGATTTTAACTTCTAGAAGTGCATTTCAATATTTCAACATACATTATATTACATGATTATACTTGATTCAGCTAAAGGCCATCACACCTAGTAAAACAGATACTCAAACCATGTACACATGATACATTAACCCCATTTTTCCGTAGTAAAAAGCAGTTCACTTTAATGACTCCCCTCCTAGTAACTTCACTGTCATCACCACTTTTCTTTTATGACTGTGCATTAGTACTTGCTTTGAAAGTTTGAGAAGTTTAACACATACTGAACCATAATTATTACAAACATAGAAGGATTTATAAAATATAAATGAGCTGAAAACTCTACCAGAACGATGGAAGACTACATTCGCAATCACTAAACAGAAAAAAAAAACAGATGGAAATTTAGTCAAAAGCGGGATGATAGTAAAGGGGAAAAAAAGTTCTATAAAAAATAAAATCCATGTAGTCGCATTTGTAAAATAATATAATGTTATTCCTTATGATTAGTACACAAAAAAAAAGAGATTTCAACTGGGAATTTCAAAAATCATAAGGGATACTGCAATGGAATTGAGAGCAAAATGCACCTCCAAGGAACACCCTGAGCTTTCAACAAGACAGCAAGCATCTTTTACAAGAACAATTCATGGAAGGTTGAAGGAAACACAAGGAGAAATAATGGGGTTTAATACTAACACCTACTGAACCATTCTCCTGATGCTCTACAATTAGACCACTACCTCCAACAACAGCAATGCGCAAGCACAAAACTCAAAAGAGCTCTACGGAACTATAACTAAATTCATGCAGAGTCATTTAAATATCTGCACCTTTATGCTGCAGTCTTTGCTCCCATTATTACATGCTTCCGTTGATTCCATAATATGTAAGCTCAATAATCTATTTATTTCTCCCTTTCTATTGGAAGTTATACACATATATGAGGTTACTTGTGTAAGTGCACAGAAAGGAGAACTGAGAATTCTTATATGTTTCCAGGCCATCAGGTTAAGCTCATGAATATATCTAATTGTAACAAAAGCTCAAAAAAAAAGAATCATTCTTATCAAGATAAACACGAAGCAAAGGGATTGCTTAGCACGGTATAAGCATAATACTGGTTCTCACAGTAAAAGCCACAATATAATACATATACATAGTAAATCAACAACCCCTAACGTGGAACCAGAGACAAATTAACCGGGGAAAAAATAAAATAAAACAACCAAGCTAAAGAATACTTCAATTTTTCAGCTGAAGAAAGCTGAATTAGGATGAAATGTAAACATTCAGCTGAATATCCTGGACTAAACCAATTCATGCCGGGACCAAAAGATCCCCCCCAGGGGCTGTCGTTCCACGCACCCACCCACCGAGGGCGCGACAAGAAGCTCATTGCTTTTACCTAATACATTAGCATAGAAAGCCTACAGCTATCCCAAGTTGAATCCAATATTGCTTTTCACATTAATGAACGGTCCGAGAGCAAAATATAATTACCCATCGGCACCTAGTGCTAAAAATGCAATCAGACCAAAACTAGAACTGATAAAAATCTAATCTTTCCATCTACGCACCAAATAATTTCCCAAAAACAACATCAAAAAAAATCCGACCTTGTACCGATTGACGAGATTCTTCCACTTGCATTTACACTGCTCAGGGCTCCTCCGATACCCTCTCTCCCTCATCCTCGTCGCCACAGCCTCCCACAGCGTCTTGTTCCTCCTCGACACATTGAAATCCCTCTCTAAATCAGCCCTAATCGCTATCAGATCTTTTGTCTCTTGCTGGCTCCATTGAGGCAATCTCTCCTTCTCAGGGTTTGGATGGAGAGGTTGCAGACCCGATAGCGTCCCCATCCGACCCGACATAGGATCGCCGTCGCCAGCTCCGCCTCCACCCATCATCATTGCCTGTAAACCCTAACCCCAATTTTAAAAATTGGGGGTTTTTTAGCTAATTTTGATGTTCGACTTTCTTTTGGTGGGAAACGAGAAGCAAGATGAGGAGAAAGAGTGACAATAATCTGGACAAGGGGGATAGTTGGAGTTCCGATATTGACGGTAGAGTTGGGATTTATTTACGAAATCACCCTATTGTTAGTTAGGAACGCATTATTGGTTTTGCGAAGTTTTTATATTTACTGCATGTCTTTGTGATAGCTTGCTAGTGTCCATTAAATATGGAAAACAAAAATGGTCTCCATTATTGTAAATAGGAAAGTATTCTGCAATTGGTTATGTTGTTTTGTCTCTTCAAAAAAAAAAAATTTGTCATTTTCTAAAAAATTACCGAGTAGAATTAGTATTGTGTGACGATTGCATTTTTGATAATGATTTTAATTATAGATAATTTTTTGAGCTCTGTAGGCACTAATCAAACCCCTTGGATCCAATCTAACCAAAGATAGTTTGAATCAAGTCTTGATAATATATATATATATATATATATATATATATATACGGAAAAATGTGTCCAGGCCCCAAAAACAGAAAGTTCATGTGACCCGCCCCCTTGTATTTTGCCCCATGTGTATAAGCCCCAAATACACACTGTATTTGTGTTAAGGCCCCAAAGTACCAGATCCTGAGAAAAGCCCAACAAAAGTTACAAATTTACCCTTTGATTTGATTGAGCTTGGTAACTGCGCCCATCCCTTTAACCCCATCTCATCTCTCTCTCTCTCTCTCTCTCTCTCTCCCGCCCCCCCCCCCCTCTATCTCTCAGCTTCTCCTTCTCTCTCACTTCCGTCATGGCCGCTGAAAATTGATCAGACCCTGGGGAGGTCGTGGAAGGCGAAGGCGAGGACGGTGGTCATGGAGTCGGAGGTCGGGGAGTCATCTTAGAAACAGCTCGTGAATGCGGGTTCAACAAACACGGAACATGGTCCGGGGACCCGCGAGCTGATGGAGCCCGAAGCTTTGGTCTGATGCATCGTTGTTCTCCCCTTTCTAGGTTACGGAATATCTTTACCCAAATCAATGTTTTAATCAAGATAGTGCTCTTGTTTTCTTGTAATTTATGAAGGGAATCGATATTGGGTTTTTGTAGTTTTTCTCTTTCATTTAATTGAAATATGATCTCCTTGGATTCTTGAACAGTGGTTTGGGTTTTTCTTTAATGCATTTTTCTTGTGTGATTTGGTGATTGAGAGAGTTTTGTATAAGAGATTAACAGCAGAAATTCAAAAGCTCACATTGAATCTTCAGGCATATCGACATTTAGCTAAAAATTGAAGATAATGTGATTAAAAGTCGACTAAAGAATCTAAGAACCTGTGAATTTGAAAGGGGGGTCAAGGAAAATTAGAACTATAAATGTTAGTTCTAAGGGCTGTCATGTTAGTTCTAAGGGCTGGAATGTTAGTTCTAAGGGCTGAACTGTTAGTTCTAAAGGCTGGACTGTTAGTTCTACCAGCTTCCATGTTAGTTCTGTCATCTCTTACGTTAGTTCCACCCTCTTTCATGATAGTTCTGTTATCTCCTACGTTAGTTCTGTTCGCTGCCATATTAGTTCTGTCCGTTCTACCTTCTTTATGAGAACATTATAAACAACAATATCAGGACGAACACCATTTTTAAGCATCATTCTTAAAGTTTAAACCCAGCAATTAGATTGCTATGCTTGCACAAGCAATCGACCAAACTACAGTATGCTATGTCATCTGGCATAAATCCCCTCATTAGTATTTGAAAGAAAATTATTGCTGCTTCCTTCAACATTCCTTGCACAGTTATTCCCTTGAGAAAGATGGTGAAAGTAACTATATCAGGTGAAAATAACTACATGAATTAGAACTAGAACTAACTTGAAGTGAGTTACAATCAACATAATGAGTTAGAACTAACAAAGAGCACAAGAGCCTAAAACTAACATGAATTAGAACTAACATGCAGTGGGTTAAAACTAAAATGAATTAGAACTAACATATAGTGGGTCAGAACTAATATGAATTAGAACTAGAACTAACATGCAGTGGGTTAGACAAAGAACGAGTTAGAACTAACATGAATTAGAGCTAGAACTAACATGAAGTGAGTTTGAACTAACAAAGAACAAGTTAGAACTAACTTTAAGTGAGTTAGAACTAACAAAGAGCAAGTTAGAACTAACAATAAAGTGAGTTAGAACTAACAAAGAGCAAGTTAGAACCAACATAAAATTATTTAGAACTAACAAAGAGCCCAAGAGCCCAAGGCCCAAGGCCCAATCAAAGACCTTTAAATATATATTGTAGGTGTAGTGGTTTGAACTCCTGACCTCCTCTCCAAATTCCCAAGCTTTACCACTTGACCAAGTAGCCAAAGTATTAATGTTAGTTCCACTTAAAGTTAGCTCTTACTTGCCATTAGAACTAACATAAAATAAGTTAGAACTAACATGAAAATAAGTTAGAACTAACATGAAATAAATTAGAACTAACATGAATTAGCTATTGATAGAGTTTAAAAAAGGGCATAAATAAGTAGAGTTAGCTCATGTTTGTTCTATCGAAGCTCATGTTAGTTCTAATAAATTAGAACTAACTTGTTATAAGATAGGACTAATTTGGTATAAATTAGAGCTAACTTGTATAAAATAGAACTAACTTTGTATAAATTAAAACTAATTTGTTATAAAATAGAACTAACTTGGTATAATTAGAACTAACTTGGGATAAATTAGAACTAATGTGGTTAAAATTAGAACTAACTTGTTATAAGATAGGACTTAACTTGGTATAAATTAGATCTGACTATTGTCCGATTTGCTAGCACACTTCTAAAAATAGATCTAACATGGTACCTATTAGAACTAACAAAACAGACAATAGAACTAACAAGAGCGTTAATAGAACTAATAATAGAACTAACAGAACTAACACACTGAGCATTAGAACTAACAAAACAGACATTGTACCTAATAGAACTAACAAAATAGTCAATAGAACTAACAAAACAGACAATAGACCTAACAAAACAGACAATAGAACTAACAAAACAGACATTGTACCTAATAGAACTAACATGCTACACATTAGAACTAGCATGCCACTGTACAGAACTAACACACTGAGCATTAGAACTAACACGAAAACACATAGAACTAACACACTGAGCGTTAATGAAACTAACTCTCATTACAACTAACAAGAGCGTTAATAGAACTAACAAAATAACTAACACAACTAACACACTGAGCATTAGAACTAACAGAACAGACAATAGACAATAGAACTAACAAAATAGTCCAATAGAACTAACAAAACAGACAATAGACCTAACAAAACAGTCTATTAGAACTAACAAAACAGACAATAGAACTAACAAAGCAGACAATAGACCTAACAAAACAGTCAATTAGAACTATCAAAACAGACAATAGAACTAACAAAACAGACAATAGACCTAACAAAACAGTCAATTAGAACAAACACAACAGACAATAGAACTAACAAAACAGACAATAGACCTAACAAAACAGTCATGGTACCTAATAGAACTAACATGCTACACATTAGAACTACCCCGCACAACTAACTCAGTATATAGAACTAACACACAAAAACAGCAGTAAATATAGATATAACTGGTCAGCACTAACACGCCAGCTAACATAAGTACAAAGAAAATCAGTACTAACCCGAAGAAGGGGTAAAATTAAAACTGTATTTGTTCAGATGAAAAATATAAATAAAACTAGGCCAATGCGTTAAGCATTAAACTCGATTGGTGCCGGATCTTCATTTGTTGCTACCTTCGCTGGATCGAAAGCGATCTGAGAAACCCCTTTCACCGTCAGTTGCCTTCCTTTTCCCCCGACCTGACTTATTGCGATGTGAGGATGGAGAGCTTGGAGCCGTGGAACCACTATCCGCCCCGGCTGGGTCTAATGGGCGATTATCATTGGGTGTTGGGAGAGCTCTGGGATAATTGGAACCCCCGACTCCTTGGTTGCGGAGAAACAGCTGCCACTGGTCTCTTTCGACCGTCATGTTTCTCCCGTCCCAAACAACCTCAATTAACTCGGGCGTGGATTCTTGAAGCAATTCCAACTTCTCCCCGCTCTGGCCCTTCTCCAGTCTCAATTCTAACAGGTATCGTGCCAGTTCTAACAGGAGCTCAACTAGAACTAATATAACCACTAGAACTAACGCTTATATTAGAACCAACACTAGCTGGAAGTAGAGCTAACATGAAATCAACTAGAACTAACACGGGAACCACCAGAACTAACATGAGCTTAACTAGAACTAACATAGCCACTATAACATGGTATAAACATATTAGTTCTACTTAAAGTTAGTTCTAACATGAATTAGAACTAAGTTAGAACTAACATAAAATAAGTTAGAACTAATATAAAATAACGTTTACCACTAGACCAAATAGCCTAAAGTATTTATATTAGTTCTACTTAAAATTAGCTCTAACATGAATTAGAACTAAATTAGAACTAACATAAAATAAGTTAGAACTAACATTAAATAACTTAGAACTAACATTAAATAACTTAGAACTAACATGAGTTATTGCTCATGATAGAGTTCAAAAAAGGGCGGGAAATTTCCCTCTATTTTTTTCATCAGATCGCATTAATGGGCGTGACTTTCCATGTAGTTTGTGGACCAGATGTCTAGGGAAGATAAGTGGAGGGGTAATTTCGGGTTTTTTTTCAAAATACAATCTTTTTTTTTATACTGCTGACGTGGAGGGACCTTAAAATATTAAATGGTACTTTTTGGGGCTGAATCACATGGGGCAAAATACAAGGGGGCGGGTCACAT
>BQKN01066088.1:466083-486331 GCA_022839385.1 Asparagus kiusianus
CTCTAGCATTTTCCTATTTTTTTACTCAAACAAATATTATATCTGCGTACAAAATGATAAATAATTATGGGTAGAAGTAAATATTAATATATTGTTTATTTAACGAATACTAGTCTCAGACGCTCCACAAGTTGTAAATTGAGGTGTTGTTCGATACTAAGAGCATCTCCAACAGCTTGCCCAAAAATTTCTTCAAAACGGGGAAGTAAAAGTCATATTCTCCAAATTATTTTTGCTGCAACTCCAACAGCTTCCCTATTTTAAAGAATGTTGTATTTATTACAATAATAAAAATATTCTATATCCCTATTTTGGGATGCTCTTATGCATTGGAACTGCCCCCATGGTTTTTTTTTTGTAATTACGGATTTTGTTTTGTGTTTATTTTCTCCTCCATTCCGTTTTGAAGAATGTGATGCATTTATGACAAAAGCTCTCTACAAAAATTTACAGAATGCTGCAGATTTGGGGAAGACTCCCTATTTTTTCTCCTTCATTCATATTTTGGGGAATGAGATGGGGAATCTGTTGGACAAAAAAAGCCCAAAATTCTCCAAAAGTGAGAAATACCAATAAAATGGAGAAGCTGTTGGAGATGCTAAGTGCGGTTCTGACATTATTTCTAGTCTCACGCATTCACAATAAGAAAGAGAAGCTAAATGATAAATTGGACCGGAAAAAAAAACATCTTAATATCCTCTGTTCCAAATAAAATAAAATAAAATAACTACAATTAACTATGTAACGAATGTGCTTGCAGGCAGAATTATACCTTTTACCATATGCTTGAGTTTTCACAGAAATATGGAGAATTTTATAACCAGCAAAAGTTAATAACTAAGCTAGTTACAATGTTTATTTGTTCTTAAATCGCATTTACCCATCTGAGTAACAATAAAAAAAAAGTTGCGCGTATTCATTATGAAGACACACAAAATATATAGACTCACCCAACTAAATAATCTATTGCTTTAGAGGGTAATATTCATTTACTCAGCTGTATATTGGCAATTGTTCAACAGTAGAATTAAAACATATTAACAATCTATTCGCCCTGAGAGTCCTATCACCTAGAGATGTTAACATTTTAACAAGTCCTAGACTCCTAGTTATAAATAAAAATCATAATCGAGACTTTAATCTGCATGTTTATGAGATTCAAGTGTACCCCAAGAACAACAAATTCCTGAATTAGCAAACTATATGTATTAAAAAACCAAGATTAAATGAGTCAATTCTCTATGTAACAAAAATCTTTTAGTTGGCAAGTTAATAAATAAAAATTATAACGTTTTTTCAGTTAAGAATCTGATGATCATATCATACTCCCTTTAAAAACACGAGTTTGGGAAAATCTTTCTATGGTCAGTATTACCATTAGTTTTTTTTAATATTACATTGTTATCCTAATCTATTCTAATTTTAATCATATCTTATCTAATTCCACGTGAACTATCTATAGGTCAACAATTTAAAAAAAGTTATTTTTAATATTTTACTTAAATCTTAATATATCCAAATACTAATTATATCATATATTAACTCCATATGGACTACCTATAACTCAAAAATATAAAAAAATAAGATTAAGAAATTATACGTAAATAACATATTATAATACATGAAGTATTATAAAAAAACCCAAAAGTTTTAAAAATTGCATATAATAGCCTTAAAAGTTTAAAATTACACAAAACACCTTGATTTTTTAAAACTTAAAAACAAACATGATATCTAAAATTTAAAACTTGTAATTAACACCCTCAATATTTTAAAAATTGTAGAAACAACCTTAAAAGTTTAAAGGCTAAACTACATTTATATATCCTATGTGTTTCACTCCTAAGCAGTTATATACCCTAGGTTACAGAATATAGCAAAAAATACCCTGAGTTGGCAAAAAATTGCAAGTTGGTACCTTCTGTTAACCAGTTGTGAGAATATTCTCTGAAATATTCTCTCATGCTGGACCTATGACCAACTTGAATACTTATTACCCTCATTTATTATATTATTTACTGTATTACCTATCCCCCCACCCCCACCCCGCAAATTAGATTATTTTCATCATCATCTTCTTCTTTTCATGGCCTCCAACTTCTTCTTCCTCTTTAATATAGGTAACAGTAGAAAATAAGAGCTTTCACTATGTTGGGGGGGGGGGGGGGCTAATTCTTAAAGAGGGGCATTATTGTTCTTTCATGTATTTTTTAACACCGTTAGCTAAATTTAAACAGTTACCAACTCAAGATATTTTTTTATTATGTTTTGTAACTTAGGGTATATAACTGCTACAAGAGCAAAAGAATAGGGTATATAAGTGCCATTTAGCCATGTTTAAATTATAAAAAATATTCTAAAAATTAAAGATTTCAAAACTTAGAAACAACATAGATGGATTCCAGGGATTACCATTAGGCACATAAAAATTTAAAATTAGTAAAAAAATAACCTCAAATGTACAAAAATTATAAAAACTCTCTCAAAAATAAAAAAATATTTAAAAATTCTAAAATTTAAAAACTTATAACTGGTACACATCAAATTTAAAAATTATTAGTAGATTGATAAAAATTTAAAAATTCTAAAAACAACCCAAAATTTTAGTAATTATAAAAATACCTTCAAATTTTCAGAGTTACGAGAAATATTGTAACATTTAAAAACTTATCACCAATACATGAAACATGAATATTATAAGCGCCCAACTTAAAATTTAAATTTTTTATAAAATACTATCAAAGTTTAAAAATTGTAAAACACACCCTCAAAAGTTTAAATCACAAAAAGACTAAAATTTGGCAAAGAAAAGACTAAATGTTTCATATTGTTACATTAAGATATAATAGGTTAGCATTAATTGACTATAATGTATAAAGTTTTATCTTTAATGTTGATAATATTTGTTTATAAAGTAAAAAAAGACAATGAGTTATGTATGAAGAAACTATCAGAAAGTTCAGAGATATCCTTTAAAAGAACTAAGTTGTTTTCATTTCAAATGGAGAAGTGAATGAAATAAACTCAAAATTCATAAACATTCATGAATCACCTGAATTGACATTGATAAAAAGCATATCGAGCAAATAAGCACTAACCGAGTTCTCCTTGAAGAACATATTGAACAATTATGTCCTAATTAAAAAAACGTTATTCATGAAAAGTACAAGAAAATTAGTAAGTACTTATAAATTTCCATACTTTATTCTAAAATACTGAAGGAATCATAAACTTAATATAAAATTTCATATAAATAATCTTGCAATAGAAACTAAAGTGAAGCCATTGATCAACTACATTGCAAGATATAATAAACTAGATAAGATGAGAAAAATCACTATAATGGACAAAAAAAATATGCACATGATACTTAATTACTATAGTGTAAGTAAAAAAAATTAAAATTGATATTTTTCTTTTCTCTATATAGTGGCACAACTCTGCAAGTATCCTTATTTGGGGATATGACTATCAACGAAAGATTAATTTTGAAGAACACGATCAAAGATAAGCATGTAATAGTACTATCAGATTTCAAGATCTTTAAATACGAAGGTAACATGTTTTACAACTAAAATTCTTATTAAAGGGCACTAAATATAAAATTCATCTTATACCTATCTCAAATTTATATGAAAGATATGCATGTCATCGTAAATTGTGTTAATAATATATCAACTTATTGAAAAAATAAGAGATAGATAAGCAAACCAAGTGTATGTAGGAAAATTGCAATAAAGAAGATAAAAGAAAATTTGAATTGATTCCTTTGATCTTGATTACAACTTGATTACAAAAGAGAGGAGAACGAAATTGGTTCTTCCCCTTTGTTTAAAACTGGGTTCTTCTTGGTAGCGATGGAATGCCTCCTTCGATTGCTTGCGTCGAATTTGCTCTCCGTTGACGATCCGACCGTCTCTTATCTCGTGGGAACGATGAACTTCTGTAGGAAGTTTTATACGTAACTCTTTAATGAGTTTAAGAACTCTGAACGAGTTAAAACTCTATAGATAGAGTTGTTAGAACCGAAAATTCGGTTAATGATCAAGCTGTATCTGTTGTCGAAGAATCCTCTCGGATCTGATCTCCTGAGATTGATTCAAAAATCCTATCTCCAAGGATTTCGTTGCTGCTAAATCTCCAACCTGTGCGGTTTAGATCTCTCAAATCCAACCTGTTCACTCTTTGGTTTTTCAAAGAGCCCGCCTCCAACTCTCTCGAGTTTGTTGAGTTTTTATAGGGGGATAAGGGGTTGTAACTGACCCCTATATCCGCTCCTACGTGGGCGAAAATCCCTCAGAACGTGGGGAATCAGTTCTGAAACCGTTCGACTCGTGTTTGAACAAGTCAAACGCCCAATCTGGCGTTCAGAACCCAACTTCGTGTCTTAGGATTGAGACGCGAAGTTGGGTGTTAGCTGAACATTGATGAACGCGAGGGTCGCTCGCGTTTTGGCTTGTTGCCTGCTTGGTGACGCGGGGGTCGGTGTGGGTTGAACCCCTACGAACGCGAGGGTCGCTCACGTTAATTTGTGACTTGGAAACGCGGGGGTCGCCTGCACTTCCATGATTGTGACGCGGGGATGACTTCCGCGTTTTAGAAGAAGTTTGTTGACTCGTGACTTCTTCTATAAGGCGTTGCAAAGACCATTGTTCTGTAATCCTCGCTTTAGCTGTTGTAGAGTGTGAAAGTCGTCAGATTGTAACCTTCACTGTAGATTGTGAGGACTGCTGAATAGAGTTTCCATCAGTTGTCGGAAGTGTCATCGAATTGTAACTCTTCTCGATCTACGTGAAAAGGCCTCCATTCGCAGTTTCTTCGCTTATCGACCCGAAAACTATTTGATTATGGCTTCCGTTGTAGGAGCTTAGACGGGAATCAACATCCATGGTGTCTTTTAGACGAATATTTGCCCACCACTCTCTACCAAGCAACTCACTAACTAAATCCAACCTTTTATTTCTAAAATCATTACACTGCTCATCAGCATCTCTATTAGTCATGATGTTGTCGCAGCCATCAAGATCAATCATCTCAGAAATGAGGTTGTGTTTGCGGTGGTTTGATAGTGACCTTTATCGTAGGGGTTTGTTTTAATCAGCTATCCACTGCGATTTTTAGACAGCCTACACCAAGCAAATATCCATATAACACTATAAAGGGAAAAAATATTACACTTTAAAGCTAATATGCAATGCTCATTCAGAACAAGCTGCTAAAACAAAAACATCTCCATCAAGGCTCTTTATAAATACAACACAAATTTAAATTATTTAATATTTTTAAAAATAACTTAATTTTTTGAGTAAAATCAGGAATATTTAGAAGTGATTTTTATGAACACTTTTATTTTTTTTATATGGTTATGTGGATGATTTTATCATATAAAAGTGTAATAGAGTTATCATTAATATTTATTTTATGATTTTTTCTAAAGTCTATCAGTGATTAGCAACAAAATTTGTATTCTCTTTAGTTTCATTCTAGCCCACTTTAATTAATCATGTTGTTTTATTGGCTTTAATTATTCATCCTTCTTTTATAACATTATCTTTTCAAATGTTTTTTTACTTTTACAACATTATACCTTCTTAAGTCAAGCTTGGTTTCATACCAATCTAAATAACGTGAAAATTCAAATTAGCTTTAGATTATAGTTATTTCTTATCAATTCAATTATTGGATGAAAATTTTAAATTTGGTGTAGCCTATTCAAACAAATATTAAAAAAAATTACAATAATAAAGTTTGAAAACATAAGTGAGAAAAACAATCAAAGTGGAACCGAGAAACAAATTTTTGTAAAGAAATAAGTCAAAAATACCTAATCATAGTATTTAACCATGTGCATTGCACGTGCATAAATCCTAGCATTCATAAATTCCTAGGTTTTCTGTATGAAGTGGCCTCTCCTCAACTCAACTGTTTAGAAGAAGGGGGGAGAAAGCAATTATCGAGAGGGTTATTTGCATACATAGCCCTTACATTATAAGTATTTGCAAAATTACTATTTAAATCATAATATTTAAAAAAACTACCCCACAAATTATCAACTTCGAGCGAAAATACCCCTAAAATTGAAAACCATCAACTTGGTGAGTAAAAATTCTATAATTTTGTTAATAATTTTTACAGTGTAGTTGCACATTAGCCTATTACAGTTGATGATTCGAGGGGTCTTTTTGCAAATATTGAATTTAGAGGATGCAAATATTGATTTTCGGAGGGTAGTTTTGCAAATATTAGTAGTTTAAGAGGTATATATGCAAATAGCCCTTGTCTAGACTCCTGACGGGTCCTCGGACCCGCTAACGCCTGAACCGTCATCTGGCTGAACCGGATCAGATAAAGATAAAAAATGTGAACGAGACCCGACCCGATTAAATACGCAAATAAAAATCTCATCGGCGGCGGTCCCTTAGCTCTCTCTCTCGAAACGCCCAGAATCCCCAAATCGAGCGAGCGAGCGAGAGAGCTAGGGTTTCTTGCAGTCTAGGGTTTCCTCAAATCCTCGATGTTCATCCCTTCAGATAATCCCTTCATCTGAAATCAAATCCTTTAAATCCCTCTTCTACTCAATCAATCTCTCCTTCTTCATCTCGATCTAGGGTTTCAGTCCCCAAAATTATGATCATTTCGCCTTCGGTCGCCATCTCCATCTCGATCCATCAGAATCTTCGCGCTTTTGGCCCCGGTCTCAATCCCTTCGCACCTCACGGCATGGGGAACTATTCGCTCTCTCGCTAATCCTCTACCAGTTAAAATAGCAATCTTGAGTACTATGTAAACTCGAATCTCGCGGTTTCAATTATTCAGCCATATTTTGGGAGTTTTAGGTCTATCTGAAGATTTGACTTCTTGAATTTGGGAGATATTGGCGGTCAAGTATGCTGCAGGAACGGGAAATCTGGCGGTTTGATTTTCAGGACGAGCAACAGGAGCGGCCGAGGCGGCAGCTGTCGCGGAGGCAATCGTTTAACCAGGGATGGAAAGAGAGGGACGATAGGGGCTGGACCTTGCTCCATATTGCGGCTCGCAAGGGCGACCTTAAGGAGGTTGGTTTTCTTGGTGACAAGTTTGATTCCTTTGGGCGGTAGATTATATCAGTGTTATTTTTGGTCGTATATATTTTAATTATTAGGCTATTGTTGCACACCACGGATTGCACGTATAGTTGTTTTATAGATTTTGTAATGATGAAATCTAAGCTAATATCATTAGAAACCTTGATGTGCAAAATTAATCTAACTGTTGTTCTATATTCTTTCGCGTCCAATTCGACACCTGAATAGATATAGTCACTCACCTCCATACCATGGCCCAACATCAACCTCATACTTTGCAGCTTTTCAATTTCCTTAGGGACGGTGCAATGAGCTGCATAGTGTCTGATACAAATGGAATTCTACACTTATAGGAAACTACTTAAAAATGAAAAAGCATAAAAGTTGAAGTTTAATCTTGTGCTCAATGAATATTATTCAACTATTATCCTATAGTGCATGTTTGGCATCTAGGAAGTGCTTGGAAAGTACATGAAAAGTGGGAAACGGTTTGAACGCAATTTTACTTCTTATTTTTTCCTGCTTGGCAATTAGGAAGCGCTTGGAAAGTAAATGGAAAGGGTGTGGTGTCACATTAAACTTTTATAACCCTGCACTTTCTCAAATTCTCTGAGAAAGCGGATGGAAGATGAATTAAAAGGAGTGAGAAATCATATTTTGTTATACCTCCCTTTTCTTTCATTTACCACTATCCATATTGCATAAAAACCAAACAATATGCATAAAGAAAGTGGATGTCAAGTCATATGCGACATCCCGTTTTTTCACTCTTTTCACTTTTCATAATTCAAGCAAAATTTGTAAATAAAAGTCATGAGAAAATTTGTTTCTCTCACGTTTTATTTTCCATTTAGAGGCTGTTTGGTTCATTTGAAAACGTAACAAAACCCTTAGAAATAACCTGACTTCACCCCCCTAGATTTCCATTGGCCAATAAAATAATAGTCCACTATGCGTCAACCTTTGTTTTTTATGAGTGGTAACGTCACCATGATGGTTCCATTGTAGATTTCCAAACTGTGGTTTGACTGGTTTATTAATTTTTCTTTGGTTTGATCCAAACTATGGATTGTAATGGAAATTATTTTCCACTCATGTTCTAAGGACAAACCAAAGAAGGTGAACAAGTTTCCCAAGAAACCCCCAGAAAACTGTGGAAAAAGTTTATTTTACTACTAAGTTGGGTTTTCTAGAATTTCCGGAAAACAATCAAACAGCCCCTCGTTCTCCGTTGCAGAACACGCCTTTAGAAGGTGTTTGAAATGGAAAGGTAAATAGAAAATTGAAACTGGAGAAAAAGCATTTTCTCAAGAAACCACTTTCTTATTATTCTCTTTGTAAATCTTGTTTGGATGAAACTGGAGAAATGGAAAGTTGAGGTGTGGTAGTTGGTGTGACACTCATGCTTTACATGTTGTTTGATTACTTTTGTAAAATGGTTGGTGCAAAGGGTTAAGATACGAGGAGGAATGCAATGTCAATTTCTCACATCTCAATGCAATATCAGTTTCTCTCATCTCAATTCACTTTCCATCAACTTTCTCAGAAATTGTGAGAAAATTAAATAGGAAATGTGATGTCAACCTCTTAAATTTCCATTTACTTTCTAATCATTTTAGAGTTGTCAAATAGGAAAATAGAAACTAGATCCGCTTTCAAGTATTGGGTTCACTTTCCAGTTACTTTTTTGCTTGTCAAACATGCTCAGTATGCAAATCAAATTGCAACTAAGTTTGGGATTTAAAGCTTTATCCGCCACATCAAGTCAAAAAAGTTGTCGATGACAACATTATGATATCGAATATTTTTAGATGTGTATACAAAATCTTGAACATCCTTCTCACCAGACTTGATGTCATCGAAAGTATCTGTGGATTCGATAAATATTGTATCATGAGGATAAATTTTTAAGAAGTTGATCGTCGTGTTATATATTTGTATCAATCCACCAATCAAACATGAAAGAGTACCTTTTGGAGCCTCTTAAACTCCCTCGCTTTACACCACAACTTCAAGGTTGTGAGGATCCTTTTTCTATGGGCCAAAACTTGGACTTGCGCTCCGGCACTGGCATCAGTCTTTTTGAAATGCATATTAAAAGTGTCTGATATTGGTGTCTTCATGATAAAAATGTTTGCTTTGCATAGGCTGTCTATTGCTTAACTGTAAAAATAGCTGGAACGAGTTTGTCATCTATTGCCATCTTTTCTCTATGTATTCAAATCCAAATTGTATTCATAAGCGCAAGTTTATTGCATGTACCTACTTTTTCATTTGGAAACTTGCTGTTGATTGATCCATCGCTTGGAATGCACCTATCAAGTTTTAAATTGAATTAATTACATGTTGAAAGTCTGCTTACCCTTCTATGGTTTGTTATAACCATCATTACCATGTAGAGTTCATTTGCGAGAAATTTCAGTATGTGAGCATATCCGTCTAAGTATTGCTTCCTTTCTTATTAGTTCATTTTATGATTGTTGATGTGTTTAAAAGCTGGCTGCTTGTCCATATGAGTATATAGGCAAGTTTTTATCTATGTACTTTGGAATTTTTTTTGAAAGAAACTGCCACGATTTCTTATATGCTGAAATGGTGAGGGAAATATCTTCCTTGCTGGATATTGTGTCGTCCTTTTAGTGCACAACATGAACAGCATATTAGAATGGGAATAGTCCAAATGAGCAACGATTATTACAAACGAAGATATCACTAGAGAATTTGTTTGCTAACTTTATATACTGAACCATTGAAAATGTCCTGTTGCAGGGATTTTCTCCTTGATGAGAACCCTTAAATCTCTAAGAGCCTTCTTTAGTTGCTTCAGTTCTTGCATATCTTTTGGCACCCTTTTTTATTTTATTTTTTATTTTACATTTAAAACACAGTGACATATATTGGTAGAAGGTAGCATGTTTTTTTATTGGTTTTTCCTCTGCAGGTCATAATTTTATATGTTTCGTTTTCTTATCACAGGTAAGACGGCTATTGGATAAAGGCATGGATGTCAACACGCCTGCGTGGGGACCCAAATCTCAGGGGGAGACCCCTCTACACCTTGCTGCTCAAGGTGGACACATCAAAGTTATGGATGAACTGCTTGAACGTGGTGCCAACATAGATTCCAGGACTAAAGGCGCTTGTGGCTGTAAGCTTGTTTGAACTTATTGATCAAGTTTTAAAGAGCATTTTAAGAACCATGTAAACCCTTGTATTCATTTATTTGTTCTGTGTATTTGTATATGTGAATTTTAGTTGTTGTCCTTGTATTCCATCCATGGCAATAATATGCCCCAAAGAGATATCAACCATGGGTCGCCCCCAGTCCAGTGATCCAAAAGTTGATATCCCTTTGGTGCACCGTTTAGTCTATGCACCATTTAGTCTATGTTGTAGGGTAGTGTACTATATACTTTTTCCTATCGTGAGTTCTTTCTGTTCCTTATTTTTATGAATTTGAAACTTAAATTGTGGGTTCTTAGTTGTTGATTGCTGTAACGCGTGAGCAGGAAATTAATTTCAGACCTTTAGAAAAGTTGTGTTTAATATGAAATAATACACTGCAAGCTTTTATGATTTATGCTTGCACTAATCCTTGTTATTTGTTCAGGGACTCCTCTTCATAGTGCAGCCAAGGAGCGAAACAAAAAAGCTGTCAAATTTCTAATAGAGAATGGTGCTTTTCTGCCTCCGGACATTTTCGATCACAGGTTCAATCCACCCCTCCATTACTGCAGTGGTCTGGAATGGGCATACGAGATGAAGCGCCAACAAGATGAAGGCTTCTCAAGCAGTCAAACCTCTTGCAGCTCCGAGAACTAAATCAAAGCTTCAGTTTGAATCTTTGATCGCTTGATATGGAATTATATATGTTCATTATACTTGGGGAATGTATCTACTGTGTTTCAGTTGTAGCATGGCTGCCTTATTTTCATCTGTCTGGTGTGATGGCCATTTGTGACATTAAAAGAATAATGCCTAAATAAAGTGGTTTGTTTGTAGTGAGAATCATGTTGGTTCTCAGTTGACTGTGGTCAAGTTTTAATCCTAATGTTAATGAGAAAAGACCGCTTTCTCTCTCTTTTTATCTCATACTTAAATTTTTTATTTATGTCATGACTTGGTTTATGTTTTGTTGCTTTATAACTTTCATTACTCTTTGTTCTTTTCGTACAAGGAAAAAAAAATAGATTTATGTTTTTGGATAATTTTGGCCTCTCTTGTTAATTAAGGCTAGTGAGTAGGGGTGCATTCGGTCCAGATATGGTTTGGATATAACACTTATTATATTCGTATCCGTTTTCTAAAAACGCATACGGTTACGGATATGCGTCGGTTGGAAAAAGTGAAGACCATATCCGCGCTAAGGGGCTGTTTGGTTGGTTTCCTAAAAACCAAGAAAAGGAAATCGGTACAAGGAAATCAATAAAATAATATTTTTATCCATTTCCATCCCTAAAACTCACCCACAACATCCAATAAAATATTATTTTTATCCTCCAACTCATCTCATTTCATCTTCTTTCTTACCTTTAAAAATAAACCAAACACAAGAAATGTGTCACATCATCCAACTCATCACATCTCATTTTATCTCATTTTTAAAAATCACACACATCATCCAATAATATTGTGACAACTCATCTCATCTCATTAAACATTTCTTTCCACTCATTTCCTCAAAAAAAAACAAGAAAATTAATTTCCTTAAGTACATGTCACATCATCCAATAATATACCTCCAACTCATCTCATCTCATCTATTTTCTTATTTTTAAAAACGAACCAAACACAAACAACCTCAAAACATCATCCAATAATATACCTCCAATTCATTTCCTTATTTTTTTAACCAACCAAACAACCTCAAAACAAGTTTTTAAAAAAATCACTCACATCATCCAATAATAAGGTGACAACTCATCTCATCTCATCTCCTATTCTATAATTTCCTTTTTTTTTAACCAACCAAACAACTTCAAAGTAATTATAATAGGAAATAGGTTTCCTAAAGTTTGATTTCCCAGTTTTTTTGGCCAAACGAACAAGCCCTAAACGGAAACGGATACTGTTCGGACATTAGAGAATCAGATGTCGGTATGATCACATTATATTTTTATTCATATTTTTTCTTAAATGATCATCCGGATATCCGAACCGTACGGTTATTTTAAACGAAATAACTTGGATTTTAAAAGTGCTAGATATAATTGTTTAAAAGTCATTTCTTAAAATCATTCGATTGAGTGAAGACCAACATCTGATATTACAATGTCAATCAAGCACTTCAATCTGATCGGATAGCCAAATGGGGTAAAAAAAAAGGATTTATTGTACTGCGATCCTGGCTGTTCTCCTTCCTCGCCTAAAAGGCCCAGCTAGCAAGCAACTCCCTTACATATCCAACCCCGCATTTCTTCCAAAATTAAGAACCCAGACAAAAGCCATCGCTAAAGTTCTGTTTGTGTGCCTTTTCATCAAAGTGCTAAAAGCACACTGCTCCTTTGTCGCCTTTATTGGGCCCCAAGAGATGGTAGGAGAATCCCATCCCATCTTTTTTTTCCATTCAACACAAAAAAGGACAGTTAGGCTTAGCTAATCTCATTAATGAAAATCTGTCCTGTTGCAATTCTACGTAGGGCAAGTGTTTTTTTTTTTTTTTGGGTCCATTTATGTCTTCACTAAATAAGATGAAATAAAAAATCAATATGAAAAAAAATCAACAGTATGTGTATTCGATCTTTTTACCAACAAACAAAATCAACACATGCAAATAATAGACAACATCAATATGAAAAATAGATTACTAGATTAGCTCAAGCACATCTCAACTTAAAATTCTCTTCTCAAAAGGAAATGAGCTGGTCCCTAATAAGAAAAAAAAAAAGGCAAGCTAGGAACCTTAGTACGAAGAAATACCAAAAGGATAAAGCCAAACAAGAAGGGAAAAAAAAAAAAATTAAATGAGGGACAGATTGATGGAAGCTTAACCTCAAAGACTACTCATCAACTCAACACGTATAACCAAATATAAACTCCAATGTAACAGGTCAACCACTCTCTTTCATAAATCTAATTAATGAGAGAAAGTATGTATATATACAACCACAAACTTTTGAGGGACATTAGAGAAAATATGGACCCAACAAACTTAATTATTGGAAAAAAAGAGAGAGAGAAAGACAAAGAGAAAAAACATTGCAGATAATCCGTAGAGGTAACTTTATATTAATAATAATAATAATAATAGTAATAAAACCAAAACATCAATTTTGTCCTTTTCCAAACTTCCTTCATATATATATAATAATAACTTGCTTAAATTAAATTAAGAAGAAGGGAATGATCCGACGGCCGTTGTTAATCCGGACTCATGCACAGTGCGGTAATTTTATTAGCCATGCAACGTACGCGTTTCACTATTTGATTTCGCTGAGTGTGATTAATTAACATAAAGTATATACCACTTAATTTAGTCTTTAATTTGAGAGTACTTATTGAATTTAACATTTCGTAATTTCTCTTTTTTGGAGGTCAAACGACCTATATCAAATTATTGGATATTACATTAATTCCTGTTAGAAATTAAATGTTCTACGAGCTAGTGAGAGAAAACAAAAAGCAATCACAAAATGCATGAATTTTTTTGTGCATAGTTTGGCAATTTACTTGTATCCACTGTTGCACCAGAGTTACTTTCGTTTCTGATAAAATTATACAATTACAAGAAACAGTAACACCCGCATATAAAGATAGAGATTAAGCCTACACGCTACATGTAGAAGTACAACAATTCGTTTATCACCAAATCAATTTTTTTTAGCTTAATTGAACTGATCCAAATTTTAACTTTGTTAATTATGTCACCATTATAATTCTTATACGTTTCGTTTTATGTAGGACATGCAAAAAGTCTAAATTAAGGTATGCAAGTAAAGAAGGAACTATTAATTAAAATATGCCGGCCTGCACAAAAGCTTGACTACTACCAATTCTGCCTTTTAGCAAACAAGATCATGTGTAAGTGTGACTATCAAGTAACTTGCTAAGTTTGCAAGGATGGCCTTCAGCGGTCATAATAATATTTTTTGTAGCCGTCCTTGTGTAGATTTTTATTGGAATAACCTCCATTGATTGTGGCTAGGATTAAAAAAAATCCAATTAAAATGTACCCGAGTACAGTATTACATGTTTAATTAAAATGTAATTATTAAGCCTTGCAGTATGAAAGTGATCTGTAGGGGATATATTGATTACAATCAATCTCTCTCTCTCTCTCTCTATATATATATATATATATATATATATATATATATGAGAAATTGGAATATTGTTTAAGTAATATTTCATTCTCTTTATGATCTTTTTAATAGAACATTTCATAGAGTACACTTTAAGTAATTAAGTGGCTAATTAATTCCATTTTGGATTCTAGTTTTTTTATACCAATTATTGATTTGCACATGATCATACATTTATCTAAGTAAATCAAGAATATTACCCAATTAAGAAATTGGATCATACTTTGATTCTACTCGTTCTTATCCCTTTCAATCTTTGGATAGCTTTACAACATTTGTCATCATCATGATACATTTTAAAAGTTCATAATCTGCAAGAAGTATATAAAATTTTACAACAGACTATCAATCTGGCAGCAGAGCTCTATATAAATATCAAATCACCTGTGGCATTATCCATTAAATTAATACATATTTCGCCATTAAATGAACTAAAATGAAATACACAAAGTCAGCTCACTGATATCATTGGCCTAACTTATGCTTTAAAATAAATGAACCAAAAGAGCATCTTTGTCCCTTTCCCCAATTTCATTGATGTATACATATGATTAATTCACAATGACGTTAAAAATCAAGAAAATAATGAAGAAAATTGGTTATACAATCCTGTTCTAAATCTCTAGAATAAAATTTTATAGTTAGAGATGTCGACTTCACATCAACGCTATAAATTTAAAGTTGATATATAACTCATGATGTAGATTCCTACAATATTTAGGTGTATTACAGTAGCCAATGAATATGAGAGGTCACAGCCAGCTAGCATATGCTACTCATTAACAAATTAATTAACGTCACCTTCTCATTACATAGAAATCAACTGACTATTGGCTTAATATTAATTAGCATAAAGAAAAGAGCAATTTTGTCCTTTTTTCCAACTCCTTTTATATAAAGAAAATCTCTCGTACAAAGCAACTTGAACACTATATCTTGAGCGTGTAATAGTTTTAGCAAAAAATGGTACATACATGTACAGTCGCAACCATTTACAACAATTAAATACATGATTAATACGTAAGAAGTACATGACAGAAGAGTAACTAACAACCTTCAGTACTCTTAATATCTCATTAATGTATATGATCATGATTAACAAATTTGATTGTGATCATGATCTCTCCACTTCTTAATTAGTTATTGAACGCTAGCTACTTTGTGTTTTCACTCTTCCTTAATTCTATGAGTTTCTTGTCTCGAAGAGGGAAATGCTCAGAATTAGAGGGCAAGAGTTCATAAGCCAACATTGATATTGATAATTAAATCGCTTATTTACCCAAAAATAATAAACTTAAAAATATATCAAAGCTCATATTTTGATAGATATCTACAATTAATTAGAAGACTATATATTATCTAATAATGTCCCTAATTAATTCTTAGCATGTGCTGTTGCTTCTCCATTAGCAGATAACCCTATTTTATCTCCTAAAGTTCTAAAGTATGTGACATAAATAAGCAAAAATAATCAACATGTGCCGACCTACACAAAAGCTTAACCACATGAGACCCATTCCATAATGTAGCAAAGTTTGCGGAGTTTGCAAGGATGTTACTATGATATAATAATTAAAGAGGTATTCACATATATATTTTTTGCCGTCATCAACAAGATTGTTGATTTTAATTAATATCATCATCCATAAAGGCAAGAAAAATTTCAAATTAGAATATATATGGAAGTGTGCACTATAGTTAACAGGATTTTTATAAATAAAAAAAATTGAGTCCGGGATAATACATGAAGATAAAAAACGATAGGTTAATTCTCTACTATAATGTACACATGTTGTTTATTTAATCGAAGTATGACATTTTGTAATTGATTTATGAACTATTTTCTCTAATTTTAGCTTGCTTTTAGATTGTATAAAATTGAAAAAAAATTGGCATGAGCTAATAGATGACTGCAGCTATCATTTGTACTTTCGAGGAAATTTTCATCTATCCATCCTACAACAAGACAAACAAAAGACAATGAGTTATATAGGGTTTTGTATATATGTTATGAAAATATGTCAAAAATTACATCCAATATTTTACCTTTATCATCCTAAAGAAAGGTTTCCAGCACATTTTGAGTAACCCATCCATATGATATTGATTGAACAAGAAGATACATCCATTCGACAATAAATATGTGTCAACAAAGTGTAAAGTAGAGAAGGTAAAAAAGTGAATTATAGTTTTGCATAAAAGTCTCCTATTAAGGGGGGAAAAGGGAAAAAAATATCTCAAGCCTGAAATTTATCTTTATTTATAACAAACATATGTCATTAAAGTTTAACTTCTGATAATGATGTATCATTTGTTGTTATCATCTGAGACATCTAAAGGCTTGAGTTTAGCTTCCAACTAGGGGTGCTAAACCGTATCTGTTTCCGACCAAAAATCCGTAATCATATCCGGTAGGATACGGATGTGGTTACTCAAATCTATAACCGATATGATATGGTTACAGATATGGTTTTGTAGTGAAATATCCGTATCAGAAATATCTGAATACATATTAGTCATACTCTTATGATAGTTTTGATTTTGATTCTTAGATTATGAATTTCTGGTTAATTTTGATGACCAAGATGTCTAATCTTAACTTTTCAGTTATAATGAATATATTAACGAACTATTTTGTATCACATGAACTATGTTTTTCTAAATACTATCTAGTTTTCTCATATAATTCGTTTTGTATCCGCATGCATATCCGTATGTATATCTGTATCCGCATCCGAATTTTTGGCGGATATGGTTATGAATTTTTCTTACCGAGGTATATTAGTATTTGTGTTCGTATCCGAGATGAGTAAACGAATATGAATATGATAAACATCACATCCGAGCCGTATCCGGACCGAATGCACCCTTACTTTCGAAATTAAAACTTCTTCACGAAGCTTCGTGAGCAAATAATCACATGGCCCATTAATTTCAAAATTTAATTTTTACCAAGATAAGATTTAGGTGGGCAAGATTGACCTATCCAAAAGCCTCTAGATTTCTTCACATGCGACAAATATTCGCCATCTCATCAAACTCAAAACCTGTAGAGGCTGTAGTCAAATTACACCTTTTCCCCTTCAAATCAACAGCAATAAAAAAAAGAAGAAGAAGAAGAAGGAAGTACATCATAACCAATGGCCCCAATTCGCTTAACTCATCAAACTTTATTCTATTTAAACAAAAAGGTTTTTTTTAAAAAAAATCAACCAAAAGAGCATCTTTGTCCTTTTCACAACCAAACTTCTATCCATATTAATTAATAATAATAAGATGGTGATAATCACAAAATTTCACAAATCCAACGGTCAAGATTCACCCCCTCCTCATCCTGGGCAACACGTGCAGCGCGACAACCCTCCTCCCCTCCGGCGGCGAAACCGTGAATACCCTCCCCCTCTTAACATCGACGGCCGTCACCGCCGCTCCTCCGCCGCACGCGACGCACACCATTCCGCCCCCGCCGGCGACCCCCACCGCCCCCTTGAGCCCCTCCGACTCCGCCACAACCGTCCACGCGTCGTCCTCCCACTCGTACCTCCTCAAGACTCCGCTCGCATCGTCCACCACAAAAATCGGCCCGCCGTCCTCGACGACCGCCGCGGGCCCGACCCAGCCCAATAAGAGCCCAGCAGGCATCTCGGCCCAGCTGTCGGACCCGACGTCGTAGGTTATTCCCTCCTTCGCCCCTCGCCCCCTCGAGTTCACCATGCAGAGCTTTCCGTTGGAAAACACCATCTCGATCGGCTCCCGGCTGAACCTGCCGTCTCTCAACGGGCTCAGAGGCTCCCACCCGGACCCGGCCCGTTTCAGGTCCCACTTCTCGGCCGACCTCGCGAGCTCGGAGCTGTACTCGGACCCGACGCCGGAGGCCACGTAGACCGCTCCGGCGGCGGATCCGACGGCGCACCAGCGGCGGGGGGAGGGGATCGCGGGCCCCAGGTGCCAGCGGGAGGCCGAGGGGTCGAAGACGAGGGGGCGGGGGAGGGCGGGGGAGAGGCCGGCGGCGGTGGCGGAGACGAGGACCAGTTTGCCGGCGGCGGATGCGGACTGGACGGGGAGGCGGCGGGCGACGAAGGAGGGGTGGCGGGTGAGTGGGGGGCTGGGAAGGGGAGGGCGCGGGAGCGGGGCCCACTTGCCGGTCACCGGGTCGAAGGAGGAGAGGGAGATCGGGTCCGGGTCGGGGCCCGAGAGGAGGGCGTAGAGGTTGGGGTAGGGCGGGAGGTGGGGGGAGGAGAGGAGGAGGCGGCGCCAGGAGCGGGAGACTGAGAAGAGGAGGGAGGGGGGGAGGGAGGAGAGGCAGAGGTGGGCGAGGTGGTCGGGGAGGCCGGGGAGGAGGAGCTCCTCCTGGGCGGCGGATTTGTCGGCGGCGGCGGCGATGGCGGCGGAGGAGGAGGAGGAGGAGGAGACTCTGGATCGCTTTGAGCGGGACATTCGGTATGAGATGATGAGCCTCCGAGGGAGAGGCTTCAGGGCTGTGGGAGGTGAGGCTTTCTGGCGTTTTATTTCTTTTGCGATTTAGCTGATTGGCCCTCATGTTTGTTTAAATTGCAAGAAACTGTCTGTATCTTTTTTAATTTTTTTTTTTTGATTGGAGTTATTTTGAGATATTGGCCCGTCGCATCTTTTTCGCGTTTTTAAATTGGTCCCCAGTAAGTGGAGCCAAACCGTTAAAAGTGCTATCGAGATTGGAGACCCAGTTTGGTATTTGTGGAGCTCATGTTAAGTTAGATGCTAAAAAATCTAAAAAATATCATTTGTTGACTGTAAGTTGATTCTAAAATTTGTAAGGTGTTGGGTAAAACCGTGTTTAAAGATTATTGTAATAAGTGAAAATAACAAAAAAGTAGATATAACTATAACTACCAAAGTAGATAATATAATTTTAAAACATAAAGTAATAACGTCAAAAACCGAAGGATATATATACGGTACACAAATTACAAAAAGATAAAGCTGCTTTTAAAAGCATCTATAGGTTGCTTCTAAAACTACCATCTTATTAAAAAGGAGAAATTCTTGCCTACTCATGTAGTAGGCAAGATGCCTACATCCCTCCAATAAGAAAATGACATGTGGCATTAGAGGGGAGAATGTGACATCACATGCTCCCCTCTAATGATACAATGCCCCCCTCTAGTTTATTGGAGGAGTATAAGCACTTAGGTGCTTCATGAGCACATAAGAATTTCTCCTTAAAAAGAGCAGCAATAATGCAAAGTAAGTTTTACCGAAGATCATTATTAACCACACATGCATCATTAACGACCGGTTCTTAAAATAAATAAGCAAAAACAGTCTAAAGGGCAGTACCAAACTGGCTCTTAGTCTTTGAATTTATATAAGCTACTCCACATTGGACCATTTGTTAAATTTTCTGCTCAATTTCTTAACTTTGGTTAGATTAGTGAATCACCCACAAAAGTTAAGTTAATGGTGTTACTTCTATGAATTGCGTACTTGAATAGCAATTTCAAAGCTTTCGAGGACTAATTTGAAAATATGAGGGCCAAAACTTAAAAAAGAAACCCTCTTTCCGTTTTGTGTTATTTTATAACGAACGACTTTAATTTGTGATTCAATTGGTTTGATTTAATGGAGTTGTTGGGTTATGAGGAGACCAGATGAGAGGGCTTGCTTGCTTGGTTTGAATGTCATAAATTCTTAAATCTTGTGGGAGCTTTTGCGTAGCAATTTGGCACGACTAATTTTTACTTTGTATATGTGGTTACTTATTGAAATTAATAAATAAATATTACTTATGGGGGCTATTTTGTGTGGTAGAAGTCAAATGGTAATGGTTCTTTCTATGCCTTCTTTTCTTTACAACCTGTTGTAGAGTTGGTGAAAAGTCAGAGGTATGCCTCTGGAAGTTGGGCG
>BQKN01066088.1:502762-565905 GCA_022839385.1 Asparagus kiusianus
CCCAATTTTCCTCCAATTTTTTTTCAATTATCCGTCAGAAATTTAATTATTTCTTTGCTTGGATGTTTCTAGTTGGATCAGTCATCACGTTGGATATGCACTTCATCGTCTAGGGTTTCCTCGGACTCCAGCTGGGGAAAAGGTACGTTCTTGATTGTATTATGAATTAATTGGTTTTGGGGTTTTATTTTATGAGGAGTAAACTGTGCAGGAAAATGGACGAGTTGTGTTCAAAGTGGCGTCTTTTATATGAATAAGAGGAATTTTCATGGTAGGTTTTGTCTCTATTGAATAGATTTAATGTTTTGTAAAAGTTTATTTTTCTTTACTTGATGCTTATTTTTTGATTACTTTAGGAACAAGGCCGGCGCTTGCAAGGGACTATTATGATGTACTGGGAGTGAGTAAGAATGCAACTGCTTCAGAAATTAAGAAAGCTTATTATGCAGTAAGCTTCATGTCCCTTTGCTGGATTTCTCCCATGCTAATTTTTGCTTTTTATGTTTAATTTTCTGCAGAATTGAGTTATCATTTTTTGTTGACTTGTTTTATGTTGTTATTATTCATCTCCTTAGATAGTTTGATACACATATAGTTTGATTTGCACTCTGAATTGTGTATTTTCGAAGTTTACACAATGCTTATACAACTGAAATCATGATTCATGTCAAATATACATGTCAAGTGGAAAATGGAAATTTGTTTTTGTATCACTACCATTTTCTCAGGTGGTGGTCTCATTTTTTTAGGCTCATAAAATGTCTTTGTTATGGGTTAGATTCCTATATGAAAACATGTTGTATTAGTAGACTTTGTTTTCCTTGGTAATCATAGAGACACTCTTTGTGCTGGACCATGATTTCCAATATGCTGTTTCGCCATGAAGTTTCCTTTGTATAGCCTTGTCTTACATGCTCATCAGCCATGTGGCACTAATCAGTGGAGGATGTTTGATAACAAGTTGCATGGCTGTGAAATACCAGTTCATTCTTCTCAGGAACTTTATTGACTTGTATGCCAAATTCTTAGAAAAGCGGTTCCGAATTTTTTATTATTGAATTGTATGCTAAATTTGCATGTATTAGTTTTGCTTACTCATGGTGGAACCTATATGTAGCTTCTTTGGTACTTATTTTCCCTTGATGTCCTTTTCCAGCTTGCAAAGAAGCTCCATCCTGATACCAATAAAAATGATGCTGAAGCGGAAAGAAAATTCCAAGAAGTTTCGCGTGCTTATGAGGTAACTTGTTTAAGATGTGTTATTTTTAGGTTATTCACTTTGTCATAGTGAGCTTTTACTCTATTATTCTTATTTCTTTATAAGCAATACTTGTGCTCTTCTGCTTTATGCAGGTTCTAAAGGATGAAGAGAAGAGGTCGCTTTATGACCAGGTGCTTCTGGCTCTTGTTTGTCAATATTGAATTTACAAGTTGATCTTATTTGCTAGGATCTACTAATGATTGGTTATGCATGTCTTTGTTATTATGAACATGTAGAAACTGTCGAGACAGGATGTATTTAATTTAAGTTAACTTCTCTTTTGAGAGTATTTATTTATTATAATATGGATTATCGTTTCAGAATGCATCAGAATGTATGCATATGAAATTCATATACTACCTGAAAAACTCCTGATTGTATTATGTTCTCTGTTAGGGTTGGAAAAGAAGACGGACTAGGTTAATCTACTTGGGCCTGTTCAATTGACTCAAAATGGTTCAATCCTATTTGAGTTATGAGTCCAAGCATATTTGAGTTATGGGTCCAATCATATTTAACCTTGTATCAATATTGCTTTCTTTCCAAGGTGGGACAAATCCACCTCATGTCCTTTTCTAGAACAGACCCGCACTTGACTGGATTGATGTGTTACTCCTTAACATTCTCTATGGTCTATGTGCTGTTGCTGATTTATGACCCTTTCGCTTCTTTCTTTCTCTCATTTTTTTTGTTTCTTGATTCTTATAACCTAGGTCAATCACTGAGCATATATATTGTAAGGATTAAGAGGTGAGCTGACAGGTTGTTCTGTTGGAAGCTTTTCATATTTTTAAACTCATCCTTTTCAGCTTGTAATCAAATACATTTACTAGCCCATGAAAAATTGTGGGTAATAGACCATAAAAAGTCGTGCATTATAGTTCATTAAATCACAAATTTTGACCTAGTTGTACGTAATTGCCATTTGGTTGAAACAAACGGAAATTGACAATATCATGAGTTATAGACAATGAAAATATCAAATTTTTACGTATCGTATTCAATTTTCATATGGCCAAAACAACAAAAAATGGCAAAAGTCGTAGGTTATAGCTGATGGAAATCATGAATTTTGAAGTATGCATAGTTAATTATCATTTGGTCGAAATAAACGAAAGTTGATAAAAATCATGGGTTAAATCTATGAAAATTGCAAATTGTAAATTTTGAAGTATGCATACTTACTTTCCATTTGGTCGAAATAAATGAAAGTTGACAAAAATCGTAGGTCATGAAAATTACAAATTTTAGTCCATTAAAATTGCAAATTTTGATGTATACATACTTCATTTTCATTTGGTTGAAACAACAAGAGAGACAAAAATATTGGGTAGTGTATGAAAATCGCAAATTTTGTTCTACACATTTAATTTGCATTTGTTCAAAACAAACAAAATTGACAAATTGTGGGTTATAGCTCGAACATCACGCACTTAATTGCTATTAGGTAGCTAGTAGGTTGAAACAAATAAAAATTGACAAAAGTGATAGGTTATAGACCATCAAAATCACAAATTTTATTGCACACATACTCATTTTCCATTCGATGGAAACAATTAGAAAATTGACAACAATCATAGTTTACAGTCCATGAACATCCTAAATTTCCATTTAGTTGAAGAAATGGAAATTAAAAAAATCATGGTTTTCCCATGAAAATAATGAATTTTGATGTAAGCATAATTAATAATCATTTGGTCGAAACAAAAGAAAGTTGACAAAAATCAGTGATTATAATTTTGAAGTATGCATACTTAATTGCGATTTGGTCAAAATAAACAAAACTTGTTAAACATGTGTCTTATGACCAATAACTATTGCAAATTTAAGTTCATGAAAATCACAAATTTTAATATACACATATTTCATTCCTATTCGATTGAAACAATGGAATATGGATTTTTTTTGGATTATAGCCCATGAAAATCGTAAATTTTGATGTGCATGTAGTTAATTTGCATTTCGTCAAAACCAACAAAAATTGACGAAAATCATGAGTTACAGTTTATTAAATCACGAATTTTGAAATATGCATAGTTAATTGCTAATAGTTTGAGACATAGAAATATTGACAAAATCGTGAGTTATAGACTCAATTTCCTTTCCATTTGGTCGAAACAAATGAAAATTGACAAAGTTGTAGGTTATAGAACATGAAAATCGTGCATTTTGAAGTATGCTTATCATTTGATCAAAGTGAATGAAAGTTAACAAAAATTATGGGTTATGATACATGAAAATTGTGAATTTTGAAATCGCATATTTAATGTCATTTAGTCGAAATAAATGAAACTTGACAAAATTGTGGGTGTCCATGGAAATCGTGAATTTTAATATAAGCGCAATTAAGCAATTTGATCAAAATAAACAAAAAATGACAAAAATCATAAACAGCCTCTGAAAAAATCACTAATTTTGATGTACACATACTTAATTTTCATTTGGTCGAAACCAAGAAAAATTGACGCAACTTATGCATTATAGCTCATTAAATTATGAAATTCGAACTACTTAAATTAACTACCATTTCAGTTAAACGAACAAAAAATGACACAAAATTGTGGATTATAATCTATAAAAATCACAAAGTTGAAGCATAACATTTTCTCTGCGCTATCCATTAAAAAATGTGCTAATAATTACTTTTCTTCTTTCACTAAGAACTTTCATGGACCATTGTTTGGGTCTTGGATCACAATTCCTTGGAACTTGGGAGGGTATGTTTCACCTTTTTAAACTTTACACTGATGCATGTGCATAGTAACTTTATGCAATACCCCAAATAAGTATTTTGAGCTTGAGTTCTCTGTTAATTTTTATCGTTTGGTCTTTTGAGAAAAGTAAGATTTAAGTTTACACAGAGGATTTGCATATACGCAAATGTATAGAATGTAGACGCATATGTTGTTGGAAGTTATAGTTTTGAATGTCTTGTAAATGGATCCTTCTTCCTTTTTTCTAAAATTTTTAATTTCTTTTTTAATAGTGTTTTTTTTAAACAACATGTTCAAAAAATGAGTGTAACAGAAATAAGAATGTTGCGATGGTCTTGTGAGTATACGTTAAAAGATAGGATAAGAAATGAATGCATCCGTAGTAAATTAGAGGTTGCACCTATTGAGGATAAAATGAGAGAATAGATTAATATAGTTTGGTCATGTACAAAAAAGACCCCTTAGTGCACCGATTAAGAAAAGTGATAATGTTAGGGTCCGTTTGGTTGGCTACAAAAACATGGAAATTAAAGAAAAGAAAACATATTTTCAATAATAAATTCTTTTCTTGTGTTTGATTCACTTCTTAAAAGTAAAAAAGGAGATGAGATGAGATGAGTTGTTACAATATTATTGGATGATGTGAGTAATTTTTTAAGAAAGAAATTATAAAAAATATTTTGAGCTTGTTTGATTGGCTAAAAAAAAAGGAAATGAATTATAAGAAACATATTTCCTATAATAGGTTCTTTTCTTGTGTTTGGTTCATTCTTAAAACTAAGAACATAGATGAGATAAGATGAGTTGTCATTATATTATTAGATGATGTGACTCAGTACTTAAGGAAATCAATTTTATTGTTTTTTAGGAAATTGATGGAAATGAAATTTTAATGAGATGAGATGAGTTGTCACTATATTTTTGGATGATGTGGATGATTTTTAAAGATGAGATGAGATGTGATGAGATGAGTTGGATGATGTTATCCATTTGTTGTGTTTGGTTTATTTTTAAAAGTAAGGAGATGAGATGAGATGAGTTGTTGGAAGAAAATAGTATTTTATTGGATGATGTGGGTGAGTTTTAAATATAGAAATGGATGAAAATAATATTTTATTGATTTCCATGACCTAATTTCTTTTTCTTGGTTTTTAGGAAACCAACCAAACAACCCCTTAGAGTTAATATGGGTAGGAGATTTAGAGGTCGACCTAGAATGACTTGGTCAGAAGCAATTAAGAAGGATATAATTAAGACTAACGTAACGGAGGAAATGACCCGAGAATGAAATGGAAAATTAGGATTCATGTAGTCGACCCCAAACATTTGATATTTGGGATAAAGGATTGGTTGTTGTTGTATTAACAATGCTTTTTTTTTTTCCTTTACTAGTAGTTCTAGAGGACTTGTCTCACGTAGCTCACTTAGGCTTGACATGTTATTTTAACCTCTAGTAATATTCATCCACATTATTAAACTTAAAATCTGAGTATTTTATCTTGTATGCAATTCCCTTATGCACAGCAGATACTTTTAGTGACTTTTATTATGTCAGGGTATTTTATTCCTTAATTAGACCTCCAGGTGTAAATCATGTGGCTGAAAATTTGTATGTTCGCTGATGAGTTCCTTCTTGTTGTCCATGGTATATTACAGGTTGGTCCTGATGCATTCGAACAGGCTGCTTCAGGAGGTGGTTCTGGTGGGGGACCATATACTGGCGGTGGATTTCCATTTGAGGATATCTTTGGGGGCGGAGGGAGTGATGTATGTAAACTTATCTAAAAGTATTTCTGTGTTTTAGGATATAGTCGGCACCATTTATGTTATATTCTTGAAATGTCTGTTTTAGGATGTGCTCTTCATCTGCTTGATATAGTTTATTTGCTAGAGAATTAAAAAAATGACCATTTTTTAAAAATATTAGCAAAATCAACTTTTTTTTAAAAATATTTAGCAAAATCGAACTCCTTTTGGCCGAAAAGAGGTTGATTATGCAAAATATCGACTTTAAAATACATGGAATTAGTAGTGGTTGCTAATTATGGTTAATCTGAAATGGTAGTCCTTTGTGCTTTGTGCAAAATGGTTAAGGTTTAACTAACGAGAACTAATACACAGGACTACTAGTCCCGTATATTTTAAAGTTGATAGTTTTCAAAATTTACCTTGATTTTGCTAATACTTCCAGAAAAGAGTCGATTTTGCTCATTATTATTTAAAAAAGGTCTTTTTTTTTAAAAAAAATCTGCTTTATTTGCTTGATTTCAGCAGATAGTGCTTTGTTAAAATCTGGGAAAGGCAGAAAGGGACAGCAGTTTTAAAAAACAAAAACTACAATGTTAAATGATTTTGTTATGTTATTCGTCCTTATAGCCTTTTCATGATTTCTTTTCTAGTTTCTTCATAGCAACAGTTTGTGGGGTTTATCTTGGACAAATTGGAAGTTTCCTTGACAGTTTC
Source organism: Asparagus kiusianus (assembly GCA_022839385.1). NCBI lineage: Eukaryota > Viridiplantae > Streptophyta > Magnoliopsida > Asparagales > Asparagaceae > Asparagus > Asparagus kiusianus. The sequence continues at coordinate 509,201 of BQKN01066088.1, forward strand.
CTTAATTGCTAACTCTCACATAGATGGTTGACTCCTAGTGATGTAGGGCACAACCTGAGCTTATGTTTGAAATATAATTTTCTATTTTCCCAAATGAAGTGTAAAGCTTATTTTGGCCTCATCCAAAAAGCACCATCTTGGCTTTAAAGTTGGTTATATAGTTTGTTGGGAACCATATATTATGTTGTTGGTCTTTTGGTGCAATCCAAACTTTTAACCATATCTATGGAGTCTAAACCTAAGGCCTTGTGGGCGGCTCTAATCATTCTGTTAAGGTTAACATAAACTTTAGCAGTTTGTGAGCTTACTCGAACAGTTGTTAGATGAACCACTTAAAGATGAAGTTTTCTGTGTGAACATTTAAAGTTCTTTTCTTTTCTTTATTTTAACGTATCGTATCGTCAGTTAAATAACTTACACTTCTTTTTGCATTTGAACTATCTGAATTTCTTATGGTCTATGATTTGCACCAGCATTATATGTATAATACTGATCTTGCCATTTGCTGGGAACTAGTTTTTCAAATTCTTCAGAGATGGGGCTTTCGGCGGAGGCTTTGGTGGGGGATTTGGCAGGGGATTTGGTGGACAAGATATCAAGGTCCTCTTTCACCTTTGATGAACTGTTGCTAGTTCTCCGTAGATGTTCTAAGTTTTCTGTTTGCTCTTCATCTCAATAGGGTCTGCTTATTATCTTCTTTTGACAGGTATCGCTGGAGATATCATTCATGGAAGCAGTTCAAGGTTGCACCAAAACGTTGTCTTTCAATGCTGCTGTACCTTGTGAGAGTTGTGGTATGCTCCTTTCCTGCTGAAGAAAGGCTCTGCTTATGCAGAAGCCTCAAGTCATTATTTTCATTAAAGTTTTCTGGGATTTTGTTTATACATGTCCATATTGTTTTTTCTTTTGCAGGTGGGAGCGGAGTGCCTCCTGGAACTAGACCTGAAACATGTAGAAATTGTAGAGGTGCAGGAATGGTGAGGCATTTTCTGTTCTCTAATGGTTAGATGTATTGAACACGGTGGCAATTCATGCATGGTTGCTATATGCATGCACAGACTTACATGCAACGAGGACCATTTACATTGCAACAGACCTGTTCGGTTTGTGGTGGCAGTGGGAAAGTTATCCTAGTAAGGTTTCTTACATGTAATTTGTGATATTCCGGATACTTTTTCTGCTAAATATTACTTGAGAAGTCACCATTGATCTTAATTGGCCAAGGTCAGTTTCAGACCGAGCAAATTTTGCCCCTAAAATTAATCCCGAGAATATATCTTCTTTTTCGCTCACAAGCATTCCTTTTTTTACACGTGTTTCGTTGTACTTTATTGTCTGCAAGAGGACCAAATATAAAACTCCTAATATGTAAGACTTGGACATGTACTTGGTCTGAAGTACAAGGTAATTTGTAATTGAATATTTGATGCTGCAGAACGTATAAAAATTTGGGAGTTTACAGTGTTCAGCAGGATACAAGTTACTGATTGAAGTTTTGAAGCATCTAGATCAATCAAGAGTCAATTATATTTTGCTTACTTGTATATAAGTTCTGAATGTTTAAAAATATATTCCTGCAGGAACTATATCTCTTTTAATAAAAATTTGGGAGTTTACAGTGTTCAGCAGGATACAACTTACTGATTGAAGTTTTGAAGCATCTAGATCAATCAAGAATCAATTATATTTTGCTTACTTGTATATAAGTTCTGAATGTTTAAAAATATATTCCTGCAGGAACTATATCTCTTTTAATGCAGAGATGCAATTACTCTCTCAGCCACGACATTTCATTTGAGCATTGCTTAATTAATAGCTTATTGGCATATACCCTTAGTTATTTCTCCATTTGCATCCTTGATTTTCTTCCTACATTTGTATATGTTATGTTGGTGTGTTAGTATTCTCATATTGTATAATTTGTTGCAGAATCACTGCAGGTCATGTGGTGGACAGAAAGTCGTGAAAAGCACAAGAACAGTAAGGCTGGATGTGACGCCTGGTATGTTTGCATCATGCTAAAGTTGTTGTACCATAACGTAGTTGAATCATAGTATTGCTGTGATATGCCATGTCATTGTATTCCATTGTATATTTCGTTGTATACTCTATACTGTGATCCATTTTCTGTGATATTCCTTTTAATGGGACTTTTACACATATTTCTTCTAACACTTCATGGAGAAGTATGTTATTTGTTTCAGACATATCTAAATCAAGTATATATACTTGGCATGCCATTGACACCAATCAAGTAGCAAATGTACTTTCTCAGGGGAATAAGTTTGTTAAATTCCATGAGTTAGGAGGAATTCTAGTTGGTGAAAATTCAATTTTGTACTGTGGAAATTATCAGGATGCAGCGAGAAGATATAGTTTTCACCAATGTGAAGTTGCATCATCACTTCTTTCACAGCTTGATATAAATATCAGTTTCTTATTTCTTATGCTTTGTGCATCATTATTTCCAGACCTTTCTCCAGTGTTTATCACATTTTCGTTTGTTATTTATCAAGAATACCAGATATACCATTTTTTGTAATACGGAAGAGTTTCAATGTATTATAGTTTGTTTTTGTTCTTGACTTCGGCCTGTAAGGTTCTGCTGATTATGCAAGTGTCCAATGTGCAGGAATTGATGATAATGACACTATCAAAATTCATAGGAGTGGGGGAGCAGATCCTGAAGGAGGTCAACCTGGTGATCTTTACGTTACAATAAAGGTCATGTATTCTTTATTTAATCACTGCGAACACATAATCATTTGGAAATGAAGGTATTAAACTCTAGATTTTCCTCTTTTTTTTCCAGGTTCGAGAAGATCCTGTTTTCAGGAGAGAAAATGCCGACATACATGTCGATGCTGTCTTAAATGTGACTCAGGTAAAATTATAAGCTAGCTGCAAAGATCAGCTGAAAATTTAGGTGAAATTATTTACATCTCAAAGCGAATGTATCAAACTTAACTAATAAGAGCATTAATTTTTTCTGTGTGTAGGCAATCTTGGGAGGAAGCATACACGTGCCAACTCTTACAGGAGATGTAGTTCTTAAGGTCCGTCTCGATTCTCCATCTCTTTCGAATGCCTGCTTATTCGTGATTTATGTTTTTTAATAGAATAATGCTTCGACTGCCTCCCTAGTTATGATTAGGTGCAAAAACATATATCTTTCAATTAATTCCTGACAAATGATTTTACATGTTCACAGGTTAGGCCAGGTACTCAACCAGGTCAGAAAGTTGTCCTAAAGGGGAAAGGTAAGATGTTGAAAATTTTGATCAATTTCCTCATTTTGAATCAGTCACCTGTTTATCACCATGAAGCAATGCATTGACCTTTTCTCAGAATCATATACCCTTAAATGCGATAACCGCAGTTATGATTTATCTGACCACTCTATAGGAGTTGTTCTCCATGAGTAGTACTTTGAGAAGTATCTGGATACTTCGTCTATAAAGAACAGCCATATAATGGTCATTTTATCGTGCTAAAGCATTTGAAATGTTCTACATATGTAGTTTCTAAACAAATGTAATTGCTAACCTGCAGGAGTAAGGTTGAAGAATTCCAGCGTACATGGTGACCAATATGTTCATTTTAACGTCTCCATTCCCGTGTAAGTTTTTCAATCCTGAACGCTCTCCTAGGCTATAACGAGAACCATACGTAAGCAAAGATTACAGAATTGATTCTTGAAATGTGATATTTGTGCAGTAATTTGACCCAGCGGCAGCGTATGCTGATTGAAGAGTTTGCAAAAGAGGAGCGGGGGGATTATGATAAGGGTTCGAAAGCAGCAGGAGCTTCAGGATAGATAAGTACACACGTAAGGGTAATAATACGTTAGAAATCCATTGTTGTGCTGAAGAGCTATAGGAGAGAATACAAGGCTCTTGTTGGCTAAATTTTTGTAAGAGGTGCTGATTACTTTGTGAACTAAAAATAGTGATATATCGACAATGTTTGTACCTTAAACATGGGACTTGTATATATGCTCCTAATAATGAGAGTGCCACCATCCTAACGCCGAGCTCTTGTATGAGCTTGGTATTAATGTTTTCTGTTCAAATTCAAATATTGTAATTTACATGTGTTGTAAATCTGAATTATTTTCTTAAGGTCTTGAACATTACAAGCTAATGTATTTAGTCACATGTATTTTTTTCAGCTCACAAGCACAAGGCATTTAGAGAATTTAATGATTTTTCGTCCCTTTAAGCTAGGAAGTCATATTTTTCTTTTCTTTTCTTTTACTCCCCTTCTTTTTTCCTTCTTTTTTTTTGAAGCTCTATAGGAAAACAATATCTGTAGTATTAAAATTTACACATATGACACGCACGTTTTTCGTCTGTGCTAAGCGTGAGAATATGCAGGAAAATAAGTTTTGAAACTTCCAATACGCACATGAAAATTTTGTGTCAAAAGCACCCTCTCTTGGAAGCAATGCTGTCTAAAGCCCTTGGTACAAAAAGTTATGCATTTTCCCCCCTTCATAAATTGCATCATCTCCTCCAAGCCCTATTTACTCAATATTCTAGCTGATCCTTGTATCTCTGAAAATCTCTATTTAACCAGACTGATGATCTGCGGTGAATAAAGATAAATAAGAGCAATTTTAAGACATCATCAAAAAATTTCTAAGCCTATTAATATTAAAAATAGTGTATATACCCTGAGATATTGTAAAGTAGCCTCCCGTGTTGGTAACAATGAGTTGATCACCATATCCTTGCACTCTAAAGTTCAGTGCAATGTTGATCAGTAAAGAGCAAAATAGAGTGTAGATAAAGTCACGCTTGTAAATAATTACATGGCTATAGAGAAATAATAAATGAATATTACCTTCGCATGCAATAACTATATTCCTGGCTCCTAATTTGATCCCTCTCTCCTTCTTCCAGCTGAATTTAGGAAGAAAAAAAAATAGAATAAAATTATAGACCAATAAAAAAAGACATAGAACTCCCCAAAGAATTAAAATATTGCGCATGTTTTCGTTACCGGATCATTTTTGTAAATAATATCATAGCAAGAACGTGAAAGGCATCTCAAGGAACAATTCTCCCTTTCCATCATTGAAGCCATGCATTTCTCTCCCCACAATCCACTGCAACAAAAAATGGTGCAAAAAATAAAAATTAAATGGAGAAAATCTTTTTCGAAAATTGTACAAATAACCTACATCAAATATTTCCATTATGTACCTGTCTATGTCGTTATAGCACTTGCTTTTTTCAGGAGAGTCCGTAGAATACTGAATCATAAACAAAACAAAGAACAAAAAAAATTTAATTACAAAAAAAAAAAAATTGCAAAACTGAAATAAATAAATAAAACTTACAAAACTGGATTAAATATTAAAAAATTAACGAAACTGAATTAAATAAAAAAGTTGCAAAACTGAATTAAAAACTGAATTAAATAAAAAAACAAAGTAAGAAAATTTACAGCGAATAGTTTTAGAAATGCTTGGGCAAAGGAGAAATTGATGATGAAGAAGATGAAGAAGATAAAGGAACAAAGGGTCGGATTCGCCATTGGAATCCGCCCTTTGTTTCCTTAACAAGCTCACTGCTTCCAATTCTTTTTGGCAAATTTCAAATAATAAGTGTATTTATAGGTTTTCGTTGGTCTTTTTTAACTAAAGAAAATGCATTTCTATTTCCTGATTTGCTAAATTTCCTAAGGTTAATAACATTAATCGTTAAACTTGGATAATTAGAAATGCTCCTCCCTTTATGCGAGGCCATAATTGGTAAATTTTCTACTAGTTTCATATGATTTTTTTTATCAGAACTATTAACTAAACACCCATTAATCAATAAACAAAAATTTTACATATTTTTCCCATATGATTGATGTCAGATAAGGCTGCCCCATCTACTCGTGAGCTATCCCTTCGAAGACCACAGAGCTTGATTCTCTTTCCTTCCACAAAAAAAAAAAAAAAAAAAAAGAAAGAGAGAGAGCTGATTCTCTCTCTCTCTCTCTCTCTCAAGATGTCAATGGCAATTTCTGACCCATCTTCTCTCTCTGCAGCTCAATTAAGCTTCACCAAGGTGATCACGTTATAAATCAACCACGTTGTTGTTACTTGACTATTGAAGCTTCAACCTCTCTTGACCTTCTCTTTTTCTAACTCTGTTTCCTTTTTTTTTCAACCAGAGGATTTGTAGAGTATACGGTGCTAACCACTTAATAAGAGCGACTGCAAGGAGAAAGGATTGTTTAGCACGCTCTGTTTCAAGCGAAGGCGGCAACCCTTCAGTGGAGGTTGACGTCAGGTTTCCAAGAGATTACTCTGAGCTTCTTCACCAGGTAATCTTGATGATGTGTTCTTGGTTTGTTCGATACACTGTTGATTTTAGTTAAACCTCAGAAATGAACCCTGATAATTTTTTTCTGTAAACCGTAGTTGGTTGTTGATCATGGTGGTGGGACTTAGGAGGTTGTTGTTGGTTTAATCAGAGTAGAATTATTAATCAAACAGGTGGAGGAGTAACAAAATATTATGATGTAATCGGAGAACACCTAACGAAATCGGAGAAAATATTAGAAGTTTTGGAGGGTAAACTTTAGTAGACAGCATGCGCGAAAACATGATAAACAAATTACAAGTTTTAAGTAATTTAAAACTATGAAAATAACTTTCATAAACATATAATTGCTGTTAATTCCTTTAGATCATTTTTTTCCCTCAAAATGTTGAGCTAATTTGGTGTGATTGTAGTGATCACAGGCGAAAGCTGCGACTGAATTGGCTTTCAAGGACAACAAACAACTAATGGTAAGTCACATAAACAATAATCCTCTAACTAGATAACAACCTATGTCAAAGCTATGTAACACAAAGCATGAATTTGCAGGAGATTGAATTTCCAACTGCAGGCTTGGAGTCTGTACCAGGTTCACTAATTCTTATATTTCCTGATTACTTTTTTCAGAACTCTCATATTGTGATATAAAATTGAATTTTTTTTGGGGAAAAAAAGGTGATGGTGAAGGAGGAATAGAAATGACTGGAAGCATGCAGCTCATTCGAGAATTCTGTGATCTCTTCATAATTTCAGAGAAAGTTGCCAGAACAAGAATTGTAAGCTTTTGAAACATGTTCTAATTTTGCTACTTTTGTTCACGATAACGATTGAGTGAATGTAGTGTGCTAACTGAGACAACCTGAAAGGGTAAAGTTCAGACAGGCTTTCTCAGTAACAATATTTAATCTACAACCTTAATATGATTCGGCAGTTTTTTCCGGAAGCAAATGAAGTTGATTTTGCAAGAAAGTCAGCTTTTGAAGGATCTTCACTTAAGCTCGATTATCTAACAAAACCATCATTATTTGAAGATTTTGGGTTTGTGACGAAGATCAAAATGGCAGATAGAGTGAAGCCGGAGGACGAAATTTTCTTGGTTGCGTACCCATATTTCAATGTTAACGGTGACCATATAAATCGATATTACCTCTTCACTTTCTAACTTTGCCTTGCTCGGATTGGTTATGGTTGATTTTTTCCCCCCTCCAGAAATGCTTGTAGTTGAAGAGCTTTATCAGGAAGCAGTAGAGAATACTTCTAGGAAACTCATCATATTCAATGGAGAGTTAGACAGAATACGAAGTGGATGTATCCTTTGATCCATATTATTTTCTACTGTGGTATCTTTAAACTTGAAACTATCCCCTATTTTATTGAGAAAAAAAGGCCATCATAGTATTTGCATGCCCAGATACTTTAAAAGCTTTTTAGATTGAATAGATGTCAATGTTTGCTCGAAGTTTAATCAAATTGAAAGTGTTCTGACATCTAGTCCTGAATTTTATCGCAACTTTGACCAAAGCTTCAAGGCGGTGGTGAACTGCAAAACTGCCACTATTTTCTTGTTGAAACTCAGTAAAACAGAAATCCCCGCGGGGGTTTGCTTGTTGAATTCTTCTTCACAAAATTACATTTCTCTTTAAGTTTTGCTCATGAAAAAATTCCTCAAAATAAATACTTCTTTTGTACCTTAACGATCTAGAGATTATCCACCATTCTTCTACCCGAAGCTTGCAGTGCTAACAAAGACCTTTCTTCCCAAGCTAGAAACCATATATTACATTCACAATTTCAAAGGCCAAAGAGGAGGAACATTGTTCAGGTTTAACCCGACACATTCATTTATTATGCTAACAAAAAATGTCGAATATTTTCAATAGCATCTTGAAAAAATGTTCTTCGTATCTTCGGAGTTTTAAGTGTCAAACCAATTATGATATGCTTCGAATGATTTGCAGGTCATATCCAGGGCCATGGAAGGTACTGAGGAAAGATAGAGATGAATACATTTGTTTGCACCAGCAAGAAGAGATGCCGTCTCTCAAGGAAGTTGCACTTGATATTCTTCCTTCGAAATAAACAATAATCTCACATTTTTGCGTAAGTTGTTTCAAATATATAGAACAAAGCAAGTAAAGTTTAAATGTTATGCTTTCTGTGTCACTATAATGTTTATGAAAACAGGATTTGTTTGTTTGTTCATTCGTTTGGAAGCAGCAATCAATGAAAAATATTGGTCACATCGATCCTTGGTAGTTTGATACATTGAGATTTTTTCATTTGTTCTATATATTTTATTTAATTATGTGCGATATTTATTTCTTTTTCTTTCTTTTGACATGTCTCTGCTTAATTAGAACATAGTTGAGATATTAAAATTGACAGTGGTTAGTTTCTTTTCAAAACAAAATCACTTTGTGGGTCGTTTGAGTTTATCAAAGATGGTAGTGGAGAACGTGCATGTGGAAAGCAGTTACGAGAAGTGGGAGAGAATTCAGAAAAGACTTCAGTAAGCGTGGTTTCATGGGTTGGGTTAATAAAACAAGGCGGTTAAAATCTATCAACACCCTTTTTCTCCTCTCTTATCAGTTTCTCTGGCAAAGGTAATTTCTCTCTCAATTCTCATGCAATTGATGGGTTAGTAATTTTTAGAGCAATGTGTTCTAGCACAAGATTCTTGCTCCAAATCGCCATCGCAACCATCATCATCGCCACATGCAACGCTATCGACCACATGGTAGGGAACTCAGTATGGTCAATTCCTCCGAGCAATGATTTCTACAGCAACTGGTCTGACAATAAAACCTTTTATGTCGGCGACACCTTAGGTGACTAACTTCTTTGAGTTCCCCATCCAAAACAATTTCTTTCGTGTTTGTTGATATCGGTTAATTTCCCTAGTGTTCAGGTTCGATACAGGGCTATCGGATGTGACTCAGGTTTCAAGGACAGAGTTTGAGAACTGCACTGCTGAGAATGTTTTCAGGAGGATATTGATAGGGCCAGCTGAAGTTTCTCTAATTGAGCAAGGGGTGTACTATTTTATATGTAGCTTTGGGAATTACTGCAGGCTTGGACAGAAGCTTTCAGTTCCTGTTCAGTTTCCACCAGAATAAGATGCAATGCAATCAAAGCTCATGTTTCTCTCTGTTTGAATTCTTTTGCTTGTGAAATAATACATTTTTGGGGTATTTATCTCCAATTTCTAAATGCCTTGGCGCATTTATTAGCTCGGTTTTAAAATAGATGTCACTTTTAAGTGCAAGGTTGGTGAGACTATGGGACATTTAACTGCAATTTATACTCATTTAAGTGCTATTTGGTCCGTGTTTTTCTCTAAAAGCTAAAAAGAACCCAATTTCTCTACATATATAGGAACACCACATAACAGAGGGTACCAAAGTATAACTTGTAGAAATTTTAGGGTATTTAATTGAGGTCATCCACAAATTAAGAGCATTTATATGCAACATTGGTAAAAATAGTTTGTGGCATTGATCTGTAATACTAAAATATTTTGTGGCATTTATTTGCTCGGTTTTAAATGCTTTAGTGAAAGGTTTGTGAAACTTTATAGAGCATTTAATTGCAAATTAGGCCTTAAATAAATACCTTCTATAGTTTTTTCATTTTACATACCCTAACTTTTTTGAATTTATCATTTTGCTATACCCTGGGTTTTGCATATATGAAAATTTCACCTGGATATTCGCATATGACACTTGCATGCTAAAATGATTTCAGGTGTCATGTGAAAACATTCTGATGAAAGTTTTCCATATCTGCACAATAGAGGGCAACAAAGTTTCAATTTTGTAACTTAGGATACACAAAGGATGCAAAAACAAGTGAGGGTGTATGAGTTGAAAATGAGTGAAACTACAAGGTTAACCAACTGCTATATTGCCAAAAAAAAAAGAGTATATAGTTTCTGATTACAATTTATCAGATAGGTGATTGCATTTTAGTATAAAAACAATATATATAGCTCTTTATTCTAATATGTGGACTTTTTAAGATGGAAGGGTATGGAGTGCAAAATTTCCTATAAATTTATTGGAACAATTAAGAGAATTATAGAAGCCTTACAAAGAATCCAGCATGACAGAAACTCAAACGGTGAATTATTTGATTCGTGTAAAGGCTTCATATTGTCCAATATTGGATGTAGAGGTGGGCATGGGCCAAGTCGGGCCTGACCCGTGAACTGGCATGTCCGTTTTTGGTCCGGGTCGATTTATACATGGGCCCCGGAGGATCTCGATGGACCGGGCCGAGGACTTTGTTCCTGGATTTGACACTGAACCCAGCCCAACAGCCAGATCCGACTCGACCCACGATGGTTTAGGTCACGGGTCAGCTCACATTCATTTTTATGGTTAATTTTTTCCCAACTTTTTTCTTTTTTAATTTTTTTTTGCTAGATTAGAATTTAAAGAGGAAAACCTATATTTTATCTTTCTGAAAAATCCAAATCATATGAATTTACAATTGGTGATGGAATTATCTTAAATTATAAAAGATTCACAATAATTTGAATGTTTTCAGTGAATCAAAATGATTATAAATATTCATCAAAATACTAAATAGAGCTTAGAAAATCTCTACTACTACTAAAATTACAACTCAAACATCTAGATGTTGCAAATTTTAATTGAGTCGATACTAAAATACATCTAAATATAAGTATTACCTAAGGCGGGCCAAATCGGTCGTGGATTGGGTCGGGTGTGGACTGGGTTGGGCCTAACCCACTATAAGTCAAGCCAATTCTTGACCTAATACGAGCTAGGCCGGTTCAGCTCGCTGTTGGATCCGGCCCTAATTGGATGTGCTCCTTGCATTTATAGTTTTCTTTATTTTTAATAATATATAATGTATTATTCATTTATGTTTAGATTAGTTATTAGATTAGAAATAAATGAATTGATTTACACACATTAATCCGGAGGATCCAATTATTAGAGTTGCTCCCAAGAAACATGGTTCGAATCCGCCCCCAACTCGGCGTAACCAGAGCGGACCCCACCGTATAACGCCCTGAATCAATCAGCACGTGAGCATCGTATGAAATGTTCAGATGAAATTTTTAAGTGAGTGAAAATGTTTTTAAGTTACTTTAAGTGCTACTTTACTAGCCAAAAATAATGGGCGCATCTTGCCTCCCCCCACCCCAAGACCTCGTGGCTGCCCGCGGTCAGATGCGCGTGGGCCCCACGCCATGCTGGAAAAAGAAAAGAAAGGCGCACTCAAACAAATAGAGCGGAGACGAGAGCTCGCCCCCCGGTTTCGTCTCTCGTGGCGTCGTGCAAACGAACAAACGGAGCTCGGTCTCGAAGAAATCTCAGGGAGGATTCGACGGCGATTAGATCCGATCGCAATCGGCCATGAGCCTCTTCGGCCTCGGGAGGTACGATCGAATCTCCAATCTCCATCCTCAACCGCCGGTCCTTTTTGTTCTACCGAGATCTGAGATCCGTTGACGAGAATCTTTGATCGAGTGATTGATCAGAGACTCTACTTCGGATCCAGCCTGTTCTAAATTTAGAATGCTACTTTCTTTTTCCCCCCATCTGCTACAAGTTCGATTTAGGTCACTTTCTATCCTTATAAATATCTGTAGGCATTAAAGTTGATCAGAAAGGGGAAAGCTAGGTCACGGGCGCGGCCAGATGATTAGGCTAGGGTTTAGTGATAGAAGATAAGATGTCAAGGTTCTCATTAACTCTTTACTCTTTTCCTATTGAACATGTTGTTGGGAATTTAACGTCGAAACCCCTAATGCAGCAGAAACGCGGTATAGAAAAAGTACACCAAGATAAATCTTGGTTCGGCAACTGCCTACATCCTCGGAAGTCACACAATAAATTTCTTATTAATCTAACAAGAAATTACAATTCAGAGCGAATCTCAAACTGAGATTCCTTAATAAATATTAAGGCCAATACTGTAGCTACAGTACCCCTCTTCTTAAATACCCCCTTTTATTTCTCTCCTTTTTATTCTCCCCTCAAATCCCTTTGAGCGCTGGAGAAAAAAAGAGCAAAAAAAACGGTGAGAAGAAGAGGCGTCGCCAAAGGGAAAAATCGCGAAGAAGCACACCCATCTCGTGCTCGGGGTTTCCCTTTTATAGGGAAACCCTAGCGCCAGCTCGAGACAGGTTGGATCCTACCTCGAGCTCGCCTGCGCCTTGTACGATCTCGCCTGCACGAGTGGATCTCGATCTCGCCTGTAGCAAGATCTCGCCCTCGCCTGCTTTGCGTCGACCTCGCTCGCAAAGCCCTGACCTCGCCTGCATCTCGTCTTGGACCTCGAGCTCGCCTGCGATGGATTCGCCTGAAGCCGCTGATCTCGAACTCGCCTTGAGCTCGCCTCTGATCCGCCTCGACATCGAGCTCGCCTGCGGAGGTTTGAGTCTACACCGACACTAACAATCTCCCACTTGGAGTCCAAACCGACGTCAGCAGGCTACCTCATCAAACAACTCCTTTTGTGTGGCTCTGTCCTCATCACCTATGCATGAAGGCCAACTGAAGTTGTACACAACTCCAGTTTCTGAATGGTCACCGTTTTTGTTAACATATTTGTTGGATTCTTATTTTCTGGAATCTTCTCCAGTTTCAACACGTCATTTTCCAACAGGGATCTGATGAAGTGGTACCGAAGCCCAATATGCTTCGTTCTAGAATAAAATACGGAATTCTTAGCCAAGTGAATCGCACTCTGGCTGTCGTTGTACAAAACATTCTTCTCCTGTTTGAATCCCAGCTCTGTTAACAAACTCTGAAGTCATATCATCTTTTTATTAGCTTCAGTCACTACAACATACTCGGCTTCTGTAGTAGACAGAGTGATAATCTTCTGTATCTGTGACATTTAACTAATAGCTGTAGTTTTAACAGTGAATACATAGCCGGTGGTGCTTCTTCGGTGATCAACTTCACCACCGAAGTCTGCATCTACGTACCCATGCACTTCCACCTCTCCCTTACCAAAGTGCAAACACTTCTGTGTGGTGCCTCGTAGATACCTCAGAATCCACTTGACCGCTTCCCAATGAGTTTTTTCTGGATTCGATATAAACCGGCTGACCACTCCCACTGCATGACTAATGTCTGGTCTCGTACAGACCATTACGTACATCAAACTTCCGATAGTTGAGGCATAAGAGACCTTAGCCATATTCTCTTTCTCTTCTTCTGACTGATGAGACTGATCTTTCGATAGGCGAAAATGGTTGGTCAAAGGTGTGCTTACTGGCTTGGTGTCGCCCATGCTAAATCTCTGTAAAACACGGTTGATGTACTCTGCCTGAGATAACTGCAAGAGACCTCTCTTCTTATCTCTCGTGATTTGCATTCCAAGGATCTTCTTCGTTGGACCCAAGTCCTTCATGTCAAACTCTTTTGACAGCTGCTGCTTTAAACTCCTGATATCCTCCATATCTGCACCTGCAACCAATATATCATCAACATACAGCAGTAGGATGATATAACTGGACTGATATCTTTTGAAGTAGCAACAGTGGTCGGCGTTGCACTTCTGGAAACCTTCTTTGTGCATGAAGCAGTCAAACTTTTTATACCACTACCTTGGGCCTTGTTTCAGGTCATACAAGCTATTCTTGAGTCTGCACACCAGGTTCTTTTTTTCTTCTGAGAAACCTTTTGACTGATGCATGTATATCTCCTCTTCTAGATCTCTATGAAGAAACGCCGTCTTCACGTCTAACTGCTCGAGATAAAGATCTTCAATTGCTACAATACTCATCACGGTCCTGATAGTATTTAGCTTCATCACGGGAGCAAAAATATCGGTGTAGTCAATTCCTTCCTTCTGCTAGAAACCTTTGACAACCAGTCGGGCTTTATATCTTCTGGAACCATCATGCTCCTCTTTCATCCGGTACACCCATTTATTGTGGAGTGTCTTCTTACCCGTAGGCAACTCAGTTAGTTCTCACGTCTGGTTTGATATGAGAGATTTCATCTCATCTTTCATGGCAAACTCCCACTTGCTCGCATCTCCACTCTGACAAGCTTCTTCAAAGCTTTCAGGCTCCCCATCATCTGTCAGCAACAGATAGTTCATATATCTTATGTTGGGTACAGGAGGACGAGAAGATCTTCTTAATATCGGAGCTGGTACGTCGGGCTCCTGTGCACCATCTTGTCTAACAGGCTCTTCTGGCTGAGGATCTTCTGGATTGGGTTCTTCCGAGAGGTTATTCGGGACATCATCTGTATCTATAAATATTGACTCGCTCTCTGAGTCATCTGTCTTATGCATGTCCTTGTACATCACCTTCTCGTTGAATATCATATCTCTGCTCCTGATCACCTTCTTGTTTTCGTTTGTCCCAAATACGGTAGCCGAACTCATCTTCACCATAGCCGATGAAAGTGTATTTCTTTGACTTGAGATCAAGCTTATTCCTGCCTTGATCACTAATATGCACGTAAGCTACACAACCGAAAACTTTAAGATGTGAGAGTTTTACCTCCTTTTCGCACCATACTTCCTCTGGTATTCTGTGCTCCAATGGAACCGATGGACCTCGGTTGATCAAGTAAGCTGTTGTGTTGACTGTTTCTACCCAGAACTGCTTCGGTAGGCCTGACTATACCCGAATGCTTCTGGCTCTCTCTGTCAACGTTTTGTTCATCCGCCCAGCTACACCATTTTACTGAGGCGTGTCGGGCACGGTTCTCTCCATTCTGATCTCATGCTCATAGCAGAACTTTTTAAATCTGATGTCTTCATACTCACCGCCATTGTCGGTTCTGAGCTTCTTTATTCTCAGACCGGTCTCATTCTCGACCATAGCTTTCCATCTTCTGAAAGCTTCAAACACTTCTGACTTATGTTTCAGAAAGTAGACCCACACTTTTCGAGAGTAATCATCGATAAAAGTCACGAAGTAGTGTTTTCCACCAATGGATACGAAAGTGGTTGGTCCCCAAACATCTGAGTGAACGAGCTCTAGCTTATCTTTCCTAGGGGTTCTGCTGATTGTCTGAAAGCTATCTCTCTTCTGCTTTCCAAGTATGCATTCTTCACACATATCCATCTCCACTAACTTCAGTCCTGGGAGTTTTCCCTTTGTGTGCATGACTTTCATCCTCTTTTCACTCATATGATCGAGTCTCTGGTGTCACAGCTTTAAAGTCTTATTGCCTGCTGTAACTGAGATCAAATAACGTGCACCTACTGTCATATATAGGGTACCAGTCTTCCTGCCTCGGGCAATCGTCATTGCGTCCTTTGAGATCTTCCAATTATCTTCATGGAAGGTCGTAGTATATCCTTCACCAGCCAATTGGCCTACGGATATTAAGTTCTTTCTCAGGTCGGGAATATGTCTGACATCCTTCAGTTCCCATACTGACCAATTCAACTTAATTTCACCACACATTTGCCCACAATAGCACACGGTTGATCATCACCAAGATATACGTATCCAAGATTTTTGGGAACATACTTCTCGAAGAATTCATTCTGAGAAGTAGCATGGAACGACGCTCCTGAATCTAACACACAAGATTCCTCTTTGCTCTCCAAAGAGCATATCAATGCGTCGTCTCCTCCTGAGGTGGAAGTGACATTCACCTCTGCCTTCACCTCCTTCTCCTTCTGTGCACTCTTGCACTGATTCTTGTAATGCCCGGTCTTTTCATAATTCTAACACTTGATAGCCTTCGAGCTATTGTTTGGATTCCTTGACTTGGACCTCCTGTCCTTTGATCTACCTCTGTAGTTTGATCTGCCTCGTCCGTTCCCTCTGGTTGAATTTTTACCTCTTGACTCTGTATCAATGTTAAATATCAGCCGTCATATTGCGGATTCGGAGCCTAGCCGCCACAAAATTGTTGAATTTAATACGTATGGCGTTTTTGAGGTCATGTCGGGGACATGTCGGAAAATAGCGGATATATCGGGCGACATTTCGGCCATCAAATATCGGCCAAAATTCAGAAATATCGGTTTCACATTGACATGTTGAAATCATGTGATTTGCAATATCTTTCACCTTCTATTTATGTAAAGTTATTTTCACATTGTTTCCTATCCACTACCTATATGGGTGCTTGCTGTAGGTTTTAATTACTTGTTATTGCATGTGTTTTCTTGATAATGGAAGGCTATAAGAACACATGAATTTATTTATATTAGTTGCACATATACTTCGGTTTTACTAGTTTCTTGTTTGGAGAAATGACAGATATATAATAATAATCCTGTAATTGTTAGTCGATGCAGTTAAGTAGTTTAGAATAGCAATTACGAGTTTAATTTTTAATTTCAGTAGAATTTTCTTTTTGTTCCTACTAGTATAATGCACGCGTTTTGTATGTGAACATTTTTTTTTGTAATCTTTTTCTTTGAGTGTAAAATTATGAAGTGACTTTTATAATAACATAAATTCTTAAATTGAACAATTAATAAATCTTTACATTAATAAATAAAGTTGTGTATAAAGAATTGTATTAGTAATTTTTATATTCTGGATAATTATTATACTTTAATAAGAATTGTCTAAACATATGCAGTTAAGCTGTTCTAGTGTCTATTTAGTTTTCTATGCAAAAGCAAAAACTTGGTGGTTGCTTGTGAAAATGAAGACTCTTCTCATATGTACTTTTTCATATGTTTAGACAATATAATTATCAAGTATGTGAAGATTCCATTTATGATATTATATCAACCTATCCGATATGGCAATCCGATATTTTTTTCATGTCCCCCGATATATCCCCGATTTTCGCTATCCGACATGAATTTTGGTCGAGCGACATGAACCCGACATCCGATATTTAAAACATTGCTCTGTATGTAATACTGAAGAGGTTGTAGCTTCACTCGACTCTCTCCGTCGGTCTCCTCACTGAGAACCAGATCACGAACGTCGTCGAACTTCAACTTGGTGCTTCCCGACGAGCTACTCACTGCCGTGACTGTAGCGTTCCAGCTTTCTGGTAGGGAAGACAAAAGTATCAACGCCCGAACTTTCTCATCAAACTCAATTTCAACTGAACTCAATTAGGTTGTGACCGTGTTGAGTTCATTGAGGTGTTGTGCTACTAACTGTTTGGTGAAAAATTTGAAGTAAAAAGAATGAAAGAAAAATCGATTTGTATTCTCTCAAAATTGATTACAATTTAGATTTTCTGATTACAAAAGAGAAGAGAATTGATCTGAATCCTCTCCTTTGTTTAAATCTGGGCTCTTCACAGTGGCGATGGAGCGCCTCCCTCAAATGCTCGCGTCGAGTTTGCTCTCTGTTGACGATTCGAACGTCTTGATTCACTGGAACGGTATCCCCTCCTCACGATTTGACGTTGTGGAGAACTTGTGTGGTAAGTTTTTGAACTCTTGATGAGTTGATTGATCTTAACCGTAATTGGTTAGACAAGTCAAAGATCTCTTCTTTGCTGCCAAAGAGAAGGATCCAAAAGCTAGTCCCGAACTAAGCTGATTTCATAGTTATTTATAAGGGATTAAGGGGTGTAACCGTCCTCCTTAATTCGCTCCTAAGTGGGGCTAATGTGATGTAACCGTCCCTTAAATCACTCCTGAGTGGAGTTGTGATCCCCTAAGATCGTGGGAAACGGTTTTGAAACCGTTCAGCTCGTGTTTGAACGAGTCAAACGCAAAATCCGCGTTCTGGCGTGAATTCTGCATTCAAACACAGTGTCTGGAAGCTTGAACGCAGCGTCTGGAAGCTCGGACGCAGCGTCTGGAAGCTCATTTGCAACGATTTGGAAGCTACGTTGGTAGCGTTGGAAGCTGCTTCTGAGCTGCGTTTGCAGCGATTTGGAAGCTACGTTGGTAGCGTTGGAAGCTGTGTCTGATCTGCGTTTGCAGCGAATTGGAAGCTGCGTTGGTAGTGTTGGAAGCTGCATCTGAGCTGCGTTTGCAGCGATTTGGAAGCTGCATTGGCAGCATCAGAAGCTGCGTCTGAGCTGCGTTTGCAGCGATTTGGAAGCTGCGTTGGCAGCGTCGGAAGCTATGTTTGAGCTGCGTTTGCAGCGATTTGGAAGCTGCGTTGACAGCGTTGGAAGCTGCATATGAGCTACGTTCGTGGCTATGAACTCGGTACGTCTTGATGCTGGTATGCGGGGAGGACTTCCACGTCTTGGTTTGAAGAGACTGTCGATTTGTAGTCTCTTTCTGTCAGAGCGTTGCAAAGATCGTTATTTTGTAATCTTTGCTTTAGCTTTTTGATATGTGAGAGTCGTCAGATTGTAACTCCCGATGTTGATTGTGGAGGCTGTGGATTAGAGCTTTCATCAGTTGTTGCGAAGGTCGTCAGATTGTAACCCTCATCAATCTACGTGAAAGTTTTTAAACCTTCTGGAAGTCGTCAGAGTGTAACTTCCATCATCGGTGTTTTGATGGAGATCAGCTATCTATTATGATTTTTAGACAGCCTACAGTAACGCGCCTTCCGCCATTCTCGGATTGAATAACCGTCGCATCAAATGAACTTTGTTCGCGGCTAATGGCTTCTCATACATGTTTGAGAGTGCTGGCATAAGACCTGCCGTGGTCTTCTCCTTCGCTATGTTGAACGTAATATTGCGAGTCAACGTCAATCTGATAACTCTGAGGGCTTGTCTATCTAGAAGGTTCCACTCATCTGCCTTCATAGAATCTGGTTTCTTCCCCGATAGTGGTTGATACAGATTTTTCTGATGCAGATAATTCTCTATCTGTATTTTTTAGAATCCGAAATCTGTTCCATCAAACTTCTCAAGTCTTATTTTTTCTTCATCTGCGGCCATGACTCCCACTCGAATCTGACTTCCTCTAGATCGTTTCATGCTCTGATACCAGTTGTTGGGAATTTAACGCCGAAACCCCTAATGCAGCAAAAACACAGTATAGAGAAAGTATACCAAGATTTAACGAGGTTCGGCAACTGCCTACGTCCTCGGGAGCCACACATTAAATTTTTTATTAATCTAACAAGAAATTACAATTCAGAGCGAATCTCAAACTGAGATTCCTTAATAAATACTAAGGCTAATACTGTAGCTACAGTACCCCCTCTTCTTAAATGCCCCCTTTTATTTCTCTCCTTTTTATTCTCCCCTCAAATCCCTTTGAGCGCTGGAGGAAAAAAGAGCAAAAAACCGTTGAGAAGAATAGGCGCCGCCAAAGGGAAAAATCGCGAGAAGCACACCCATCTCGTGCTCGGGGTTTCCCTTTTATAGGGAAACCCTAGCGCCAGCTCGAGACAGGCTGGATCCCACCTCGAGCTCGCTTGCGCCTTGTACGATCTTGCCTGCACGAGTGGATCTCGATCTCGCCTGTAGCAAGATCTCGCCCTCGCCTGCTTTGCGTCGACCTCGCCCGCAAAGCCCTAACCTCGCCTGCATCTCGTCTTGGACCTCGAGCTCGCCTGCATTGGATTCGCCTGAAGCCGCTGATCTCGAACTCGTCTTGAGCTCACCTCTGATCTGCCTCGAGCGGAGGTTTGAGTCTATACCGACACTAACACATGCAGCTAGCCTCAAATTTTCTTTAGCTATTGTACTTATTAAGGAAGCCTCTCTGTAAAAAAGTTTATTTAGTGGTGCACGCGGAACACGCAGTGGCGACGACGTAGTGATGCGTGGGAAGTTGGTCGTAGTGATATCGGACAAGTTGTCAAGGCTAGTATTAACATTTATTATTTTAGGAAAGAGATGCTGAAGTTAGCATTTGGAATATTGGTGGGGGAGGGGGGGTTGAGATTTAGTAGTGGAGGAGTTTAAGGTGGATGAGGAAGTAAAGTTGCATGTGATTTTGATGGAAAAGGATAAAGTAGTGATTTTTGGTGGAGGGGTAGAAGAGATGATGAAAATTTGTTTAATTGAGGATTTTATTGGATTGATTAATGATAAATGAACATAATTGGTCTCAAAATAAAAGTTTATTAAATTGCGAAAATAGGCTTACGCGGCACACAAGTCCCTTGAAAACATAAGCCTCCCATGGTACTACCTTGAGGGGGTTTAAAAATCTATCGAGGGGTTTTTCTTGCAATTTAAGTATCTGTAATATCATAAGCATAAAAATGGATAGAAGTATGTATGCCCATGGTTGCTTGTATTTTAAGCACCGATTTGGAACAATAGATACAAACCCTAGAAATTACTCTAGAAATGACAAACCCCAAATGAGAGCTCTAATGAAAGGAGCAAGGGATGTGAGGGGATTATACCTAGCAGGAAGAGGACCGAGAAGCTTCAAGACCTAGGGCTGGACTCCGGTTGACAGGGAAGATCGGAAGAGGGAACTGAGAGGAGTCGGCTTAGGGAAGAAGAACGGGAGAAAAGGAAAAAAAGGAATTATGGGATCTAGGGCTCTTCTAAGGACATAATCAACGGCTAGGATCTGGTCAAGATACAAGTCGACGGCCAATACTAAGTTTTAGTAATGAAGCGGGTGCCAAACGGGTCCAAAACAAATCGAATCCAAGAGAAAAACCCAAAAACTGCAGCTCGTAAGTCGACTTGTCATCAGTCGACTTGTTTGTCATCATCAAAACAAGATTATAGTGTAGGCTCATAATCATGAGTCCTAACATTATCTTACTTTCCATTTTTAAAATTCACTTGCAGAAAAGTTTATTCATGGGGAATTTACACTTGTTTTTGTCTCCAATATTTAATCGCTCTATGTGCTTAGGAAGTTATTACTTTGATACTTAACCTTTGCATTTTTTTTTGTTGCTGTTTAATAGATTTTTACCATCACATCATGTTTCTTTTAACATTCTGAGAAGATAAAGGTTCGTGTTTTGCGTGCCCCCAACTTAAAATTCCTTTTTTTTAAAGTTTAATAAAATATATTGTCTACCAAGACGGAAAATTTTGGGCCAATAAATGAAAAAAGAAAGAAAGAAATTGCAGTACCACATGACTGGATATTTAAAACATTGAACCCTAAGCTCAAATTTTCTTTAAATGTATATCATCTTATATTGGCTTGATCCATTCCAGGAACCAAAGGACGTTTCGCCCTAAGAAGAGTGCGCCATCTGGTAGTAAGGTAGGTACTCTTATTAATTACCAGTGCATCTTTTTGCAGTGCATCCATTTGTTATTATTACTTTTTCCCCACCACCTTTTGGTAGTATGAGATCTCACAAAGGCCGAGAAATAGGTGAATCACTCCATTAGCTTTCTTTATAACAAGACCTTGAGTTTTGATATACTCTAAATGTATAAATAGTGCTCAGAATATATCTATAGATAAATCTAATGTTGAATTATGTATTGACAACTATTAAGGAATTTATACGTCTGTAATAAGTAACTATAAAAAAAGATCACTGAGCTTCAACTACCATGGATATTTAGTGATCTAGCAGGATATTGCATTATTTATTCAACTGTTACATGCAGGGTGCTCAGCTCAGGAAACACATTGATGCTACCCTTGGTAGTGGCAACTTGAGGGAAGCAGTAAGGCTTCCGCCTGGAGAGGACTTCAATGAGTGGCTCGCTGTCAATAGTAATGTTCTTCCCTTGTCATCAATGTTCATGTACATTTTTTACCCAAATTTTATCACTGCACACTACACAGTTGATATGTTTCCTTTTTCATGTAACTATGAGAAACAGCCTGACACTCGATCTGTATATTGATTTGTGTCAGGTTATAGATGTACGCATCTTCATGAGATTTATATGATTTTTTAATGCTCTCTAGAAATTTGATGCTGAACTTATGGATATGTATTCTTTATTTTTTTTTCAGCTGTGGATTTCTTCAATCAGGTGAACCTTCTATATGGGACACTCACTGAATTCTGCACACCTGAGAGCTGCCCTACAATGACTGCAGGGCCAAAGTATGCCTAATTGTATTAATTAATACACTGTCTCAAGCTGATATAAAGTGGATGGTGTTAATGATGAATGATGCTTTATTGTATACTCAAAATTATTCCCTGATAATTTACTATGGTCTATGCCACTAGAAGTTTTGGTGCTATATTATCTCATTTAAGACATATTTACCTTCTTCATCACTATGCATCATGTCATGCATTGTGAAGTAGATTGATAAGTAATTTGATAATATATGGCCAAACTTTACCATATAAAACCTTGGTCATCCCTTTCTTTATGTAAAAACAACATCCATCTTAGAGAATTCTGATGTTTTCTTGTTCCCTTTACTGATGAATGGTATATTTTGAATGACGTGCAGTTAATAGTATTTAATATTATTCACATCCTGTGCAGTAGAACTTTGACTAGACGTTCATTTTCACGAAAATTTTTGGATTATGATATTGAGCGAAATAAAAGAGCCGCAAAATCAAGCTTGGGGACTCAACATACAATACGGTTCAATCTGAGTTAGCGGCAGGCATGGGTTTAAGCTGAAGGTTAGGATGGTAATTAAACTCAGAAATAAGAGCACTGCTTCAATACATGAGACTCATCAGCATTCATTCCAACATGAATTACATCAAACCCAGGGATTGTAATGCTGATAAAGACCATGGAATTTTGCAGATATACCTAAATATAGCGAAAGTTGCTTAACCACTACGATCGAAAGGAAGAAAAGCCAATAACCTGCTCTGCAAATAGTATGTCTTAAGATGGAAGCGTTGATGATCCTCTACTGGATAAAATAGACTTTTACAGTCTTGGAATTGATCTAACACCCCTTTGAAGAGAGCTCTGAGGACACATTGATGAATATTACAGTAGCGTTAAAATCTGAGCTTTGCATTTCTTTAAAGAAATATAATTTATTGCTAGGTGATCCTGACAAGTTTCTTTCTGGCTAAATCACTATTCCATGTCCTAGATCTTGTTGTGCATATTTAATGACTGGAACTGGTCATTTGACATCCAGATATTTGGAGGATAATTAGCTTTCTTGCTGCAAATTTTTAGCTGAACAAATTCAGTTTATAACTTAACAATGAAATTTGCAGGTATGAGTACAGGTGGGCAGATGGTGTACAAATAAAGAAGCCGATAGAAGTTTCTGCTCCAAAATATGTTGAGTATCTGATGGACTGGATTGAAGTTCAACTTGATGATGAATCCATCTTTCCACAAAAGCTTGGTAGTACTTCCGAGTGCTGTTAGTTTTCAGATAATACTAATACTTCCTAAGATTCCATTGTTTACTTTGTATGATCTCCATCTTCAGGAGCCCCATTTCCCCCAAATTTCAAGGAAGTCGTGAAAACGATATTCAAACGGCTGTTTCGCGTATATGCACACATATACCACTCACATTTTCAGAAGATTGTGAGTCTCAAGGAAGAGGCACATCTTAACACATGCTTCAAGCATTTTATTCTGTTTACATATGTAAGCATTCTTAGCATAGCGATGCTTTTTTTTGGGGTGGGGTGGGGGTGGGGGGGGGGGTACTTTTTCCTCCCAAATATCTTTTCATTTTATAGCGGGCAATATAATGATGTGAGAATCTAGTTCATAACTTTTATCTTATGTTAATGTGAAACGCTCGAGTTATAAAAAAGGATATGGAAGGAGAAGCTGACCAAAGATCAAATGATCAATTACAAGGGGTCTGCCTGAAAATTGAAATATGGTCTTCACTAGTTATATGGATTTGTTTCATCTAGTGAATCCAACTACTAACTTGAGATAACAATTTTATCTAGTAGATTCATTCTATAAGCTCCTGTTCTCACAATTCTGGCATGTGCATATTGTTTTGATGAATATTGGCAGCTCTTTTAGGCCAGCTGCTGAAACGCAGGCACAGCTAGGAAGTTTATGATATCTCATTCTGGTGTAGGCTTGAGAATTCATTTACATCAGGATGTGAAAACGTGATATGTATAATAATTGTGGTTTATTACGTCTGCATAGTATTGCATCCAATTATACTAAATTCGGAGTTCGTTTTGGTGCAGGAATTTGGCTTGATTGACAAGAAGGAACTTGCCCCGCTTCAGGAGCTCATAGAATCCATTGTCGTTCCTTACTAGGAACTGGAACTCTCTACTGTAATAATGTGTCAACTGAAAAGTTGCTCGTCTCATTTACATTTACCTCGGAACATATCTTGTTAGTCTGTGTCCTATTGTTCGTGGTAGTTTAAATTGAACCGACTCCGTTCACTGTTAAATCTGGCTTGTATACGGATTCTATTTAAAGGACTGTAATGAAAAACTTTCATTAATAATCATGTGTGTTGCTATTTCCTGTCCAATGTCCTAATCTCGTGAACGCTTCTACATACATGGCTTCTGCAATCCTTAGTCCTGCGTGCTGAGAAGTTATACTAGAATTCGTGATCCCTCTAAATTATTTTTCACAGTTCATTCTGGGGTTATCCAAATCAAAACTTTGATCTTGATGAGGAATTAGTTTTGGTTTGCTGAATAATTTGTTCATGCGTCAGTTGCGAATCAAAATCATGCTTTCTGTTTGAATCACTTTTAATTCGTGTCACGCGCGCTTTCAAGAGTGTTTATTAATAGGGCTGAATAATTCTCCTGGACAAATTTTCAAAACCAACCTTTTTAGGAATTTAATTGCAAAAAACGACCGCTTTTGATAATAATTGCAAAAACCGACCTGTTTTCAGCCCAGCGCTGAAAACAGGTCGGTTTTTGTAAAAAATTCTCCGAAACATCACGGGAGTTCAACTCCCGTGAAGTTTATGGAGAAATTAAACTTCACGGGAGTTGAACTCCCGTGAAGCTTAATTTGTGCTTAAAACTCCACGGGAGTTCAACTCCCGTGGAGTTACAGTCGAAAAATTCCAGAGAGTCGATCTCTGGGAATTTTCGACTGCAACTTCACGGGAGTTGAAATCCCGTGAAGTTTGATACCCCTATATAACCGCTCGTGACCCACCCGCCCCCAGCCCACAAACCCTAATTCCAAAACTTCGTTCCCAAACGCCGCTTCCCAGTTCCGTCGCCACCCCAGCCTCCAACCCCCGCCGCCCCAGCCTCCGACCCCCGCCAGTGCTCCAGTTCCCGACCGCCGCCGACCGCCGCCGCCTCCGACCGCCGCCTCCGACCGCCGCCTCCGACCGCCGCTACCTTCAGATCTCAGTGAGATTTTCAAAAAAAAAAAGGTAAATTCTTTCTAAAAAAACTATACCCTCTAATTTTTGTATTCTCCCACTATTTGATTGTGATTACATGTAGAAATCTAGATTTTAGAATTTAATTGTGAATTGTTTACGAATTTTGTGAAGAAATGTGAAAATTAGATGGGAAATTATCAATAAATGTGAAAATTAAAGGGAAAATTATCAATGGGGAAATTATCAATAATTTTGTGATATTTGTGAAGAATTAGTGTGTAAATTATCAATAATTTTGTGAAATTAGAGGAAAAATTATCAATAATTTCGAAAATTATTGTATTTAGAGTTTAGAATTTAATTGTGAATTATTTAGATTTTGTGAAGAAAAATTAGATTTTAGATTTTTGCATATGTATGATATAAATTAGATTTTAGAATTTAATTGTGAATTATTTACGAATTTTGTGAAGACGTATTAAATAATTTTGCGTATTTAGAGGTGAAATTATCAATTAATGTGGAAATTAGAGTTACTACCTAAATATAAAAATTAGTAACAATCAATATTTATTTGGCTTTTCGTGTAATATTGATATTGAATTTTTCACTCTTCAGAGGTAACGATGAACGATCGAATTGTAATTCTCTGTTCTTATTATGGGAAGATTAATTACCTCGAGAATAATATGCCCGTTTATGAAGGAGGAACGACGAGACCGTTGTTCATAACAAAATCGTGTACTTTCGATGAGTTGGTTAATGAATTACACAAACTTACATTAACTAACTCACGTGAGTATCACCTCAGTGTGGTTTGCAATTATCCTGTTGTGGGGAACAGAACAATTGGCATTCAAATATCAAGTGACTACGATATGGGTCTCATTCATGTCTTACACGACGAGAAGCGTTCGGTCGAATTGTTCATTGAAAAACATCAGAGGGATTTAGGCAAATCGTTGAACTCCCAAGGAATGTATTCCCGCATGTTGGAGGATCCTGAAGTTGATTCTATAGGCTTCTTATCTCCTCAACAAGATGAATGTTGGACACAATCACAATACATGAGCGGTCCTTCGTTGGTGGGCACTTCGCATGCTTTCGATACTAACACGGGAATTCAAGAAGATAATGCAAGTGTTGAATCCGAGAATGATGATGAAGAGGAGGGATTACAAATTAATAGCATGACCTTGATAGATCGTGATGGCGGGGAAAACCAACACATCGACGGGGCTTATGTTAATAATGAGTATGTCGGCTTAGAGGATCCGCCGCCCGATGAACTTCAAGGAGATGAATGGATTGATAACTCCGCGATGGAAAGTGTTCCTATTGGCACTAATAGCGGTGTTGATACACAGGCCGGGGACTTCTCATTCATGAAGGGAGATCTTTACGAGAGTAAGGAGAAATTGATCCATGCTATTCGCACGTATTCCATTGCAAAAAATGTGAAGTTCAGGCCAACAAAAAATAATACTACAAGCTATAACGTGGTTTGTTTCTATCGCAAAGATGACGATGTCGAAGATAATAGTGGACACCACAACGGCAATGCGAGATGTCCGTGGAAGCTTAATTCACGCTCGGGTGCAAGAGTAGGTGGGCAATTCAAAATCACGGCATACAATGGACTCCACACTTGTAGCAATCCTCGATTAGAGATGAATAACAAGAATGCGTCCTCTTCTTTTATATATCGATTGATTTTACCGCATCTGAGGGAGGATCTTGATCATGTATGTCATTCGGATTTGTTATCTTTGCGTATGATACTCGTTATTTGTAATATGTTCTGTATGATACTGTGTTCACCGAACTCTGTATATATGCTCATATTTTAATCACAGGTCTATTCATTATGGATGCGGGACCGGAAAATCCCGACGTTTTGTACCTTCAGGCGAGTCATTGTTCAGACCATATTGGTTCGGGAGAGGTAATATGAATAAATTAGATATATATTTTTCCGATTAATGTAATTTTTTATGAATATACTTATCCTGATTCTCGTTTTATGTGCAGCCCGTACCAGAGTTCACGATGATCGAGCATTCCCATAGTCATTCGGCTTGGGTCATAGAGGATGAGAGGGTACTAGCTTTGATCGCCCAGGCAGGTTTTCGACCGTGTTCGACGATTCGTTATATCAGGCTTGATTGGCCGCTTATCGCTGCTTTGATTGAGAGGTGGAGGCCAGAGACCAATACCTTTCACATGCATATAGGGGAGTGCACGATCACTTTACAGGACGTGGCCGTCATACTTGGGCTCCGGATTGATGGACCGGTAGTTACGGGCACCGACGATCATAGTTGGCCGGAGGTATGTGCCCGGCTACTTGGACAGGTTCCCGACTTGAGGAGTGGTGCGATGAAGCTATCGTGGCTTCGTCAGACATTTCAGGGTGACATACCAGAGGATGCCTCTGATGAGACGCTCCAGTTTCATGCTCGTGCATACATATTGCACATGATAGGGTGCGTACTATTTCCTGATGCGAGCAAGACTCTCGTACATGCACGATGGCTGCCACTGCTGGAGGATTTTGGTGTATGCGGCGCACTATCGTGGGGCAGTGCGGTGTTGGCATATTTATATCGAGAATTGAGTAGAGTATCTCTGATGCAGAATAAAGAATTCAAGGGATGCTGTACGTTGATACAGATTTGGTCATGGGAGCGTATTCATATTGGACGACCCACTTTACTCATGCACCGTGACTTAGAGGGGCAGTATCCGTTGGCATACAGGTATAATTGTACACACACATATTTCATTCGTAACCTGAATATTTGTACTTATATATCCGCTATTCTGCATACAGGTATAACGTGCGATACGCTCAGTACAGATCAGCGACGCGTCATCGTCAGTTTTACAGAAATGAGCTTGATTGCCTCCAGCACGAACAAGTAAATATAAAACTCAAGAAGTATGAATATTATAGTTTTTCTGTATGATGCACATAAATGTTTTATTTTATTTCAGTTCAAGTGGAGACCCTATACACCGCCGGAGCTCGATATGGATTCTCTTGCACCTATCTGTCGCGATAGTCCCGACTTGTGGAGGGCCAGAGTTCCATTGATCTGTTGGGAGATCGTAGAGGTGCATGTCCCGGACCGTGTGCTACGGCAGTTTACGCTCTCTCAGCATATTCCAGATCCTGTCGAGCAGATCAATCGTCGGCGACGCCCTACATCGTACCGGACTGATTGGGCCGTAATCCGTGCGGCCTACATAGACAGGTGGGTTCACAGGTGGGATTGCATACAGGATGAGAGGCCCACAGCTGTTGACTATACCACGTATATGCGTTGGTATTGGGGTATCACACGTAGATGGATCACGCGTGACCCACAGCCCTTAGCTGGACACATGCCACGCCCACCGACAGATAGTTACATCCCTAGTGGGATGAACGAGAGAGATTACGTAAGTTTCTAAGCTAAATTATAACATTTTTTATTGAGTTGATACTTAATAAATTGTTTACCACGCAGGTCCGTGTTTTAGAGAGCATTGATGCTGATATTGATGCGCACGTGACTGAGATTCAGGATCAGGTGGCGTTAGGGCTCCTCGGCAGGATCAAGAAGAGCATAGCGCAGGTATTCCATAAGACTCACGTCGACGAGTTCGCAGGCCGTGAGGACAGGTCTCGCTCATTTGGACGGCCGTACGCTCGACGTCGACGGCCGCGCGATGATGGAGCCGGCACTTCGCATGCCGATGGAGCCGGCACTTCGCATGCCGATGACGCCGGCACTTCGCATGCCGATGACGCCGGCACTTCGCATGCCGATGGAGTCGGTACTTCGCAGCTTCATACACAGCCGGATACTCAGATAGTTGCGGCTCATCAGCAGGAACCCAGAGGGCGGGGAAGAGCGAGGGGGAGGGGGAAGAGAGGGAGAGGAAGGAGGGGAGCTATATTGGGTTGTATTTGAACTTATTTTGATAAATTTTGTAACTTTCCTGAATTTTCAAATACGGCACTTTTGAAGATAAATTATTGTTCATATACATAATCGTGTGTGTTTTGGTTGAATCATGTATATTTTGTTGTTTGCAAATAAATTGGCATATATATATGAGTTATAATTCATGGTTGAATCATGTATATATTGTTGTTTGTTGGCATATATATGAGTTACAGGTAAATATACAAAACCTGCACAGCAGCTGTGCATGCTGGGAGACCTGCAACTTCACGGGATTTCAACTCCCGTGAAGTTGCAGTCGAAAATTCCCAGAGATCGACTCTCTGGAATTTTTTGACTGTAACTCCACGGGAGTTGAACTCCCGTGGAGTTTTAAGCACAAATTAAGCTTCACGGGAGTTCAACTCGCGTGAAGTTTAATTTCTCCATAAACTTCACGGGAGTTGAACTCCCGTGATGTTTCGGAGAATTTTTTACAAAAACCGACCTGTTTTCAGCGCTGGGCTGAAAACAGGTCGGTTTTTGCAATTATTATCAAAAGCGGTCGTTTTTTGCAATTAAATTCCTAAAAAGGTTGGTTTTGAAAATTTGTCCTAATTCTCCTGTACAGATTTGGACGACTGAGTTCCACCCTGACGAAGATAATTAGTATACTAGTTGATTTACAAAGCTGTACAAGTTGTAGCTTTTGTTTTCCTTCCTTTGTTATTGTTATTGTTATTTGTTTACTTCGTAGAACTATTTGAGAGCACATGATAAATAGCAGAAGCAGAATCAAATTCGAACAAATGCCTGGGTTTTCGATATGCTGATTACTACTTGTAACTGAATCTAATCGGATTTGGTGATGAATGTAGTATGTATCCAATCCTAATCCAATCCAAATGATGATGCGCAGGTGCCGGAAGAGAAGCAACATGGAGAGAGAGAGAGAAAGAAAATATATATTTTTTTTTTGCTAGGAATATGGTTCTGTAATAAGTCCTCGCTTTCAGCCAAAAGAATAAGGAGAAAACAAGGCGATATAAACATCGCAGAAATTATATATGCAAAATATTCATAATGAATTATGAATTTTTCTCTAATTATGAATTATGAGTTTTGTTATTTCCCTCATTTCTCAAATACAAATTATTATTATTATATATACTTACCATTAGTACCTCCTTTTTAATTGTAATATTAGAATAACTTAAAAAAAAAACCAAAACTCTCTTGAGAGTCTCCCCACCGTTCCCATGAAGTGAAGGGGCAACGTCGTAATAGTTTCACAAGCACAAGGTTCCTTATTCCACGACCCCAGCCTCTGCTCTCGGCCCTCAACTCTCTCTTTCCCGCCGGATCTCCTCCTAAAAAAATTTCCAGAAATGAGGACCAAAATAAAAATTCTCTCTCCATTCAAAAATTCTTCCTCTTCGATCGGCGGTTTCCTCGATACCTCGGATCCACCAGCAAAAATTCTCCCTTCTTTCAAAAAAGAAAAAGAAAAAGAAAAAAAACCCCATTTTGGGGTCGAATTAGGGCATCATTTGATTTAGCTCGATTGATGCGTCTGGATCTCTGTGAATCGAGTAAGAATGAAGAGCAGCTCGATGAGGAAGAAGAGCGAAGCACCGAAGGTGATCTATGAAGGATGGATGGTTCGTTATGGGAGGAGAAAGATCGGGAAATCCTACATCCATATGCGATACTTTGTTCTTGAATCGAGGCTCATTGCTTACTACAAGAAGAAGCCCAAGGATAACATGGTAAACTTTTTTTTATTTGTTGTTTTATTCCTCATTTGTTATTATTTCGTGAGCTCTTCTACTGAGAATCGGTGATATAATGGTCTGAGCTTTGCTTAGTTAAACTACCTCGAACCTTAGAATTACAAAGGATTCAAAATGGTTTTGAAGAAATCTCAGATTTTCTTCAGAAGAGAGGTGCTAGGCCAGGCTATTTCGGGGGTTACGTTAACACAATGCGGTAGAATTGGGGGTCAATTAGCACGTATCTAGATTTGGAGGATATATTTGCAAATATGTCTGATTTGGAGGGTACATTACTGTATAGGTAAGAGAAATCTGTGTTTTAAGCGGTTCATAATCCATCGTTTTGGGGGTTAGGGGGATCAAGTCTTATTTTTAACAACAAGCGAATTTGATTAATTCCTTAATTTAAGTATGTTTGTTTTATTTTATTTTTTTATGTGAAGGTGCCGCTCAAGACTCTTCATATAGATGGAAGTTGCAGGGTGGAGGATAGAGGGCTCAAACCACACCAAGGGCATGTATGTTTATTCATTTCTTTATTTTACACCGGTTGCTATTGTTATGCTTTCTTACTCATATTTATATTTTATTTTTCAAGCTAAAAATCAGATATATATGCCTACTGGCAGCAAATGGATCCAGTAGCTCAGTCCACTGATGTTGGTTGATTAATGCTAATAAATGATGTAGTTTCGTATTTAGAGGAAGATTGACCCAATGATGGAGTTTCGGGGGCCAAGTCCTATATGCATCGATCATCTTGGTTTGGGAGTTTATGCAGCGGCAAGTAAGAGTCGGTATTGAGAAGCAACTATGTCCAGACCAGTCCCATAGTTCAACCAAAATCTAGTTGACGAATCATTATCAACATTAACGTTAACGATCAAGAGCAGGCCTTTGCTTGCTTTGTGTACGCTGCTCCAAAAATGAGATATATGGCTGGCTAGAGAGTCATTGACCTCCCAAAAGTGGAACCTCCGGTAATCATTGCATGAATCTTTGTTTAAGGTGTCCCATTATCGAAAAAGGGCCTGAGGTAGAAGTTGGGTCAGGGAGAAACGTTAAAATATTGCAAATTCAGAACTGCCCAACACATTGCATTACTTTCAACATTCAGCTTCTTGTCATTATTCTTATTTATCATCGTAAACTCGTGGGTCATGACAATTAAGACATGACATCTATCAACGTCACAGTTACTTATGCATTATGTGCCTGCCATTGTTTTTTTAACCTGTGCTTGTTAATAATCTTAGAATTCTGTTCACCTCCCTTGTTTTACTTGTTCTCTTGACAGATGGTTTATGTGCTCTGTGTGTACAACAAGAAAGACAGCTATAATCGGATTACGGTACATGGTGAACCTTTCCTTCTCTTTTTTCATCATCTTACTTTTGCTTTGAATAAATTTTCTTACCGGGGATCTTTCTGGGTACCTAAATCATCTGAAATTACTGATGTTAATATTTATTGCAAGACAATGTTTTAGTTTTGTATTATAATCTACCTATTTTCTTATCAGTTTTCTATAACTTCTATTTTTGCCCTAAATCGCGTTATCTGTACATTTTGTGGATGGAGGATCCTGGCTGCTTTATATATTTGGCTCCAGATGCCATCTCATGTGCTGGCCATCTTTTCCTAAAATAATCTTGCACTATTTTGCTTTTGCATCTAGATGGCAGCATTCAACATCCAGGAGGCTCTGATCTGGAAGGAAAAGATTGAACTTGTTATTGATCAGGTACAACAAGGCTAGTTCTTATCATTTTTTTGGTGAACTTTATCTTTTTTTTCCTTATGAGGAAATTAGCGCGGGTCATGGTACTAATCAAAAGATTTAGTGTAAGTCCCATTATAACCACAACTCTTTATACTTCAACGCAATCTCTAAATTTGGTCTTGTTCAATTATCAGTCACATTGTTCTCAACCATATCAGTTCTTATAGTACAGGAGGTTGGTTTTGCCCTTCATTTTTCATGTCTGTGAAATTTTCTGCATTGTAATACTTGTGCATTTTGAGGGATGGAATGGGAGTGAGTACTGCTCCAGCCGTCCTCAAGGAGAAAAGTGTGACTTTCTTTTTGCAATGCATTTGTGGTATTGTTTTTTATTGTGTTCTCTTAAATCTTTTGATGTCTTTGCTGGCTTTACCACAAAATTCTATGTATTTGTTCTCCGGCTCTCATTAGAGGTGAGAAAAGATTAACTGTCGTTCCCGATTTTGATTTCATGAGCATTACCCCTCATACATCTTCTATTTCATTGTAGAACTTGCTTTGTATCTGGAGTTCAATTATTTGCTTTCTTACAGTGTCAGGACTCAACTACATCTGATGGAAATAAGCCCTTTGTTTCTCACAAGTCTACACTGGGTCATCAAAGAAATGTTTCCTTCTCCTCTGATCATGAAAGTCTGTAAGTGTCTTATATTCTTGTTTGTCGTGTTTTTCAGATATAGGGAAAGCTGTCAATCTTTGGAAAAAAAAATTAATGCTAAAGTAACCATTTATGAAATACTTTTCTGAGCGCTCTTACAGGTTCTAGGGAGAACCTAGATCCCAAGGTGATAATATTTAAAGAAACTGCCTTTTCAGCATTATTTATTGTGTAGATTATCATTTTAATTGAAGTTCTAATATGTTTAATTTGTGCATAAGTCTAAGTAGAAAGAATGCGTATTCGCCAATGATTTACTAAAATTGCTTTTAGAAGTAAGTCTTTTGTCCAGGATTCAC
Organism: Asparagus kiusianus; assembly: GCA_022839385.1. Taxonomy (NCBI): domain Eukaryota; kingdom Viridiplantae; phylum Streptophyta; class Magnoliopsida; order Asparagales; family Asparagaceae; genus Asparagus; species Asparagus kiusianus. The sequence continues at coordinate 543,000 of BQKN01066088.1, forward strand.
AACATTAGGAAAGCTGGGTAGAAGCACGTTTGCTATATCCACTCCGAAACAGTAATTTTGGGAGTTGGATTGCCGAAAATGCCCTTTTGTTAACAGAAAAATTAATTACCCACCGGATTGGCTGTCCGGTGGGAGAAGGGCAATTTAGTCCTCACACACCCCCAAAGTTACTGTTTGGGAGTGTGAATAGTTGGACCCGGGTAGAAGATGAATTTGGCAAAAACACATCTTGTTTACTACTTAAGCAATAGATAATCTTTATTTGTTGAAAGATGACAGGATATCTCCCAAATACTAATTATTATCAACGCTACCAAATCTGCCTGCCTCCTTACAGTGTAGAAGGAGCACATTTTATTCAATTTAATTGTGATGATGCTTCTATACCACATAAGAAAACACATGTACTTTTATGCAATACATTACAATGGCCTTATGGCTTGTGAGCCGGAATCTTTTCATCTATTGGTTAATCTAATTAGATTACAGCAATTAGTTCATGTTCGAAATGTTCACCTTCATTATGAAAATTAGACAAAAATATAACCTTCAAATATTGCTAATAGAATCTTACAAGACGAACAATGAATGAACACAGAGAAGAAGAAAGAAGATTTCTTTGAGGGGGGCTCCGATAATGGGTAAGGAGATTGATTTTCTTTTCTTCGTTGTTGTTCTCAAGGAGATTACTCCTCCATTTATAGGGCTAAACCCACTATCTCCACCCCCTCAGATCCGCCCCTTGAGAGATATTCTCTCAACAAACCCACGTTCAAATTTGCCACGATTTTCTTTACTGAGAAAAGTTGATTTGGTCATATATGACTGAGTCAAGATAACAAGTCCATATAAAAATAATATTGAAAAAGTACGTTCTAACACATGAAACTCATTGTTTCAGTTTGACTCAATGGCAATTAAATGTGCAAACTTTAGAGTTTGCCATTTTCATGACTTATATACATGCTTTTTGTCCATTATAGTTTATTTTGACCCAGTGACAATCAATCATGCGTACTTCAAAATTCGCGATTTTCATGGATTATAACTCATGATTTTTATCCATCATCATTCATTTCTACCTAATAAATAAAATTAAAGTTTCTCTCTTCAACATTCATAATTTTCATGGGTTATAACCTGTGATTTTTTTTCAATTTCCGTTCTTCAGTCCAATGACAAATTATCATGCGTACAATCTTCACAATTTAATGAGCTATAACCTATGATATTTTCTCATTTTCGTTAGTTTTGAACCAATCACTATGCTTACTTAAAAATTTATGACTTCCATGTGCTAATACCCATGATTTTTGTCCTTTTTCATTTCTTTCGACCTAATAATAATTAATCTTGCATACCTAAAGCTCTACAATTCTCACAGGCTATAACTAATAATTTTTGTCTATTTTCGTTCGTTTTGACCCAATTACAACTAATTATGTGCATTTAAATTTTGATTTTCATGCACTATAACCATGGTTTTAGTCTATTTTCGTTCAATTCGGCACATGGACAATTGATTGTGTGATTTTCAAAATTCGCGAGTATCATGGGCTGATAACAATGAATGAACACAGAGAAGAAGAAAGAAGATTTCTTTGAGGGGGGCTCCGATAATGGGTAAGGAGATTGATTTTCTTTTCTTCGCTGTTGTTCTCAAGGAGATTACTCCTCCATTTATAGGGCTAAACTCACTATCTCCACCCCCTCAGATCCGCCCCTTGAGAGATATTCTCTCAACAAACCCACGTTCAAATTTGCCACGATTTTCTTTACTGAGAAAAGTTGATTTGGTCATATTTGACTAAGTCAGGATAACAAACAAGTCCATATAAAAATAATATTGAAAAAGTACGTTCTAACACATGAAACTCATTGTTTCAGTTTGACTCAATGGCAATTAAATGTGCAAACTTTAGAGTTTGCCATTTTCATGACTTATATACATGCTTTTTGTCCATTATAGTTTATTTTGACCCAGTGACAATCAATCATGCGTACTTCAAAATTCGCGATTTTCATGGATTATAACTCATGATTTTTATCCATCATCATTAATTTCTACCTAATAAATAAAATTAAAGTTTCTCTCTTCAACATTCGTAATTTTCATAGGTTATAACCTGTGATTTTTTTTTCAATTTCCGTTCTTCAGTCCAATGACAAATTATCATGCGTACAATCTTCACAATTTAATGAGCTATAACCTATGATATTTTCTCATTTTCGTTAGTTTTGAACCAATCACTATGCTTACTTAAAAATTTATGACTTCCATGTGCTAATACCCATGATTTTTGTCCTTTTTCATTTCTTTCGACCTAATAATAATTAATCTTGCATACCTAAAGCTCTACAATTCTCACAGGCTATAACTAATAATTTTTGTCTATTTTCGTTCGTTTTGACCCAATTACAACTAATTATGTGCATTTAAAATTTGATTTTCATGCACTATAACCATGGTTTTAGTCTATTGTTCGTTTTGATCCAATGAAAAATAAATAAGCATATTTCAGTATTCATAAATTTTGTGGGTTATATAAACCACAACTTTTCTCCTTTGTTGTTCATTTTAACAAAATGACAATTAATTATGCGTACTACAAAATTCGCTATTTTCATGGGCTAATAGCTGATGATTGTTGTCAATTTTCATTCATTTCACCCCCAATGCAACATTTGTATGCGTAACAAGTTTTTTGTCCATTATCGTTCATTTTGACCCATTGAACTAAACTATGCTATCTTCAAAATTTGCGATTTTAAAAGGCTATAACTCACAGTTTTTCTATGTCATTCATTTCCCAATGTTAATTAGGTATGCGTATTTCAAAATTCACGATTTCATGGACTAACATGTACAATTTATTTCCATTGATAAAAGAGCACCTCATCATTATTTTCCATTGATCCATCATCATTATGTGCCCTAATTTTTTTCCCTAAGAATTAATCTACCCCAGTTATTTTTTCCATTGATCCATCATCATTACGTGCCCTAGTTTTTTCCCCTAAGAATTAATCTACCCAACTTATTTTTTCCGTTGGTCCATCATCATTATGTATGGAGGGAGATGAACGAGCGCCTTATTGCTGTTGAAATTTGGGGGGCAATGAATACTATCAAAAATTGTGGTGGTTGTGCTCAGCCCCCTTCTATAATTAACTATTATTCTTTTCTCGAAGCCTTTCTTTAATTTATTTTTCCTTGTTTCCCATTTTGTTTCTTCCACTTTACCCTTTCTCATTTTTGAATTTACACTTTCATGAATCCATGCTATTCACTAACCTTTTGATCTCTTGGATTACTCGTGTACTTATTTTTCAATATCTTTATACTAGTATTTTTTTCTTGGATGCCTGTGTAAGATTCAATAACTGTATTTCTTTTCGAAGATAGTGTAATATTTGCAGATTTGAAGATTTTATCTTTTTGTCATCGTGAATAAATATAATATTTAGATAATCGAGTCTATTTTATTATTCTTATGGTATCGTTCTAGCTAGTAGTGAAAAGATATAGCATCAAATTAATATCACTCATTTTGATTCATGAATCATGACAACCTTAATAATGACAATTAATTATCCATACCCAAAACTTTGCTATTTTTTATGGGTTATAACCCACCATTTTAGTTTATTTTTGTTAGTTTCACTTCTTTTCATCAAAAAACGTGATTTTTATCGGTTGTAACCCATGATTTATCAAATTTTATTCTTCAACCCAGTGGAAAATAAATGAGTTCTTGAAAATTTATGATTTTCATGGGCTATTACCTACTATTTTTTCCATCATCGTTTATTCTCTATTATCCAATGGAAAATAAGTATGAGTCCTATAGTCCATGATATTTGTCCATTCTTGCTCGTTTCAATCCAATAGCAATTAATTGTGCAAACTTCAATATTTGCAATTTTATTGCTCAATTACCATGATTTTTGTTCATTGTCGTTCATTTGGCTCAATAGCAATTAGTGTCGACTACTTCAAAATTTACGATTTTGATGGGTTATAACCTACGATTTTGAAAAATTTTATTTGTTTTGTCCCAATGACAAGTAGTTATACATATGTAAAAATTCTTGATCTCCATGGGCTATATAACCCATGATTTTTATCAATTTTTGTTCACTTCTATCCAGTGACAATTAATTATGTTTACTTTAATATTCGCTATTTTCATGGACGTCTTACGCATGATATTCAAAATTCGTGAATTCCTACGATTCGGGTAAATATTTGTTTGTTTCGAGCCAATGGCAACTAAGTTTTATTTTTTCAAAGATCGCAACTTTCATGGGATATAATCAATGATTATCTATAGTAGATCGCTTAGGTTATTCTGAAGATGGTCTAAGGAATAAGGAAGATGAATGAGAGAGCTTTCCGGTCTTGGAAAACATCCAAGTTGGAGGCTCAAAATGCTTGCTTTTCTCCATTCTTTATGATTACATGAGGAAAGGTGTGGATTTCCTTTTGGCTTGCCCACTATTTATTCAGTTTGCTGCCACATGACTACGTGTATTGTAATGCTATAAACCAAAGGTTAGCCGTAATAGGTAGCCGTAGGATAAACAGGATCTTCAGGAGAAAATGTTAGGTGGAGCCCCTATTTTGCGTGTGCATAAGTGCATTCATGAATTCATAGAGAGAATAGGAATATAAAATGCTTGTCAGTCAGATCGTCATCTTCTGATGGTGTGAGAGACAATGATCAACACTGATCATCATAGTCTAAGCAATGTGAAACCTAAAGACCTAAAGTTCAAAAAGCTTTGAGAAGTTTCTTTAAGAATCAAGTGTGCACAGATACGACAAGCTTTTATTATGCCTGGTTTCTCTTGGTTTTAGACTCTCTCTATATATGACTTCTCCTGTTTTTCATCCACTTTCTTTTATCTGAATAATTGGCTTGGGCATTCAGTAAATACAAACTATCCTTCTGGAATACCCTTTGTTTTTTCGTCTCTGGCAGTCTGTAGGAGTTTTATTCTGGTGTGTCTGACTTCTTTCATATCTGAATATTTCTTAAATAGATTCAGTCAAGATGAAGAAGAAGGACAGCAGGCATTTCTTGAGAGGAGAAAGACGATAGGAAATGGTACGTGATGGCTATTCTTATGAACTTTTTAAGGGCCTCAATTTTTATTATGTTTTTTAGTGATATCAATACATTAAGCATCACTTTCTGGTAATTAAAAAAAATTCATTGCAGGACCTCCTGATTCAATACCAGATTGGACACAGGAGCTTGAATCTGGGTTATTAAATCAGGATAACTCTATCCATGCTTCTTCTGGAAAACATTGGCGCTTAGTCCGATTGCAGAATGGCAAGTTATCCTCTGTGTCTCATTTGTACCTCTTGCAGTTTTGGTTATTCTTTCATGGAAGGTCATTCTTGACTTTTTAGAATATTGTAGTCTCCAAGGGAACCGAAGTCCGTCTAATTCTTCTATCATCTTGGAACACACTATTAACCATATGTGAATGGCTTTGCAGGGTTACGAATCTTTGAAGAGCTTCTAGAAATTGACCACCTTGTATGTAGTAAGATATTTTGTTGATTTTACATAAACATATTAGAACGATTGACACTTTAGTCCGGGATTGAAACTCGAGCGTGGTCTATATATGATCTGTTAAGTGCAGCCGCATAGCTGCAGTAAAGCCATGAAAGCTGTCGGTGTAGTGGATGCCACTTGTGAAGCGATATTTGAGCTCATAATAAGCATGGACTGCAGCACTCGCTTTGAGTAGGTTTCTCTTCTTTATTAGCTTGAGTAGGTTTCTCTTCTTTATCAGTTTCTTTTTACTAATTTCTTATATCTACTTCAACCTTTTCTTTGCAGGTGGGACTGCAGTTTTGAGTACGGTAGCTTAGTTGAGGAGGTTGATGGACATACAGCTATTCTTTACCATAGATTGCATCTGGACTGGATGCCAAAGTAATTCTCTGTCTTGTTAAAATAGCGAAAGTACATTGAAGAAACTGCTGTCATTTAACTTGTTCTTAGCCTGATATACAACATCTTCATGAATTAAGAACATGTTCCTACAAAGGTCATGCTTCCTGGATTTAGTACAAAGTTAGAGCATCTCATTGTTTGTACCTAAATCAAATAATACTCGTTCATTGTAATTTCTTGTAAGCAGACCATATACATAGTGGGGGAAAGTGTTTCCGCGACATGACTTAGATGAAAATTTCTCATAATTCCCAACATTCTGTAAATTTTGAGAATTTTTTCCTCCAACTCCTTTTTCCAGTTAAACGGGACTGACATACAGAGCATTACTTGAACTCAAAAATCTCCAACAAAATCTCTTTAGTTTTATTTCACATGTTATTCCTTTAGCGGCATTTCCTTTACATGTTATTCCCTTTTCTCCATGTTATTTCGTACTGTTGATACTTATCTTACGTCGTAAAGAATTGATACACTATTGTCCTGAACCTCTAAATATTCTCACACTATAAGTTGATCATATTTCATTTGGTGTGATAAATTTACAACACTTGCTATATATCATGTCATATCATGTCATAGATACTTCTCGATACTTACACTGGGCCATGTAAAGGTCACCTCTTGTAGTATCACATTCCCAATGTGTTAAGTAATTAAGTCTGTCTAAGAATTCCCTGTATTTTTTTCCAACTTAAAGCATTCAAGATTTGTATGACTTGTTTTCTTGTTGCAGATATGTGTGGCCCCGGGATCTCTGTTATGTGCGTTATTGGCGGCGTAATGACGATGGGAGCTATGGTGAGTTTCCATTGGTTGCCTCTATAGTTATGTAAACCCGTATTATATCTGAGCATCTATATGTTCCATTTTACAGTTGTATTAATTCGGTCAAGGGAGCATGCAGATTGTGGCCCACAGCCAGGATTTGTCAGAGCTCTCATTGAAAGTACATCTATCTATATGCTTCAGATTTAATGAAAAAACATATAGTACTTTCAAGTTCATTTTTGGTTTATTTAATGATTTTTGTCATTTAGGTGGTGGGTTTAAAATATCTCCTCTTAGATCTCGAAATGGGAGACCTAGAACTCAAGTACAACACCTTATGCAGATTGATATGAAGGGATGGGTAGCTGGTTATTTCCCATCATTTCAGCAATATTCTTTAATTCAGATGTTGACTAGTGTTGCTGGTAATGCTCCCTACCTTGAAAGTTTTGAATTGGCTTAAATTGCACGCTATGATATATGATAACTCATTGCTCTTGTATACCAGTACTAGGCTAGTATTATGCTTGTGAAAATGCAGACAATATGCCCACCAATGACTGATCTATCTAGTACTATCTAATAGCTGACTTCTTACCAGCGAATGCAACTCAATTGTATCAATCATATAAATTTCTGAGGAAAGCTTGGTTTCTATTTCCTGCCAACATCCTAAAGATTCCTCAGTTAGCCTGCCCCCACACCCCCACCCACCTACCCACCCATTGTTGGTTTGCTGCGTACACCCATGACTGGATATGTGTCGAAATTTGTGGGCAGATCTGTTCTTTTAGTATATACACCTGGTTACCAAAATGCATGATTAGCCATAAAATTATATATAACTTTGTATATTGCAAACAATATAATAAATACGATATCCAATCTTGTTCATGCATTCTTCTAATGGATTGTGGATCGGTGCGAAGTTAACTGGCCTTTAAACATTTGAGCATCGGGTCTTATGTCTTAGTCACATTGAACTGCTCATGTAGTTGAGAGACCTCAAGTCCAGGCACAATTACCAGGGTTCAGGGATGTGCTCAACTACTGAGCTAATAACCCCTTGTGCAAGCTTCAAAGTGGGAGTGCTTTGCCAAAATCAAGAGAAAACCCTATCTTTCCTTTTTGGGCCATGCCATTGCTATTGTGGCAACGTGGGAATATAGACGGTAGAACTCAGGGTTATCTGACTGGTTTTCTTATTCTCAATTTTTATTCTTACCCTATAAGGAAAATTTTATGGAGAAGCAATACCTTTCAACTAACTGGTTTTCATATTAGTTTTTTAGTATGTTAACTTTGTCGAAGTTCTGTGCCTTTAACAGGGTTGCGTGACTGGTTTTCTCAAACAGATGAAACTCACCCAAGTACGAAAATTCCTATCATGTTCAATGTGACCTCAGATTCTGTGTTTGCCAAGAAAGATCAAGTGGCTGAGGAATTGGATGTGCAACCTACTCCTCCATTGAGTCAAATTCACTCTGGTAGCAAACATTCAGTTATGCTGGATGAAGACACTGATGACGATGAAGATCAAATGCCTGCACATGAATTAGAGGTGCATAAACTGATACTGTTATCAAATATTCATGGGTTACATTATTCTGGGTTTGAAATATGTCAATTGACAGGGAGACTCGGTCAAGCTTGAAGTTGATATTAAACAGAACGGTTTGTGATTTTATATTCTCCTCTTCAACCATGTTTGACGATATTGAAGATTTTCTTATTGTTGTATTCCTTTGACACTACAGTTTCTGATGAGAAATCATCAGATCAAATTGACATGTCTTGTTTTTCCGGTAATCTGCGATGGAATGACGATGACAAGGGTCGCAATTGTTGGAAAATATCTGATGGAGACAACTTTAAAATTCGCAGCAAGAATTTTGCGTCTGACAAAAGTAAGGTCAGTAGTGCTTTCTTCAATGAATCCTGTTTCTATCCTTTTCAATCTCATGAATGCATGTTCCACATAAAATAGTTTTATGTTTATGAATCCCATCCTTTCAAGATCTTTAAATCATTAAATGTATATTCAACATATTTCAGTTTTATGTTTACGGTTCCAATTTTGTATTACAGGTTCCTGGTGGGAAGCCTCTTATGGAGCTTGTGGCAGTTGACTGGTTGAAGGACATGAAACGAATGGATCATGCTGCCAGACGGCATGGCTGTGCTGTTCAAGTAAGTTATACCACTAATTTGATAAGCTTATTTTATTTGTAATTTTTATGTGAGAAAGTTTTAGTTGTACAAGTTGTGTTTCCTCAAGCACTGTAAGTTACTCAGGCTATATTAACTTACTTTCTAGTTTATGTTCTTGAATAGTTTAGTCACTAATTGGATAAAGTTCTGCTCTTTATCCTGATAGATTCTACATGTCCAGCTTTATATTTACTTTTTAGCTTAATTTTTTACCCCAAAAAAAATTTCTATGCAGAGACCACCAAGAAAGGAACATTTGATTACTTTGGGAACAATGTTTCATTTATCTTGCAGACATGGGAAGACCTCTATGTCAACTTTTACCTCAATAAAGGGGCATATTGAATTCTCATTGAAATTAGAAATTATGATTTGGGCACCGCTGGATGATGTCACTTGTTGACAGTGGACACAGGAATTAATCTCTACGCCTGCGTAGTGTGGGTATTTTTGTGAGGTGTATATATATAAACAATATTGAATAAAGATAGGTGTTTCTATTGTATCACTTGTCTGAAAACACAATATTGAGTAAAAAACGATTAACTAAAATTTCTAGTAACTGTGAAAGTGTGAAAATGTGCAATTCTTAACAGTAAAACCTAAAGTATGAAGCTCCTCCAAGTATAAACTAATTACTATGAAAGCTCGATCATCCTCAATCTGCAACATTTAGTGTTTGTCTCTAAATTCTTTTGAGTTACACCATAAGAACTGACATTTCACACGAGATGCATTACAGGAGAACATTATCCAAAGAACAATGGATCAGGAATTAAACTATATTTATGTTTGATGTGTGCAAGAATTACAGTTTCCACTTGATAGATTTATTAATTTAATTTGATACTAAGAACAAAAAACCCATTAGTGTTCTACTTATATCTTGGAGATTTTCCTGATTCTGAAGGTAGTCAAACCCTTAAATCAATAACCAAGAGGTTATTTCTTAATGCATGTCAAATTTCCTTTTAGATTTACTTTTTAAGTTGTGCTACTCTTTACATATACGTCTAGATAAATTTGGCTCAAATGCAGTCTTATATCACATACAGGTTGCCTCTGAGAAGGGATTATTTTCGTTGGTTATAAATCTTCAGGTAAATATGTTTTGTATTTTTGCACATTATTTCTCCTCATTAATCAACCATCAATCAATCAGTTTACCATTTGCTCTTTATCCATAATGATAAAATAGTATAATATGGAAAATTCCTCTGTTCCTGGTTCATTCATGACATGATATTTTCTTTGTGCATTGGTAAACAACATTTACTTTTTGAAGAGACTATTTCATCAGTCTAGCCACAAGTATCTACTATTTATGTGCGTAACAATTTTCTATGAAGTTGTGATGGAACATACAGCTTGTACAAATCTTTCCATTTTGCAATTCAATTTCAATCAATTATTTCCTGCAGATTTGTGGAAATGTGAGGGAATATGGGGGAAAGTTTGCAAATATGGATGCTTTGAGGCGTATATAAGCAACACAAACTTATATTCAGATTGGAGTGTACGTATATAGTCATGTGATATGGTTTGGAAATTGTCGTGTTTGACAATATGCAAGTTCATGTCAGAGCACAACACGTATGTCCTTGTCAAGTGTCTTACTAATCATAGTATTCCAAACACCATATGTGCTCCATCTTTATTTATTTTATTTTATTTATTTATTATTTTCTCCTCCGTATTGGAGCTTTAGGCTATGATGTGATTTCAGATTGTCAGCCTTAAGTAAGAACAAACATTTATGGTGGGCACAACAAGGTGAACCATATTAGAGTGATGCTAAAATCATGTTTATCTTATTCTTTGCAATTGTATTACGTTTTTAGTGCTTCTGGAAGTTCAAGGTAACTGAAGTGCATGCCTCCTCCAAAACCTGAACCTGGGGTCCTCCTGCAGCTTGAGGGGCTTCCTACTAATTTCCGTCACGTCCTTTGTCATGTCTGCATGTGATTTAAATGTGGAGGCACGATATTGTTTCTTTTGTGATCTTGTTCACAAATTTTTGATGCGGACACTTTCTCAACTCTATTTTGCATGTTTACTAAGTCATTCTATAATTCTGTATTATTCTTAATAATTATTTTGGTATATCAGTCTCGGATCTTTACTTTTGTAGGTTCCAGGATCAACTTATTACAGTTTAGTTCTTTACTTTGTAACAAAAACGTTGGTACCTGGATCGCTTTTACAACGCTTCTTTGATGGTGATGATGAGTTCCGAAACAGCAGGTTCAAGCTCATTCCAGCAGTTCCTAAGGTCCTCTTCTTCCTCTGGTTTTTATCGGTTACTGGTTGGGTGTTGGCTTATTTTTTACTGCACTGAGTAGCTTTCCTGACTTTTTACCTCGTTGTATAGGGTTCCTGGATTGTTCGCCAAAGTGTAGGAAGCAGTGCATGCCTGTTGGCCAAAGCAGTTGACTGCACCTTCATTCGAGAACCAAAGTATTTGGAAGTAAGCAACATTGTAGCTACGACATTACTGTAACGTATTCTCACGTGTGAATCTTCATTGACGTTGGAAAACCAGACTTAGTTACAGGCTACAAACAAAAATTCAGAGAAAACTAAAAGAGGTTACTTTGTGCAGATAGATGTTGATATCGGTTCTTCCACAGTGGCAAATGGAGTTCTAGGACTTGTCTTGGGAGTGGTTACTACACTTGTTGTTGACATGGCTTTTCTTGTACAGGTATTCTCCAACAATAGTTTAGCTTTAAAAATTTCGGATCCTTAACTGAGATTTTGAATTCTATGAAAAAAAATTTGGCTAGGCATTTAGGCTCTTATAGAGTCCTGTAACTTCCCCTACCCCTCATTACCCCAAATCCAAACAAGCTCTTAAAGCACTATCCATACACATGATTTACGAAACTACAGCACATACACACTCACATGCCCCTCATTGACCGTTCTATAACACTAACCATCACACGTGCACACATACTCCCATGCAAACAAACGTTAAACCGACCATTCCATAATCATCCAAGTATTATTCTATCTTATGGTTATATTATCTTCTTTTTAATTAGAAATTCGTAATTTTGTTTTTGCAGCTTAGCTATAAACTTTTCGGTGCTGTGTTTGCAGGGAAACACACCTGATGAGCTCCCGGAGCAGCTTATTGGTGCTGTCCGTGTTTCACATCTTGAGCTCTCATCTGCAGTAGTTCCAGAATTTGACGCTAATCCTTCTGCTCAAGAAGGCTGTCAAATTAAAAAATCTCTCCCCTAGAAATGCTAAACAAGAGCAGAGACCATGATTCAGATAATGCCGCAATTCATCTACGCCCAATAGTATATATGCACGCGGATGGTAATTCACAACCAACTTCATCTCGTCTATCTTTGTAAAGTTGAGCCGAGCCGAGAGTTTTACCGCGTCAAAATGGCCACATGTTTGCTTGAAGTATCTACGTCTCGCTACTAAACAATGCCAAGGAGAAACGAGCTCTGGCTATGGTGTACATTTCCAATATGGTTTATTGATGAAGTTGATGACGACCTCACAGAATTTTAGTACCTCTGTTTCTGATCTGAGAAGTTTGCTTAGGTTCAGAATCTGGTTACAACATTCGGCCACTTTTCAGTTCAATTCATTTGTAATTCTTCTCATTTTACTTTTTGGGTCTGATTAATTCTAATTGCTGGTCACCTGATTTGTGTAAATTGTAAAGCTAGGTTTTGTTCAATAAAGTCCTGGTTGGATCCAATCAGGTCCTTTTTGCAATATAAGAACATTATTGAAATCTATCTAATGGGGGAGATTTTCCTTCCTATTTTCTTTCCTTTTCTTCTTCTTGGCTTACTCTTATTTATATAATGTATACTAAGTGTATGTGTAGAAACGTCCTCTCCCATGTTGAAAACGTAACATACAACGCAACGGAAATAGCATATCACAGCTATTAATCTAAATTAATTAAAAACTAGAAGAATATCTAAAACGTTTTTCGAATTTCTACAAAGAATTTGTCCCGAGATCAATCTGAAATAGCTTTCTCAAGAAAAAATCCTCAGTTTGAAATCCACCCGTCACTGAAGAGAATCAATACTGAGAGATAGGTTTTTAAATTTCTATTTCTATTCTATTCTTCATATTATCTTCATTAGATTTTCTTGTATCTTCATAAGACTACATATGAACTCTATATATAGGATTAGACTAGTCTTAGATATTTTAATTTTAAACAATTCATAATTGTTCAAAACTCTATCAATAACAATTAAAGATAGAATAGATTTGTTCAAAAACTTTATTCATAACAATTAAGGATAGAAAAAAATTGCATTGCATGTATACATCTTCTGACGATATTAGTGAGACTAATTAGGTCCCATATCGAGAACTAATTATTAATCAAATTAATAATTTTAATTTAACAATCAAATCCCTATCCGACCAACTGTTCATAAAAGTTATTCCGTAATATGGGATTAATTATTAATAAATAATATTTTACATCCAGTCCTCTCCAGTATCATTTATTTTAGGCAACTCTTTTAAGCAGGACAACTCACCTATTTGCTCATGCCTAAATTGTAATTCCCATGAACATATATAAAAATCATTTTGAAACATCAAAACATTTTATTTTTATAAGAAAGTAAATTTAAAAAATATTTTCAAAATCACATGCCAACAAGAATTTAATAACTTCATGGGAATGCATAATAAATTAACTCATCATAATACACATATTGGATCCTATTTAGATATCCATTATTTTCCTAAATGTAATTTTGTAACCTAACGTTTCAGGTAGTGTAGCGCTTGCTAAACAAGCTTAACAATCACATCAAAACATACTAAATTATCAAATCGAAAATGACAATATCTTTAAGTCAAAGCGACCATGTAACAATTTGAATTCTCTCTCTTATGTAACTCGTCCTAGAAAATTTAAATACGGTCTTGTGCTACACATATCACAATGTGTGCTTATGACATGCACCCGGAGAATCCCCATTCCCGGTGATTGAGACCCACTACCACATCTCACATATCGATGTCATGCATAATAACCTGTTATAACAAAGTTATCATTCACTAGTTATAGGTTAAGTACAAATTTAAGAAATTTTTAAGTTGGATCACATCTCCAACCAAGTGGTCATCACAGTGCATGATCTAACAAAATAACTTCTAAAGATATATAACAATTATATATATAATATCCAAATTATATGTGCAACAGTTAAATTTATTAACATTACAATATTATTATATAATTTGTATTGGATGTTCAATGCATGTTATTATTCCTATACCAGCACACACATCCACACATAATCCAGATTCAACTCAATAATTCAACCATCCAGAAGAGGACAAAAGGTACAAGTCACACGAAATATTCGATGGCTTTGATTATATGCTTCATTACATTACATTTATACATATTTTATAAAATAATTGTAGCAGGTCGTAAGCGGGGGACGTCGCAAGTTGCATTAGCAGGTCGTAAGCGGGGGAAGTCGCAAGTTGCAAAAAGCATCAAATCAAAATCGTTAATTCGCTATGGAAATACTCGATATATAGAGAGAGAGATTAATGAGTATTTTTGTTAAGAAGGGAATTTCCCTCTTTAACGTCTACGTGACACAATCTTCACCATCTTTATAAAATAAGAAAGAATGTGTGAGTATATATATAAACTTCTGTCAACTTAAGTGGACGTCTGTAGGCGTCAAAAAATGCTAATAGATATCCAAAACATAAAAAATCACTCAAAACTGGGAAAATCACCCAAAACTCAGTCTTTGCTGTCTCGCCAGCGAGACAGTCTTTGTTGTCTCGCCAGCGAGACAGTCTTTGCTGTCTCGCCAGCGAGACAGTCTTTTGCTGTCTCGCCAAGCGAGACAGTCTTTTGCTGTCTCGCCAAGTCTCGCCCAGCGAGACAGTATTTGCTGTCTCGCCAGCGAGACAGTAAATTTGCTGACTATAACGTTGAAATAGTCAAATAACCACCCCAATAACTGCCCTACACGTGTCCATTAACTACCAGGGGACGTGGGAAACAACGTGGGCGAAAATCACGTGAATAACTGCCAAAATAACGGAGTTTGAAACGTGGGGAGGCAGTTACAGCAAAACTGCCAAGAATATTCGTTTTGCGCGACAGCATTTTACTGTCTCGCTGGGCGAGACAGTAAATTTACTGTCTCGCTGGGCGCGACAGCAAATGCTGTCTCGACTAGCGAGACAGTAAAACACTGTCGCGCTGTACTAATTTTCTGTCTTGTTGAGTTTTGACAGTTGCAGACCCAGAGGCTATAAATACCCCCCTAGGGTCACTTCTGACGAGGATCGAGCATTTGTTAGAGCATTCCAGAGCAGAGAGAGCAGAGATTTCAGAGCTTTGTGTGATTCCTTGACATTCGAGCCTCGACTTGAGTTCAAGAAGAACGACTGTCTTACTTCGATAAGATATCGTTTCCAATTCTCACTTCGATAACGAAGGAAGAATCATAAACCCCCTCACGATCTGTGAATCGGTGGTCAACGAGCCAAAGCACTCACGGCACAGGCAAAGTCCCACAAAGCAGTATTCGATAAACGAATTCTGTGTTATTTTCTTCAAGAGTTGTAATTTTTCTTATTTTCATTGTAATTTCTCTGTAATCGAAAGAAGATTAATGGAATCGACAATGGAATCAACTTTTGCTGAAAACAAACTGGCGACCACAGTGGGAGCCAGCGGCTTCGCTGCCGAATCCGCCGTGTCGCAGCCGATAAAGATCGTCATCAGCGAGGAGATCGAATACGAATTCGATCAGGCGAAATTCGAGGAATACTTATCATCCTCACCTTCAAAATCGCCCTCCCCGCGCAAGTGCAAGAAGACTTCCTCTCCCAGGAAAACTTTCAAGTCTGCAACGCCAATGAAGGCCGCAGATGAAAACTCTCTCCCGATCGTTGCTAAGGAACCTGTCCGCAACGTTTCTGCTACAAGTGACTCCGTACCAATTAAGGAGTCTTTGATGAATATCTCACCGGTGCTGACGAAGAGGGCTCGTCAGAGACAACGCCAGCGCCGTGCTCGACAATTGGCCAAGGCCATGCAACAAACCGACGGGGTCCATTACTATGCGGACCTAGAGTCGAGAAAACAGAAAATGAATCAATTGCCCCAACGGCAAAGTAATCACATTTCTGCTCAACTTACGACGGAGGAATGGACCCTAGTCAAAAGGGCTCGTTCAACCCTGAAGGAACGGATACAGAGGCGAAAGGAAAAGGCCGCCCGCGCTCGTGCTCTCCGCCAACAAGCGCAAGGAACTAAAAAGGAGTTAGTGTCTGAAAAGCCGCCTAAGAACCGCAAAGTTTGGATACCGAAGGCGCCGCAAGCGTCTGTTCCGGGCCCGTCTACTGCATCAACCGTAAAACCCTGGGTTAGCCCAGATTTATCTAAGTTCAAAATTACCATGGCAGATCGCCTTGGTCCTTCGGTCGACGATCGAGGCAAAAAACCAGTTGAAGAAAATTCAAGTCAAGCGAACAAACCCTTGGTGGTTTCCTACACAGTGGGTCGTAAACACCCTCCTGTCAGAACTAATTCGGTCCAAGATAAGAGAATATCAGTTCATGATCGTCTAGGACCCGTGAAGACTCCACTCCCGCAAGGGGGTGTATTTAAAAGCTTAACCTTGGATCGCTCAGAAACGACAAATAATCGTCCTGTGCATGTAAACAAGGTTTCCAAACCAAAGATAGGTAGCTCAAATCACGGCAGTGATGAGCTGTACTATCAAAATAATAATTCAAGAAAGAGGATTGCCCGAGAAGGTGAGTCTCATTGCGCATGCGAAAGACTCATCAAGGCAGTATTGACAGAATGCGATTGTTCAACGAAACGAGTTTCTGTATTCCAGAGACTTTCGACTGAAGCGTCAAAATCCAAGGTGAGACGTTTCAACCGGAGGAAGCCTGCAGTGCAGCGGGATGAATTCCCTGAGGTCACCATTAATATGACCGGCAGAGGAAAACAACATCTAGTCAACCCAGACCCTGATTTCTCTTCAGAAGGAAGAGTTGAGCGGGGTCTTTCTAAAAGAATGGAGCGGTTACAACGGAGGGCTAACCGACGCCGAGATTATAAAAGGATGCACGAAGGTTTATCATCGGAAGACGAATTGTCAGATACTTGTTCTGCGATCGCTTCAGACGATACCGCGTCCAGTGTGGGGCGAGCAAGAGAATCATTCGCCATCACGCCAGACCAATTGGCTCAGATATTGCAAGAAGCATTGGCCAAACAACGCGAGGAGATCAGAGCCGAAATCAAAACGGAGATGGAGTTGACGATGCAACAAGTACGAGACTTGCAGGCTCAGCAACACCAGCCGGAATCAAGCCAGAAGGCAGAATTCAATAAACGCAATGCCAAACCAGTACATATTGCTGAGGATGATGACAAAGAAGACGAGACCATCTTTGATGATCCTCCTCCTGATAAAGACAGTTCTGGAGACGGTCCAGCCAAATCAACTCTTCAAGCTCATCTGAAGAAGACTGAAGGGGAAGACAAGAAAATGCAGGATCTTGAGAGCAAAGTCAACGCCTTGATGACGGCTCAAGAAGTGAAGAAAACGGGCATTCCATACCCGTATTCGAGGGAGTGGGATTTGATTCCTTATCCCCCAAAATTTAATTTGATTAACTTTACTCCTTTTGATGGCAGGGGTTCACCAACTCAGCACTTAATCTATTTCAAATCACATCTCGGCGCAATATCAGGAAATGAAGCCCTGATGGTTCGGTTATTCCTAGGAACCCTACGTGGGTCTGCCTTCGATTGGTACCGACGCCTGAAACCTGGAAGCATCAATAGCTGGGGAGATATGGAAGAACTGTTTCTCACCAACTTTTTCGACGACGATACAGAGGTCTCCATTGGCTCGTTGTTGGATGAGAAGCAGAAGAATGGGGAATCAGTTGACGTCTTTGTCAAGCGGTTCCGAAACAAGGCGGTGAACTGCCGAGACCCACTCACAGAGGAGTTTATCCTACAGATATGTCATAACAACTTGTCTTTGGATGTGCTGGAGATAATGGGGGTTGTACCCTCTAAAACTTGGAAGGAGTTGAAGGTTAGAGGTGAACAAGCTGAACGGTTTCTCAAAAGAAGGAATTTGGAGAGAGGTCAGCCACCAGCCAATAATCAAAACCAGAAACAGAACTTCAATCCTCGAGGCAGAGGAAGAGGGTCGGGAGCTGCTGTTGACGCACACCAAACGTCACAACAGCCGCCACAATCACAACCGCAGCAGTCATCATTCCAGCTGGCGCCGAATCAGAGTCAACAGCCTCAGAAGCAGTTTAAGCCCTCTGAGCCCAGATTCCCGAAGGAATATTCTTTCAAAGATGATGAAGTTCCAGTTATCTTCAAGTACCTACTAGAGAATAACAAGATTAAGCTTCCACCGGTCACAAACCAAGAAGAAGCAAATAAGATTAATGACCTAAAATACTGTGCATATCACAGAAGGGTCCATCATCCCACTAAGGCGTGTTATGTCCTGAAGGACAAAATACAAACCTTAATTGATGTTGGTATTGTGACACCGAAGCCAAAGGAGAAGAAGGTGGGTACAAATGCAGTCTCCATTAGTTTCGGATCAGTTCCTTTGTCCTGGTTCCAAGCCGAACCAGTGTCAGAAGTAAAGATGCAAACCATCAACGATGACCCTCATGGACAGCGCCAAAAAGGGCTAGTATCACACACAGCCCCTAACGGCGAAATCCTTTGGGTTCATCCGGATCTGCTCGAAGATGAACAGTGGACGACATCCACGTCAAAGAAGAAATCAAAGGGCAAAGGAAAGGAGAAGTCCTGTTACGGAGCCTCAGCGATTCCTGAGAAGAACGATGAGGAGATAGCAGCTCTACCACTTTCGGATGAAGAGCAAGAAGTTTTCGCGACAAGGGGTGGAAATGAATACCATTACCAGTATCCTGAAGCTCCTAATCCTAATGGTAAAACTCTGGCAGAACTGGGGGTGGATACGACCCCACCCGTAGCAACCGAGAGACCTCAGAGAGTTGTTAAGCAGAAAGAAAAGGAACCTCAACCCAAAGAAGTTCAAATTCCGAAGCAGTCTCGTTTCAATAAACCAATTGGACGAGACAAACCGAAAAGTTCAAATGCTCCATACCGTTTCGACGTTATGACTCAGTTAGCTAATATCCCAGCAAGGATCACGCTATACGAGTTATTACGCCTCTCGAAGGAAACCAGGATAGCTTTACAAGAAGCCTTGGCTGATTCTGAGGTATTCCTCACTCAGATTAAACCAACTCCTGAAGAGCCAGAGTCGTCGGTGCAACATTGCAATCTGGCAGCCACCAAATTTCCTTGCATAGCGTTCACAAAAGAAGATATGCAAGTCAGGAATTCAAAACATGATAGACCGTTATATTTTACTGGATATATCGGTTCAAGCATGGTCAACCGGATTCAAGTTGATCCGGGTTCCGCTGTAAGCATCATGCCACTTCGGTTGATGTACCACCTCGGAATTCCCGCCAGCAAGTTAGCCTCAACGGGAACTGTTATTTATGGATTCAACACTAGCGGATCAAGACCGTTAGGAAAAATCCGGGTGAAGTGTCAACTCGGAGATCTGAAGTCTGAAGTCACCTGCTATGTGATCGATGCAGAGACTTCCTATAACTTGCTGTTGGGTCGTCCATGGATCCACAGTAATCTTATAGTGCCCTCCACCCTCCATCAGTGTTTGAAATATGTCGATACTAATGAGGAGGTTAAGACGGTGGTCGCGGATAAGCAACCATTCAAGGGGTTAGAAAACTATTTTACTGACTCCCTTCTATATGGTGCTGAGTCCGAAACTGAACCATCGGCCCATGGCACGGACAGCGGAGATGAAGCTGATACCGAAGCCGGGCTCGATTATAGTGAAGGTCTTGTATTAAATGACATTGAACCTCTTGTAATCGATCTTGACGGTGATGAATCGTCGGACGAAAGTTGTAACTGGCAACTTGCCGATGAAATAATAAAGAATGATTTAGAGTATTCGCCTTGTCTTAATGATGTAATGCAGGAATTGTATGATAATCCTAATCTACACATACCAATTCGTTCGTCCTGCACGGCGACGAGATATCTGCAAAATTCAGCCGGGACAACGGTGATTCTACCTGCAAAGACAGGGGGTGAGAAGGAAATAATCTTTGGGAAAGGGAATCCATCCCCAACTCCTAATCTTTTCTTGGATAGTAACTCAGATGAAGAAAAGCCAGGACGGCATTTCTCTCGGTATAGTTGGCAAGCTAATGATTACATGGAGAGACAAGGTTATGACCTCTCGCTTGGTGAAGGTCTTCATTTTGGTCAAGGAGTTAGGGTGCCACCCCGTTCTACTTATGTACCAAAAGAAAAACCAGATAATCATTATAGTCATAATAGAGGTCTAGGTTATGCTTCGTCATCTGAGGACGAAGATTGCCAACAGATCATTAGCCAATTGATAAATGGAAGCGGGCATTCATCCGATACTTCAATGTGGGACTCTGACACGAGCATCGGAGAGAGATTCAAAGTACTGATGTCAAATATGGCGACAGTTGATCCTTCCACAACTGAAGAAGACGACCAGTTGCCTATTTGGGAAGATCCCTGGATGCATTACATGAATATCCAATACGGAGATCGATTCGAACAAAGAGAACCTCCTACTGAGGATAAAGTGGTCCAAGTTAATATGGGTGATGAAGTTAATCCGAAACCTATATTTATCAGCGGTGATCTTCCACAAGATGAGAAAGAGGAACTAATCACCCTCATCAGAGAGTATATCGACGTTTTCGCTTGGAACTACGAAGATATGCCAGGACTCGATCCAAATGTAGCCATGCATACCCTGAACATAAAATCAGACGCTAAACCTGTCAAGCAACAGCAAAGACGGTTTCGTCCACAAATTATGGAGGCAATAGAAGCTGAAGTCAAAAAACTGATCGATTCAGGTTTTGTCAGAGAAGAACAACATCCTGAATGGTTAGCTAACATTGTTCCAGTTCTTAAAAAGAACGGAAAGATCAGAATCTGTATTGATTTCAGAGATCTGAATGCCGCCTGCCCTAAAGACGATTTTCCTCTGCCTATTACGGATGTTATCATTGACAATACATGCGGGTTCGAGAGAATGTCATTTATGGATGGATTCTCGGGATATAATCAGATCAAAATGCATCCGGATGATGAAAAGCATACAGCTTTCAGAACACCCCTCGGTGTATTCTGTTATACTGTTATGCCGTTCGGACTGAAGAACGCCGGCGCCACATACCAACGAGCGATGACGAAGATCTTTCAAGAACACCTTCGGAAGACTGTCGAATGCTACGTTGATGACCTGGTCGTGAAGAGTCGTGATAAGAACGACCACATTAAAGATTTGAAGACGATGTTCGATCTTATGAGAACTCATCAGCTAAAGATGAACCCGACTAAATCCTTCCTAGGAATGTCGAGCGGCAAATTTCTCGGATTCGTCGTCACCACAAAAGGTATTCATATTGATCCCGACAAAGTGAAGGCGATAAATGAGCTGCAACCCCCGAGAAATCTTAAAGAACTTAGAGGATTGCAGGGTCGATTGGCATATATCCGTCGGTTTATCTCAAACCTATCGGAAAAATGTCAACCGTTTTCTAAACTTGCAAAGAAAGGCGTGTCCTTCATTTGGGATGAAGCATGCCAAAAGGCGTTCGAGGATATTAAAGCATATCTAGCGAACCCACCCATTCTCGTTGCACCGAAATCGGGCAAACCGTTTTTGATTTACGTCAAAGCGACGAGCCATTCGTTAAGTGCATTACTCGCACAAGACGATGATAACGGTCACGAGCAAGCAGTATATTACCTGAGTCGCACACTGGTAGGAGCTGAATCTCGTTATCCAATGATCGAGAAGGAATGTCTTGCATTGGTATTTGCTGTCCAGAAAATGCGACATTACTTAGTGGGGCAGACGATTTATGTCATCTCCAACATAAACCCTGTTCGCGTATTCATGACCCAGCCGGCATCCATGAATTGGCGTTTAGCTAGATGGGCCTTACTCTTATCGCAATACGACTTGTACTTTAAGCAACAAAAATCGGTTAAAGGGCGAGCTATTTGCGATCTTCTAGCAGAAAATCCTACGAAAGATATAGTCGAATTATACGACGATCTGCCAGATGAAACTCATGAAGTCAATACTACTTCACATCAACAAGTGTGGCAGTTATACTTCGACGGGGCTTCCCGCGCAACCAATGTGGCAAGCGCACCCGGATGTTCTAAAATCTCCTCAGGAGTGGGGGTCGTTTTAGTTTCCCCGGAAAAGCATGTTTTGCCTAGAGCATATTCGTTGACCGGACCATGTTCTAATAATGTGGCCGAGTACAACGCGTTAATAATTGGACTCAATTTTGCCAAAGAGCTGGGGGTCAAATACCTAGAAGCTTTTGGGGATTCTCAACTGGTAGTGAATCAAATACGAGGAGAGTATGAAGTCAGAAGTCCAGACCTGATTTGTAGGCGTATAAAATTGCCTATAGGTCCCACAATACAGCTCGACGACGCTAATTCGACCAAATCGACCATCGGGCGACGTATCCAAACAAGACCGTTATCCCGCTAACGCCGAAGCCAAGTCATACGCAACGGAACGGGATAACGAGGCTACGAAGCCAACAAATCGCACCCAAGCATTGGAATGCATCCACTCGCACGCGGAATCAAACCAACGTTTTGGGGAATCACCGAGTCATCTAAACAAGAGCGAACTCGGTGATATAACGATCGAATCAAGATCAATTCCGGACTCGAACTCAGAAGCGGATTAACTGCCATATTTGGAATCAAGTCAACAAGTCGATTCCAAACCAAGTCAACCACAAACCGAATTAAAGTC
>BQKN01066089.1:3818-30090 GCA_022839385.1 Asparagus kiusianus
AGAGAGAGAGAGAGAGAGAGAGAGAGAGAGAGAGAGAGAGAGAGAGAGAGAGAGAGAGCCCGAAAAACCCCCTTGAGGTTAGGAGTCTACCTGTATATATCGCCATTATAAGGATAAATAGGTCACTTCCAACCAAGCATAGGGAGGTGGTGGTGAAGTGTGGGCTAAGAGCCGAGTTATCCCTTGCATTACAGGTGTCGGCTGTCAATTGGAGTGGAAGTCACTTCGATATAGGAGAGGGTGTCTCCACATTTTCTGGGAAGTGATTGAGAGTGTGGCAGAAGGCACGTGGGAGGCTGACAAGTCATGAAGACCTTCAAGCTAGAATCAAGATAAGGCTTGTCTAAGGTGGATTGAGATGCTGACATGTGCTCAGGGGAAGAGACTTGAGGCGTAGGTTATTCCTTAATCTAGTCGATAGGGAATGTTCACCAAGTCATCTCTGTGAGTCGCCAACTAAATGGTCAAGTGCTCTTGGTGAGTTGTCTTCAACGATAGGGTCGGTTGATCCCGCTTTTCATGTCAGCATGAAAGAATGTTGACTTTATGAGTCGGCGGAGTCGAGGCCTTTGTTGGGCTTGGGCTACTAAGTTGATTGGGGCCTTGTTTGTTAAAATACACTCATCAGTGCTTTGCTTATACAATATATTTCTAGCGAATGAGAACACCAAATAGTTGGCCTCTTTTTCTTGGAGTCAGGTTGATCCGGTGCGAGTGAAATAAAATAAGCTTCCTACCTTTGTGAATCCACTTGAGAAACTAAAGAGCTTCTGCTATCTGTGGTGGTTGATGTCATCGAATACTCCTATATCTGCCTTGGCTCCATCCTTATTGTCTGATATTACTTAGGGAGTTGAACCGTCCTTCCAAGAATCGAAGCATCATGGAGTAAATAGGGGGGTTTCAATTTTTGAGCGCCCAGACGTGGGGTAGTAAATAGGCGACGCTTCGTATTTTGAATAAAACGGTTGGGATTCCAAGGCAGATCTCATACGTTTATTTTGAAACACGAAGCGCCTTCAGATGAGCCCACGTGGCTCTCCCGAATGTTGTAAATAGCTTATCAAGGCTGATAAACTCCCTTTGCGAACTTTTGCTCTTGAAAACTTGTCTTCTAAGCTTTGAGCAAAAATTTCCTTTAATGCCTTCTCAAGCTTTAACTGCTAGCCGTAATGAGGAAAAACTTGCTCTTCTCAACCTCATCCGCTCAATAGTCTGTATAGATGACCTGGTGGGGTTGTATGAGCTTTATAATATCCCCGGGTCTCTTACACTAGCAGTGCTCGAGAGAAGCGAGATGGTGCATAGGCACGGCGAGAATCGGGTGCTTGTATATCTAGCCTATTTAGAGCAAGGTTTACGGTTGACTCTTCATCCTTTCATTAGGGAGGTACATGCTACTTTGGGTGTTTTCCCTTCCCAGTTTTACCCAGGTGCAGTGGGGGCTTTGGTGGCTGTATAATAATTCGCCACTGTATGGGAGTATAGTCGAGCATGAGATTGCTTGGTCATCTGGTCAGCATTGGGTCGGCTGTAAAGGACCTATACTATTTTTACCACTACTATGGTGATTTCCATCTTGTCCCTGACTCTTTAGAGTCAAGCAAGGGCTAGAGAGAGAGGTATGTGTGGGTCTACGACGATGATCATGTCTTTGCCTGCTTAACTTGGCCGGAGGTGAATAGGGACGTGTTAAGGCTGGTTACCCTTAGAGATCGGGAGATGAGGGACTTGGAGAGGATCTGCTCTTATGTCGGGTCATGGGAGAGGGATGATCTATTCGATGATGTGTATCTCCAAGTGGCGGGCCTGTCCATGATCTTTTCTTCCACTGGCGATCGGGCGAGGGCGAGTCCTCTTGCTCTTCTGTTGAGAGAAAATCGTAAGAGAAGCGCAGAGGCCGGGGGGCTAAGCTCCGATTCCAGAACCCAAAAGAAATTAAGGGAGGCTTTTGGAGATGAGGAAGTGGCCTACTTGATGCTTCATGCGACCGAAATTGCCTCCGAATTAAGGAGGAGGACAACGGTTGAGAGGCGATGCCCAGTCAAACTAGTTGTGGGGTCTCAGCCAGTGGGAACAGGTCCGCTGGTTACTCAACTTAACCGCTTGGGAAATGTGGGACTGGTAGATGAGACTTCTTCTGGCAGGGAGACAACGGCCCTAGCCATCGAGGAGGATGCTATCTGCCCCAGTTATGTGCCCGAGTCGTCTTGCTGTCTTGGTAAGGAGACAATAGGGGTCGAGGATGTTGAAGGGTGAGCTGGAACTCCACCAGACTATGGGGAGAATGGTGCTGAAGAGAGGATTCTGGGGGAGATCCCAAGTGCTGGCATTCAACAGGTCCTTCAAGCTTGTTTAAACTCAGGGGACTTTGTTGGAGCAGGCTTTGTTCAGTCGACTTGAGCATATGCACAACTCTTCCCTGGAATGGAAGGCAAAGCAAGCCCAGGAAAGGTTGGCCAAGGAAGAAGCAGAGAAAAGGTCACTGCTTTGGAGGCCGAGTTGGCTCTTAAAGAAGATGCTTGGCGCTGGAATCTGGATGAGAAGGAAGGGCTCTTGAAGAATTTTCGAATATAGTTTTCCAAGCAGATGAGAAACCATCGAGGATCTAAAAAGGGAGATGGTTCTTCTATAGGCGGAGGTTAAGTCTAAAAAGCGTCGAAGGGCAACGGCTGAGGCGGAGGTTCGATCCAGTCGTCTGTCTCTTGATAAATCGAGGAAGGACATCGAGGAACAATAATTAGAGATTCAGGCATCTATGGCCCTTGTCAAGGACTTGAAGGAAAAGCTCGCTCATCTAGATTCTGAGCAATATAAAGAGAAGAAAGTCGATGACTGGCGCCATAGCCTCTTAGGAAGGGTTGAAGTAGCTTTGGCATGAAAGGCCGAAGTCGACTACTTAGCTTCGCTAGTGCCTCCTAGCTCTCATCCTTCTCTCGACCGATTCTATCCTCCATGCGTCCTCTGATGTCTTAATCTCTTAAAAGATGTTGAGAGAAGTGGAGGCGGTCTAGACTTAGCAGTGAGTGATGACGAGGGGGAGCCTGCTTTTGAGACATCTGGGGAATCTTTTTTAGCTGCTGCTGCTAGGAGACCGCCAAGTCCTACTCCCGGATCTGGTCGAGAGATCTAAAGACTTGTATCTTCTTCTTTTTTGGAGAAGTTTATAATAAAGTCCCCTCTTATTGAATGAAAATCAACTTTTGTTTCCATTCCTGAGTTTGCATTCATTCTTTATATTCTCTTAGTTTTGTAACTTTTTTCTGGTTGAGAACTAAAAATTAGCTAGGGTGAGTCAATTGTGATGTGTCGACCCATACTTGGGGAATCAAGACAACTGGTTCACTTAGCGTTTTATGTTGGTTGGATATGTAGTTCTTTTATTGACAAAAACTTAGCAAATAATTGCCTGAGCTTGTATGTCAAAAAACTATTAATACGAGCCTTTAGAAACCATACCTTAGGCTCATGTAAGATGACATGAGGATCTTTTTGGCAGAATGACAACCCTGAGGTTGGATGCCTAGGTCTTATGTAGGCGCCTAGGTCTTCAATATCCCCATATGGTCGAGAAGCGACTGTGAGAGTCAACCATAGGGTTGTTGCATTAGGTTTATTCCTGAAAAGGTACCAAGGGCTTAAAAGGGGTGCCTAGGTCTTTAATATCCCCATATGGTTGAGAGGCGACTGTGGGAGTCGGTCATAGGGTAAGTGCCTTAGGTTTATTCTTAAAAATGTACCAAGGGCTTAAAAGAGGTGTTTAGGTATTATGTAGGTGCCTAGGTATTCAATATCCTCATATGGTCGAGAGGAGACTGTAGGAGTCAACCATAGGGTTGGTGCCTTGGGTTTATTCCTAAAAAAGATACCAATGGCATAAAATTCATCTGAGGAGTCGAATGCCTAAAACTTATGGAAGTTGACTAGGTCTTCGGCCCTAGTGAAGGCTTGATCCCTGCTTATGTTTGGCACTTTGTAGCGAGAGATAGGAGTTAATTCATATTTGGTAAGATTTCATTAGTACTGAAATTTACACATTTATGGAAAATATTCGCCATAGGCATATGACACACAAGGGCGTTTGATGCTTGAAATGCTCTGTTTCTTAGCTAAAAAGCATGTTCAAGGAAGATGAAGCTGTCTGTGATTGTAGCCATAGGCGATTCATTGTTGACTGGTGACGAGTCGAGGTGTTTTTCCCATCTCATCAGCCAAGGTTTCTCTGAGATCACGTCTTCTTTGAGGACGGCCTATAGATCATCCTATGGACGGGTTAGCTTCCTTTGTGGAGATCATGCGGGTCACATGCTTCGATCACAAAAGCTTAGGCAACTTTTGTGGTGAAATTCTTTCTTGAAGAAGATGCTTAAGAAGCTAGAGGTGTTCTCCCCAACAAGTTGACCAGCCTGCAAACTTCAAGTTTTTCCCGTAATCTCATCTCCGATAGATGGGAATTGTTCCCTTCAAAAAGACATCAGAGTCTGAGGCGCCTAGCACAGACTTGATCACTGCTCCTGTGCTCATATGAGCTATTACCAGTTGGAGCTTGAGTGATATTGGACCTGATCAGAACCCATGATCAGGATAAGGCTCTCTAGGTGATTCCACTCAAGGCTTCTCTACAGTCACGGAGCCAGAGTTATTCTACGAAGACAATTAAAAGCCGGAGTTGCTTGTTCAAGGAAGACAGCTACCCTTATGGTGCGTCTTCTTCTGGAGGGTCTTTGGGGGGTGCTAATGGTCGCTTTACCATCTAGTAGAAGACATACTTTGGCAAACACTCCCCAAAAAGTTGTAAAGGCCTTTCGAGAATTATGCCTACGTTGATTCCTCTTAGCCAAAACTAACCCTCCTTAGCTTGAATGATATAACTCCCGACTTCATTTAGCTTGGACGGTACAACTCCAGTGTTGTTCTTCGGGGTGAGTAGAATCAGAACCCTATTCAAAACTTGGCATATCTTCTCAAAAAAGAAAAGTAGCCCCACGGTGGGCGCCAAACTGTTTATGGCTAAGATCAAACAGTCAATCGTATCCAGGAGAGGATAGGTGCGGATCCAGGACGAGATTGGTTCCTCTTGAGTCCTTGTTGGGAAGAGGTAGAGGAGATTGATGAAGGGGTCACCTCCTTCTCTGACTTTATGCATGGTTCTTGAATTAGAGGCGTAAGTACATACTGCACATACACGAAGAACCCGTGAGAGGGCGGGGACCGGTTCCCCCATGGTTCCTTCGACGATCAAGTTAGTGAAGCTTAAGTGGGGAAGGGGAAGGTCAGGAACCAAGGTGGTTCTTGAGGTGGCAAGGTGCCGTTACAGAGGGTCTGTATGAGCTCCTCCGTGTCTTTGAATAACTGTATGTGCTCTTTCTCTTTTTCAGAGAGAGAGAGAGAGACCCTGAAAAGCTCTCTTGAGGTTAGGAGTCTACCTGTATATATCGACATGATGGGGATAAATAGATCACTTCTAGCCAAGCATAGGGAGGCGATGGTAAAGTGCGGGCTAAGAGCCGAGTCATTCCTCTCTTTACAGGTGTCGGCTAACGACTGAAGGGAAAGTCACTTCAATACGGGAGAGGGTGTCTCCGCATTTTTTGAAAAGTGATTGAGAGCGTAGCAGAAAGCACGTGGGGGGCTAACAAGTCATGAAGACCTTCAGGCTAGAATCAAGATAAGGCTTATCCAAGGTGGACTGGGATGCTGACATGTGCTCAGGGGAAGAGACTTGAGGCGGAGGTTATTCCTCAATCTAGTCGACAGGGAATGTTCACCAAGTCATCTCTGTGAGTCACCGAGTAAATGGTCGAGTGCTCTTGGTGAGTCGTCTTCGACGATAGGGTCGGTTGATCCCGCCTTTCGTGTCGACATGAAAAAATGTCGACTTGATGAGTTGACGGAGTCGAGACCTCTGTTGGGCTTGGGCCACTAAGTTGATTGGGGTCTTGTTTGTTGAAATGCACTCATCAGTGCTTTGCTTATACAATATATTTCTAGCGAATGGGAACACCATAACACTATCAGAATGAATGAGAGGGTAAGAAAGCATCTTCCAGGTCAATGACCAAAAGGAATTGCCATTTGCCACATAAAGAACAAGATAATGACCGGAGAACCAAAGAGAAGCCATGGACATCAGTCTTCTCCTCATATTGCTTGTGTCACGAACTTTGGTTTGCTTTACGAACTTTCTCATTCGCCTTGTATTCATCTCCTATATATGGCCCTTCGATCTTTTCTCCGGTCTCACCCACTAATCGTTATCAATTCGACCATTCTGCAAAGAAAAGCCGCATACACCTAGTCCAGAGGGCAAATATTATGATGTTGTCAATAGAAAAGCATAGAAATATTGGCATGTATTAGAAGAAAAAAGGGACAGTATTCATAAAAAACTCAAAGCA
Source organism: Asparagus kiusianus (assembly GCA_022839385.1). Classification (NCBI taxonomy): domain Eukaryota; kingdom Viridiplantae; phylum Streptophyta; class Magnoliopsida; order Asparagales; family Asparagaceae; genus Asparagus; species Asparagus kiusianus. Next base: position 10,217 of record BQKN01066089.1, read on the forward strand.
GTGAGTAATCGTAGGTAGCAACAGGGAAAGAGCGAGTTAGAGATCATCCAACAAAAATCATAAAACAAACTTGAACTTCAGTAATTTTAATTACTGAATTCCGTAGAAACAAGGTTAAACCAAAGACGAAAATAATTTCACAAAATTTCGTCATCAAATTGTTCATAAACACCACTCGGATATACAGCATACTAACTACATCTCAGTGTTAAGCTTAAAGAACTTGTATTAAAAGCAATTAAGTAGTTCCTGAACACCCGTACAAGATTACCACAAAACAAGACATATATAATTGCATCTGCAAATATTTCTTTATGCGTGATAGCGGAGACCGACTATGACAACGATGTATTCATGAGTTGCTCACCACTTGTTTGATGAAATGACTCACAAAAATTTCATTTCATGACACACTATGATTGTGGTTAATGAGCAAGATCATGAAAGAACAAAGGCGACTGAGCTCTTTCGATGTTAATGAGCTCTTTGATCACTCATGTGTTAAGGGGTCGACTCTCTCGTAATTAGATCTTAAATAACCCGATCATTTAGAAGTTTTTTGAGAAAGGCTATATGGGTTCGTTGGAGCTAGGATTTCCCTTATGAAGAAAGATATTCTACCATTTTTACTTTACAGTTATTGCTATTTATCCTTGCCTTCCTCTAATTGGAGGTGTTTTATCTTGTTGATGTTCTTTTTAGAGGATAAAATTGGATTTGTTACTCAGTCGAAGGACCGATTGTTATTGAACTTCAAGCTGAGCTTTGTTATTTGAGCATTGTTGATTAATAATAGTTTCTGCTTATGTTTGACTATATTGTATATTAATTTTATCAATGTATGTAGGCTTACAGCATAACTCATAAATTTCCACAATGCATATTAATCTTTGAATACTAGTTGTTAAATTTTAAACATTGATTGTTAATTACTATATCTAGTATATCTTAACTATAAGTCTATGTTGACTATATTCAATATCATGTTAACTATATTATATAACTGCTAAACTTTGTTCGTTCCTACTTAATAACGAGTAACTGTTAAGTATATCATGTACTGGTTTAATATACTCAATACATGTTAACAATAATCACAAAAATATTATTATTCAAATGTTGGTCATCCAATTGTACTACTAACTATATCATGTAGTAGTTTTAATTTCCTCTCAATCTCACAGTCTCCTTAGATCATGAGTCCTCTCAAAATCTTGCAACATTAGAACTAAAAAATTAGTAAAATTTACACTACAAGTTTATTAGAACTAAAAAAATTAAATAAACAAAGTTAAATTTTAACAATTTAAGAGTGGACAAATTTTGAAAAACTTCTCTTTTTTAAATTTATTGGGCAAAACCGACCCTCTGTGAAATTAATGGGCAAAACCGACCCTTTTCTTAAGAAAATGATCGATTTTGCAGCTTAGTTTATTGTAAGCTTTTACGACATGATAGATGTAAGTTTATTAGAACTAAAAAAAATTTGTAAGCTTTACGACATGATAGATGTAATTTTTTTTTCTTCTTCTCTAAAGTGCTTCTACAAATCCTAAGATGTCGTCCATAGAACGTAAGCATGCATGCATCAGCGCCATTTTCTTCGATCAAAAAGTATCAAATAAGCAACTGCCATTAAAAGTAATATCTAGCGTCATTTTTTTATCATTAAAGTGACATCTTCAACTTCCACGCTATCTTCTTCCATAACTTGTGTATGTTCTTTGATCAGTTATATTTTGTTATGCTACATTATTCCTGTATATGCATGCATTTATATGTATCTTATCAACTTGGCTCCTTTATTTACTTTGATCCTCAAAGCTTTCAGTTAATGTAGTTTAGGCTCGGCACTTATTCATGCCTGCTGCCCAATTGCCTTGGCGTATGAGGTACCGCATTATTTTATATATCAACTAAACCTTGCCGATAACCAACTTGAACTCTTTTTCTGTTGCAATATATTAGAGGCTGCACATTTGTTGAGTCAATTTATTTGCCTTTAACAGTTGTTTGCCTTTAACAGCTGTTTGTCTCGTTGTTCGTTGTCTTCAGTCTCCACGCGACATGGGTTCCCAAGAGAAAATTCTTATTTTCAGTCCAAAACTCATTTTGGCACATACCATGAAGAGAAAGATGAAGACAATATTAGATCTCTATAACACATCACACATGCGCTAAGCGCGATGTTTATTATTCTAACCAAGGAACAAGGCATAATGAAAACCTTCGTTAGCGGATATTAGCCAAATATGACAGTTGCAATAAATATATTGTAAAATGATTGTAATTACTTTTTCTTTTAATTTGACTGTGTATATTTCGAATATATCCCTAGCTAGGAAGGTTAATTCTATAGACTCTAGCTGTAGATTTGCGGGGATAAAACTAAGATAAAATGGAACTGCAATTTTTATGACAGAAAGAGAGTCCGAGTTGAATTCATCCGCGGTTTTTGCGGATAAAATGGCATGGTAGTTCTTAGGATAAAAGCAACGGGGGGAAGAATGCATGAATAAATGCAGCGTCTAACAACATCAACTGAAAGTTTCAGTGACAAGAATGCATAAATGCGAAGGAACCTAGTATAACAAAATATTGGATCAAGCATTAGCTAGCTACAAGGAATTCAAGAAGATAGCTTGGAAGCTAGAGACGTCACTTTTATAATAAGACGGTTACAAATGGTAGTTGCTCATTGAATACTCTGACGAAAATATTGAGACTGCATGCATACATTCCCTTTGTCACTTTGTATAATTTTACAAACTGTGCAAATAGTTGAAGTTTTCATAAGTTTACGTATATTGACACACAAGTTTAGCTCAGTTCATGCAGTTATCAACTAGCATAGCAGCTTCCTTCCTAAGAAAAACTCTATCCACTATAATGAAAAGAGAAAATAACAGAAAGTTCTCAACCTACTCCCTTTTCAGTGCTCAAGTGCATCTCAATCACCTCCATTGGCTAACTTCGCCATGAAATGGAAAAGCTAGCTAGCTCAACTCTATATAAACCCCATGCCATTCTCGACTCCAATCCACGCCAAACTCTTATTCTTCTTCCTATAGCCATCCACTATGAAGAGCCAAGGCATTTGCAGCTTTCTTCTTTTAGCCATGCTAGTTTTTACCAATCCTGTCAAGGGTTCAGGCTTTGCCTCAACAAGCGGGACCCATTTCATGATGAATGGTCGCCCGTTCTACACTAACGGGTTCAATGCTTATTGGATGATGTATATGGCAGGAGACCCGTCGACGAGATATCAAGTCTCTAATGCTTTCCAGCAAGCAAAAGGTTACGGTTTGAATGTTGTGAGGACTTGGGCTTTTAGTGATGGTGGCTATAGGGCCCTTCAGATTTCTCCTGGCTATTACAGTGAAGACATGTTCAAGGTATATAACATAACAATATTATATACTGATATATGTCACAAAATTTTAAGTCTGACGTATTAATTTTTAACTTGCAATTTTTTATGATAGGCATTGGACTTTGTGATTTCTGAGGCTAGGAATAATGGAGTTTATTTGATACTGAGTCTGGTAAATAACTGGGAGGGTTATGGAGGGAAGAAGCAGTATGTTCAGTGGGCTAGAGACCAAGGGCAGTGGTTGAACTCTGATGATGATTTCTTTAGGAACTATCTCACAAAGCAATTCTATAAGAACCATATCAAGGTAACATATTACCTGAGCTGCTTTGGTTCGTTTTATCCAATTTGGTATTTTTTTACTTATAATTGTCATGATTCAGGCTGTTCTCACAAGGGTTAACTCGATAACGGGAGTAATGTACAAGGATGATCCTACCATCTTTGCATGGGAGCTCATGAATGAGCCCCGTTGCCAGAGTGATAACTCAGGATCAACCCTACAGGTTTACAATGCAAGCTGTAATATTTCTTACACATAAACATGCACCCCTATTAAAATGTTGCTAACTTCATTTATGTTTGTGCATCAGAATTGGATATCTGAAATGGCCGGTTATGTGAAATCTATCGATAGTAACCACATGCTTGAAGTTGGGCTTGAAGGATTCTATGGAGAGTCGACGCCTGATAGGAAACAATACAATCCTGGTTATGAAGTTGGGTCTGATTTCATTGCTAATAATCAGATCTCTCAAATCGATTTCACCACCATTCACATCTATCCCGATCAATGGTAAGTTTGTTTTATGTTCTAAAGCATGTTATGGATTCAAAAGAGGGTAAAACTCTTTGGAAATAGGGTAAAATCACTCATATTTAATATTTTACAACTAACGCTTTTTCTATTAATAGTGAAAAAAGAGTAAGCAACGTATCGTTGCATCATAAGGCTATGGACAAAGCAAAGTTGTATAATCCTTAAAATATGTGAACCTCCTTTATCTATATCTTTACCTGATAATGTAATAATAAACATGTATATAGTCCTCAAATACAGGATATTTATGTCTTTTATATATTTTTTGACTAAAAGGATGATGTTTGATGCAGGATTAATGGAGCAGACGATTACGCCCAAACCTCATTTCTTCAAAGCTGGATCACGTCGCACTCCCAAGACTCAGCGTCCATTGGAAAACCACTCATGATCACAGAATTTGGAAGATCAAATAGGCAGTTTAGCACCTCTCAGAGGGATGCTTACTACTGGACAGCCTACAACACCATCTATTCATCATCCAGAAATGGAGGCTCTTGTGCCGGTGGACTCTTCTGGCAGTATCTCGGTCAAGAAATGGATAACTTTCGAGATGGGTACGAGGTCATTTTCCAGGAATGCCCCTCGACAGCGAGTATAATATCGCAACAGTCCCAGAGGATGAATAGCCTGAACATCCCCATGACTAACAGGAAGAAATTGGAGAAGCCCAAGAACTAGGGAGGTGCTACTAGAATAAGAAAATCGTATACAGAATTTCTCCTCTTGCTTTGTTTCATCTGAGTGGATGAGTTGCTTCATCCATTTGAAGAAACAAATCAATAAAAAAGAACGGATTATGCTGGAATATCCTAGTGGTATTCCATCCTTTCTCTCTCAAAAAAAAGAACGGATTATGTATAATTTATAATTTATTTGTTGAATAATCGAATGAAAAGGTGTTGTGTTCAACCAATGTTTCATTGATCAATTGAAGATTTATTCTGATTCATATCTAGCTCTCCGTGGTGATTGTCACTGTTTCTTATTAACATCTTCAAATATGAATACTAGCCTGAGAATTTGGAACCTCTTTATGCTTGGTAATGGATATAGGCTCGAGACCTTGTCAAATTGAACCTTAAAAGGGATTGAGCATGTTCAAGTTCATGCAATGTCTACCTAGTGATCGTGCACCTATATACATAAATTCTTATTTTCCATACATATAAAATTTTGGCTTTATGAGTCATATTTGCAAATAGTTTTAGAATCACAACCCCTTTAAAATCTATGATTTAAGGTGCAACTAGCAGTAAACTATAATAATGTATTAATTTTTTTCTAAATGGAATTTTCATCCATCTTAAGAAGACTCTATAAGTCTCATTTGAATCCTTTGAAAAAAGATACATCACTATTTTACACGGGGAATATGAATAGTTTATGTTGGTTCTTCTACATGAAAATCGTCTCGTTTCAGCTTGTGTAGAATAGCAGAAACCAATTTCATGCGGAAGTTTATGGTGTTCGAGTGTTCGATTAGATATTTTAGTTCTTGGAAAGGACTCTCCATCTCTTGCTTTGTCGTACGTGGTAAAATTAGCTTGCCCAAAGTGATACCAAATCAATAAAGTAATAGTAAAACTATTCAATCTTCAAAATTTCTTCACATAAAATTCTTAAGAGCCCTTTCCAATTATATTTTCTACATTGAGACTGAACTGATTTATGTTCTGATTTTTTATCCATGTTCATAGCTGCAAACATACCAAGATTTTATGCACTTGAAAGGCTAGGGTATCGATACATCCGAATGAACTTACATGAGCTTAATGGAAACTGTTAGTAATCAGCAGAACAGTATGGTGCAAAAATGTCCAAGTCACAAGCTCCAGAATGGATATAGAGCATTCAATCCAACTTGACAATTATCTTTATATAATTTCCCAAAAACTCACCATCATTACTACAAAACTGATGAACGAGCTGGGAAAAAAGGTATGGATAATGGAGTTTATTTGATACTGAGTCTGGTAAATAACTGGGAGGGTTATGGAGGGAAGAAGCAGTATGTTCAGTGGGCTAGAGACCAAGGGCAGTGGCTGAACTCTGATGATGATTTCTTTAGGAACTATCTCACAAAGCAATTCTATAAGAACCATATCAAGGTAACATATTACCTGAGCTGCTTTGGTTCGTTTTATCCAATTTGGTATTTTTTACTTATAATTGTCATGATTCAGGCTGTTCTCACAAGGGTTAACTCGATAACGGGAGTAATGTACAAGGATGATCCTACCATCTTTGCATGGGAGCTCATGAATGAGCCCCGTTGCCAGAGTGATAACTCAGGATCAACCCTACATATTTACAATGCAAGCTGTAATATTTCTTACACATAAACATGCACCCCTATTAAAATTTTGCTAACTTCATTTATGTTTGTGCATCAGAATTGGATATCTGAAATGGCTGGTTTTGTGAAATCTATCGATAGTAACCACATGCTTGAAGCTGGGCTTGAAGGATTCTATGGAGAGTCGAGGCCTGATAGGAAGCAATACAATCCTGGTTATGAAGTTGGGTCTGATTTCATTGCTAACAATCAGATCCCTCAAATCGATTTCACCACCATTCACATCTATCCCAATCAATGGCAAGTTTGTTTTATGTTCTAAAGCGTGCTATGGATTCAAAAAGAGGGGTAAAAGTTTTTGGGGATAGGATAAAATCACTTATACTTAATATTTTACAACTAACGGTTTTCCTGTTAATAAGTGAACAAACGAGTAAGCAACGTATCATTGCATCATAGGGCTATGGACAAAGCAAAGTTGTATAATCCTTAAAATACGTGAACCTCCTTTATCTATATCTATACCTGATAATGTAATAATAAACATGTATATAGTCCTCAAATTACACGATATTTATGTCTTTTATATATTTTTCGACTGAAAGGATGATGATTGATGCAGGATTAATGGAGCAGACGATTACGCCCAAACCTCATTTCTTCAGAGCTGGATCACGTCGCACTCCCAAGACTCAGCGTCCATCGGAAAACCACTCATGATCACTGTATTTGGAAGATCAAATAGGCAGTTCAGCACCTCTCAGAGGGATGCTTACTACTGGACAGCCTACAACACCATCTATTCATCATCCAGAAATGGAGGCTCTTGTGCCGGTGGACTCTTCTGGCAGTATCTCGGTCAAGGAATGGATAACTTTCGAGATGGGTACGAGGTCATTTTCCAGGAGTGCCCCTCGACAGCGAGTATAATATCGCAACAGTCCCAGAGGATGAATAGCCTGAACATCCCCATGACAAACAGGAAGAAATTGGAGAAGCCCAAGAACTAGGGAGGTGCTACTAGCCTACTAGAATAATAAAATCGTATACATAATTCCTCCTCTTGCTTTGTTTCATCTAAGTGGATGAGTTGCTTCATCCATTTGAAGAAATAAATCCATAAGAAAGAGCGGATTATGTATAATTTGTAATTTATTTGTTGAATAATCAAATGAAAAGGTGTTGTGTTCAACCAGCATTTCATTGATCAATTGATGATTTATTATGATTCATATCCAGCTCTCCATGGCGTTCGTCACTGTTTCTTATTAACATCTTCAAATATGTATCATGGTCTGAGAATTTAGAACCTCTTTCTGCTAGATAATGGATATGGGCTCTAGACCTTGTCGATCTGAACCTTAAAAGGGATTGAGCAAGTTCAAGTTCATGCAATGTCTACCTAGTGATCGTGCACCTATATACATAAATTCTTCTTTTCCATACATATAAAATTTTGGCTTTATGAGTCATATTTGCAAATAGTTTTAGAATCACAACCCTTTTGAAATCTATGATCTAAGGTGCAACTAGCGGTAAGTACTGTAATAATGTATTAATTTTTTTCTAAATGGAATTTTCATCCATCTTAAGAAGACTCTAGAAGTCTCCTTTGAATCCTTTGAAGAAGAAGGCATCACTGTTTTACACGGGGAGTATGAATGTTTTATGTTTGTTCTTCTACATGAAAACCATCTTGTTTCAGCTTGTGTAGAATAGCAAAAGCTAATTTCATGCGGAAGTTTATGGAGTTCGAGTGTTTCTATTAGATATTTCAGTACTTGGAAAAGACTTCTCCATCTCTTGCTTTGTCATGGTAAAATTAGCTTTCCCAAAGTGATACCAAATCAATAGAGTGATAGTAAAATTATTCATTCTTGAAAATTTCTTCACATAAAATTCTTCAAAGCCCTTTCCAATTATATTTTTTTCCTAGAGACTGAACTGATATATGTTCAGATTTTTTATCCATGCTCATAGCTGCAAACATACTAAGATTTTCTGCAATTGAAAGGCTAGGATATCAATACATCTGAATGAACTTACCTGAGCTTAATGGAAACTGTTAGTAATCAACAGAACAGTATGGTGCAAAAATGTCCAAGTCACAAGCTCCAGAATGGAGATAGAGCATTCAATCCAACTTTACAATTATCTTTATATAATTTCCCAAAAACTCACCATCATTACCACAAAACTGATACAAGAACGACCTGGGGAAAAAAGGTATGAATCAATGTTGTGTTTGGCAACCACTCATAATGAGGCAGGATTGATGCTCACCCTATTTTGGAAAAAATACAGTGCTTAGGAAAAACTGTGTTTGGGAGATGTGGCCAATACTCGCCAATGTTTCCTTAGGCCTTTGGCAACCGATCAAATTTGAGCCATGTTCAAACCTAGCCTAGTTTTAACCTATTTTATGTTTAGGAAAAGTTGTGCTAATTCTAATCTATTTTTTTTAAAATCATTTTGAACCCCTTAAACCGGCTAGACCTCTTAGCTAGATCAATTCTAGCCTGACTAGGGGAATATACATGGCTAGCCTTATTTTTGTTGGGTTTGCTAAACAGACCCTAACTTTGTGGAATCAAATCTCATTGGTTAAATCTAGTCTAGTTCAGGATAAACATGGTCCCAAATAGAAGCAACAATTTTTTACCGGACCAACCCAATATAAATAGGTAGGGTCATAAACAGGTCATATAAGATCCATACTCTAACCCATTTATCACCTCTAACTAGGGGTGTTAACGGAGCGGATACGGCTCGGATATGACACTTACCATATCCATATCCGCTTACCCATCTCGGATACGGATACGAATACGGATATACGTCGCTAAGAAAAATTCATATCCATATCTGTAAAAATCGGATACGGTTACGGATATAGATGCGGATATATAAATGGATATGCATGCGGATACAAAAAGGATATGAGAAAACTAGATAGTATTCAAAAAAATATAGTCATGTGATACAAAAAGAGTTCGTTAATATGTTCATTATGATTGAAAAGTTAAGATTAGACATCTTGATCATCAAAATTAACCACAAATCCATAATCTAAGAATCGAAACTATCGTTAGAGTATTACCAATATGTATTCGGATATTTTCGGATACGGATACGGATATTTCACTACAAAACCATATCCGTAACCATATCCTATCGGTAATAGATTTGAGTAACCATATTCGTATCCTAACGGATACGGTTACGGATATTTCCTCGAATACGGATACGGTTTGGCACCCCTACCTCTAACCCTAGGCAAACATACGTGAGTTGTGCGCATCATGACCACTGACTTTCCTCGACCCATTAGCTACTAGTGAATAGAGAAGCTGGGGTGATTTTTGGGTTTCCAGGATTTGATTTCGGTTGATGTTTGTTAGGGAAGATGAAGAGGCTCCATTTAAGAGAAAGCAGGAAGGGAAAAATAAAGTCCTTGGGTGGTTTCTACATAAGTTGCTCTTCTCTCTCTCTCTCTCTCTCTCTCTCTCTCTCTCTCTCTCTCAATTCTCTACTGCACTTTTTAACATGGGAGATGATAAAAAATTAAAAAATATTTAATGCTGCTTGCCTAGTTTGGAGAAGAAACATAAGAGAGACGAATGTACGAGGTTGCCCCTATAATTTATGGTTTCCAACTTGCTGAAAATACGAACTATTCATATATCGTTTGGAACTTTTGGATTGATGATTGTTCAAGGGTCGGCTAACCGGTGTAATAAACAGGTCGGATACCTTGACTATTAAATGGGTCAACCAAGTCAAAAATCAACGAGTTAGGTCAAATTTAAAAGGGTCAGGTCGAACCCGACTCGACCCATTTGCTGCCCCTAGTCCAAGATCAACACGGGCCTAGCCTTTTAAAGGTTACCAAACACAGCCAAGTTTCAATGTCTAAGTGACTATAACCCTCTATTGCAAAAATATTGCTTGAAGTTTATGAGCAAATATGATTATCATAGTACTCCAGGATGAGCAATAACACTTAAAACCCAAGTGCAGAACACTCATGATGAAACGCCATGAACTATGAGCTAACTGTTGATTGTCAATAACTCCACCTTATTCTTTTCTTCGAAGCAAGACCATCTCTGTTCATAAGAAAATCTAGCATATTAAGTCATCTAATAATGCAACAGTCAAAGTAACAACATAATCTCTGATTAAATCACATGATTTCCTATCAAGATAAACTTTTTTAACAGGGGAGCTCATCAAGATAAACTTTTTTAACAAGGGAGCTTCTATACTGAACAAATAATTAATAACAACATATTAAATACTAAAGATTTTCTTTTATCCCCCTAAAAGTGACATTGTAGAAAAATCAATTTGACATCACTGTCCTACAGAAGCGAGTCAGATCAAGTTAATACATGCAAGAACCTTCTCTGATCTAGACAAGCACTTGGGTCTGTGCCATGACCAAAAAATGAACATTAAAAATAGTAGGTTACTCAGTCCTTATGAGCTCTCGTTGGATGTAGTCTTCACATAAATCCTAGGGTTAATTGCGAACAGACCCCCTTGTAGTATCACGACTAGGCCTCTTGTAGTTGTACTTCTATTGTTGCGAGTAGGACCCCTAAATGAATTTTTTAAAGGTTAATTTTAGAAAACCTCTCTCAACTATTTTAACTCTAGAAAACCCTCCTCGATTATGGAATTGTCATAGATAACCTCTGCAACCCCCACCCAACTTTCAAAATATGATTTATCCGCCCTCTACTTTTCTCAGTTAACCCCATGAACTAATATAATTAAAATCTAAAGGGACAATTTTTTTAAAATGACCACACTACCCGTAAGACATTAAAAGTTTTAACGTAGTGTTCCTTTTTAACTTCTGTGGTTAAAAATAACTTTCATTTTATTTCCCCCTCGCTTCGTGTTCCTCCATCTTCATTGCTAGGTTCACATGCAAATCTAATATTTTTCTTTCTTTTTTGAAATACTAAATTTCTTTTATTTTATGCTTATTCATGCTTGTAATGTTTGAAATAGTTAAAACTTCTGTTTTTTTTTTTTTTTTTTGAAGCTCAGTTTCCTCATTAAAGTCCATCGAATTAAAGTCTAATATTTTGATTGGGTTGGGTTTTAAACTCACATGAATTTTTTTTCAACCAAACATATTTTAATCATTGCATACTTTTAAGTTAATAATAGGGGGTTATTTGAAAAAACTAGAAAGAAAATGGGGTTTTGTGAGACACCCCATAGTTGGGGGGGGTTAGTCATACTATGAAAGATGAGGGGGTTATCTACAAAGCCTTCTCTAAAGTTAAAATAATTAAGGGGGGTTTTATGAGACAAGCCCCATAGTTGGGGGGGAGGGGGGTGTTAAAATTAACCCTTTTTTAACTCTCAAAATCTTTGAAAACATTTGAGGCGGATAGACCCTAGTTTTGTTGGCGGGAATAGACACCTAATTACTTTTTCTCTTCCCTTTTTTTTGGACCTTTTGTAAAGAGTTCAAAAAGTTCATTAGCAGGTGTATTCGAACTTGGGCCAATACTAAAGGGGCCCTATTCACAACAAATAGAACTACATGAGGTCTATTCTCAATTAGGTGATACTACATAGGATCCATTTGCAGTTAATGCTAGATTCTTATGAACACGTACAAAAAACCTAATACCAATTAGATCCAAGTTCAATATATACATAACAATGGTTTATTCACAATAAATAGAACTACAGGGGGTCTATTTGCAATTGGGTGATGCTACAGGCAGTTCGTTCGCAATTAACCTAAATTCTTAGGAATTCATACCAAAAGCCTAAGACCAATTAAATCCGGGTTCAATATGTACAAATTAATTATGTCTTAGAATACTGTTGAGGTACGAATCAAGATTATTACAGTTTGGTTGACAAATTCTAGACAAAAGGATGATGTAAGGAACTGACCTGTAGAGCTCTTTCAAAACAATACAGGAGAGAAATCCTTGGCCTAACATAGGAACCAAAAAAATAAAAGGAGAGATTTGAATCATAAAACCCAAGAGAAGCCATGGACACCAGTCGTCTCACCTCATATCGCTTGTGTCACGAACTTTGGTTTGCTTTACAAACTCTCTCATTCGTCTCAACCATTCTGCAGAGAAAAGCCGGATACACCTAGTCCAGAGGGCAAATCTTATGATGCTGTCAATAGAGAATCATAGAAGTCTTGGCAGGTATTAGAAGAAAAAGGGGACAGCTTCTTAAAAAAAAAACTCAAAGCACTGACTAAACATAGGAAGGAAGAGGGAAAGAGCGAGTTATTTAGAGATCATCCAACAAAAATCATAAAACCCAACCTGAACTTCAGTAATTTTTAATTACTGAATTCTGTAGAAACAAGGTTAAACCAAAGGCAAAAAAAAAAATTCGCAAAACTTCGCCATTAAATTGTTCAAAAACAGCACTCGGATTTACAGCATACTAACTGCACCTCAGTGTTAAGCTGAAAGAACATGTATTAAAAGCAATTAAGTAGTCCCCGAACACCCGTACAAGATTACCACAAAATAAGACATAATTCAATCTGTAAATATTTCTTTCCGCTATCTCAAAAGATTTTAACTTAGAACGCCATTTCCATGTACTTGTAGATTTGTAGTTGACAATGTGCATAAATTAATACGCTCATTACCTTAATTGAGTCATACACAGAAAAGTCTCATGCATTTCACAAAACATTTAGCTTAATCACACAGTTATGTGTCAGCAGAAAGAGTCTTCCGGTGGTCCCTTCATAGCTGGCTCTATGAACAGCTAATAAAAAAAACTCTCCACAATTATAATAAGCAGTAATTCTAATGAGATGATAAATAGAAGATTAAATATTTTTCATAATCTTTCCTTCTAATAGGCGCCAACCTTGTAGTTAGTCAACAGAAGTCAATTTTAAGAGATCTGTAAGATTGTTAACCAACCTAACAAGTCAGGAACATAATGGATGGATATTCCGTCACTTCTCAAGAGCATAATATAATTAACACCACAATGAAAGGAGAGGAGAGGAGACAAGAAAAGGGCCCATCTCTACGATAAATAATTAAAAAGAAATTAATAAAAGGATGAGATGGAAGAGGTGAAAGAAGAGTCTAAGGTCCTATCCATATGATGAAGCCACAAGCATATCATAATAGGAATCAAGATAATGACAGCAGGTAATCAATAGAAGCAATTGGCTTCACTTTCCCGGATCTACCATATTAGCCAGCTTGTAAACTTGCTGAAATTTCCCAGCCATTATTGTATGAGAATTTTCAAAAAACATCAAAATCACACTATAATCCTCGCAGAGAGTACCTTTGACGGCTTCAAACAGAAGAAAGAATAGCTCAACGGTCCGAAATTTCCGCCAATCACTGTCACTTCCTCAATTAATATATGCTGATACATCCAAGAAACCAAAAAAGATCCAATGATATCAAACTTCCATCATTTTTCATACAGCATCTGATACAGTATGAAATCCAAGAACGAGAAACCAGACCATGGAAACAACCCAAGCATCCAACTAGAAATTATCCGCAATGCAGATGGAGGCAGCGGCAACCCCGCCAAAGATGGTCAGGCTTCCACCTTGTTCGAACCCCAAAGGCAACAGAGCTATCTGACCCCCAGTAGTAGCAATGGCAGAAGCAGTGACAACAGCAAGAATGCCAATATCCCTGCACCTGAAAAGAAGTTGACCCTCTTTGCTCTCCGCCTCGCAATCCTGGAAAAATCTGCCAGTGGCCTCGGAACTCTTGCCTTTATTTGGGCAACTGTTGTACTTCTTGGTGGATTCGCTTCAGCCCTTGAGAGCCAGGATTTCTGGATTGTAACTGTGATCCTCCTTATAGAAGGCACAAGGATCTTCAGCCGCAGCCATGAGATTGAGTGGCAGCACCAGTCCACAAGGTCGCTTGCCAGCGGCAGACGGTACAGTTTTCGAGCATTCATATCAAGTTCTCGGTTCTTTGGCCGTGCCATCAAGGCCTTGTTCCATTCATTTTCTGTATTCCAATCAGACAACCACCGTACTCGTGAAGTCACCGATGATCTCCAGATGGGAACTCCAGAATCCCAGAACTGTGACATTCAAAACACAAATCAAAGGACATGGAACTATTCTGATGTTCCCTTTCTACCCTATGTTGGCTGGGTCTTTCTCTCTAGAAATGTTAGCAATATCTTTTATTGGCTCCAACTCATTTCGGCTGCAGCATCTGCTGCTCTCTCCTTGATGAGGCTCAGTCAGCAAGACTACAGCAAAAATAGTGGAGATACCGATACAAAGAACCTGAAGCCCGCTCTCAATATATTTTATGGGATGGCTCTGGCTGAGGCCCTGATGTTCTTAGTGGAGAGGGCTTACTGGAACTGGGAGATCGGTTACAAGATGCTTCTGGATAAAGTTTGCCAGAAGTGTGCACTTGGACCATCTGGATTGATATCAATCACGCGGTTCTTCTATGATTCATACTCGAGGTGTATTGAAGGCAGCATCTTTGATGGTCTTAGGATGGATCTGGTATCCTTTTCTCAGGAACTCCTAGATTCAGGGTACCGAGATGAGCAACTTATTGGAGCTCGGATCCTTCATAAGTTTGTGGCCAATGATCAATTTTCCAGTTACACCCTGCGAAAGATTGGGACATCTACAGGGGTCATTGAGAGGTTAATTGAAATTTTGAACTGGAAGAACCCAGTGGAAGAGGAGATCAGAAGGTCAGCAGCAGAGATTGTCTCAAAACTTGCAGGGAAAAAGCAGAATGCTATCCGAGTTGCTGAGATCCCAGGCGCAATTGAGTCAATATCATCCCTTCTGTATACAGGTCTACACTATGATTCAAGGCCACACGAGATTGGTCACAGGTTTGTTGTCGCGGACCAAACTGACTACGAGTTTTCGGTGTTCAACCTCTTGGGCTTGATGATACTTAAGAAGCTCGCTCGTGACCATGACAACTGCTGTAAGATTGGGAATGCTAGAGGACTCATGCCAAAGATCATAGACTTCACGAGCACGACCGAAAACCTGCTGAGGAATGACCTAGCACCAGAATCTCAGATAAAGATAGTGAAACGGTCACTAAAATTAGTTAAGATCCTGGCAAGCACAACCGGCCAAACAGGGAAAATGTTAAGGAAGGAAATATCCGATATCATATTCACTGTGAGCAATATTAGAGAAATCTTGCAATATGGAGAGAGCCATATGGTGCTACAAATGCTGGGAATCGAAATACTGAGCAACTTGGCGATGGATGAGGACGCCAGGGAGAGCATCGGGAGCACAGGTGGAGTGATTAGACTGCTACTTTCAATTTTCTTCATGCCACGTTTGACAGAGAAACAAAACTCTGTGTGCACAGAAGCCGGAGAGGCATTGACTATGCTGGCTTTTGAAAGCAAGAGAAACTGCAATCAGATAGTAATGGGGCCACAGGTCATGGAAAGGTTGGTTGATTCACTGAATGATCCGGTGCTCCAAGTCAATTCAGCCAGAATCCTCAGGAATTTGTGCGCTTATTCCGGGCCTGAATGTGTGAGTCACTTGACAGGAGTCGCAGCTGCTGTTCCTACTGTAAGTCTTTTTTTAAGCTCAACTCTGTTTCTCCTATAGATATATTTGGTTCCTGCTTTCTTGCACTGATTAGACCAAGTAACAATGCTCGTATTGAGGAAGTCAGAAGATATAACAATAACCATGTACCCAGTGATACTTGAACATAATCTAATTTCAGGACAAACTAGCTAGATAAAAACAATACTGAAAAGGGTGTGTTGCTTCATCGCATTTCAGTTAATGGAAAGACGGGATTCCAGATCAAAAAAGAACGAGTACAGTAAGTCCTTCTGGTCTCTAGAGTGAACCAAAGGATGGATAGGTAAACAATACAGTAACAGGACTCCATTGATCTAGTTGTTTCTGAGCTATAAAAATAATAAAAATAATAATAATAAGGTATTAGGAACAGCCAGGAGATCATTTATGCATTAGTCAAACATACATCATCTACCTCCCATGAAGATGTTGACCTACAACTTATAAGTTAAGTACATATGATTATTCATTTCATTCAGGCTGCATTTCATCATGGTATACATTACCAAACTGTTAGGTTGATACAGGAATCAAATGTGATGTAGAATAATAATAATAAAATCATTAACAGCTTATCTGGTTACACTCTGGAATGACTGGAGAGATGTCCGTGCTACAAGAAATGTGAAATTCCCAAAACAACAGAAGTCACAGAAGTCTTTCACAATGCTTCAAGTTCAATCAGTAAATGCACACTCGGGATTTCAGAAGGATTTGTTTCAGCAGAGTCAATATCCAACACCTCATCATAACTTTCTTTCTTGTGATTTAGTAAAAAGATGATTCAAACATAGCACATTAGAGATGTCATTGACCTCTTGAGGTCGTATCTATGTCATCTGTGTCTATGCATTCAGACCACAATTAACATTTCTCACATAGGGTTCTAGTTCATATGCAAGTATTATACATAGATATCAGTGTTTTAAAAGCGAAAGGCGAGTTAAAGGCAATGAGTTCCTATGTTTCCTGAGATGAGAGACACCAAGAAACGCAATTGTCTGAGTGAACAAAGTCAATATTTCAACAATCTATAAAAGCTACAAACAATGTGCAATTAAACATAATATCAATGAATCATAATAAGACAAAATAACTACAATCGAAGTTTCGAAGTTACAAGACATAAATCATCTAAATAAAGTAGTAAGTAACAATTAATAAATAGTAATACTTAATAATAACTACTAATGTAGACACCTAGGCAACAAAGTTTGAACTATCAAGTTTCATCTTGTTACATGGCCTCAAAATGATTTAGGTACTATACAACAGAATATAGTAAAATCAACGAAGGAAAAAAAAAACAAAAGAAGACACTTTGCCTGACAACTTTTCTTTTGCACTCTAGAAAATTAAAAATAGAGGCAAACACATTTTGTGCCCTACCAACCTACCCTAGGCGATTGCCTGGCACGCTTGGGCAAGCACCTAAGGTGCCAAAAGATGCTTCCTTCAGTAACCTTCATCACCTGCTGACATGCAAGGTGCTAAGGTACAAAATCGCCTCGCCTGAGCACTTGAGGCTCTAAGGCGTAACACTTTACAACAATACAAGAACCTTAATTATGACCAAAGAAGATGTAATCAAGTGAATGTTCTCTCTTCGTCATATTCATCCTAGAATTTCACCTGTTCACCACCATAACACACGCCAATACTTCACCACAGCTATCTCCCCCACCTCAATCTTCCCCACATTTCCCTCCATCATTAATGTTTCGCTCCTAGTTGATAGGATTTTTCCATTAAGGATTGTCAATAATGTAATCACCAAATTTAGATGATAGGCTGTTGCATCTTTGTCCAGGGATAGCATTCTTTTCCTAATATCCTTTCTAATAGCATTTTTTCCATCAAATCCAAGACATCCTTCATAGTCCAATTCTCTTTCACAGTCCAATTCTGTACAGAATTTGCATTAGGATGCATTTCTCATGATTTAACTGAAAATAAAGTTTCTATTTTAAATATCCTCCAATCTGTTAATCTCACTTATTTCTCAGTTTGAACTTTTAAAAACAAATTGATTAATCAAATCAAGTAAATTACCTAGAACACCTCCCAAATATGGTAATCCCACTGGTTACACAACCATGTTTCGTGGCAGGTGGCAGCAAACTTTAAATTTGCTCCCATGTAACAGTAGATTGTGTGTATTATTCTACTTATCAATCATGTCTTACCTTTATATGTATGTGTGTCCACTTTGTTCCTCCACCATTATCAAAATGCAATATAAAAGAAATGATAGTGTATTCTTAACTAGATCATACACTAAAATGCTACTGTCATTTGTAAGTGTCTATTGTCATGTGATTTTACAACAGAATATATGTAGTTAAATAACATAAGTACCTGTCATATCATTGAGAAGGCATGCTATAAATTATTGACGACGACACTATGAGTTCTACCTTTAAATGTACCAGATAGGTAAGCTAAACTATAATTAATGGGTGAAGACTGTTCCATGTTCTATATAGATAACCTTGGAGATAAGAATTAAAAATCCCCTGATCCTCTTTTTTACTGCAATAGGTACTGCAAGGAATCATGAATGGAAAAGATAAACTTCTTGAGGTGTCACTGGGACTTGCGACACAGATGTTCATAGTGACAACTCGAACAGAATATGCTAAACAACTTGAGCGAGCCGGCATTACAGATGAGGACATTGCAAACCGGTTGGTACAAATACTGAGAATATACATCTACCCAGAAATTAAGGTTCCAAGAATAAGGAGGTTCTTGATCGAAATGGTAATATGGATGATGAAACTGCAGTCAAAGTATATACAAATATTCAAGAATTTACAGGCTGATGAGGCATTCAAGAGCATTGCAGAAACCACATCAGAGCTTGAGAGCTTCAATTTTTTCTCTGGCAGTGTTGGCATGGGAAAGGATAACATAACTCTCTCCTCCCTTATAGATACAGCAGTAAATTTAATGGAATAAAGCTGAAATTGAGTGGCAATAATTGGTTTAACAGCACTAATCACATGTATGGAAATAACACCATAAAACACTGGAAAATTATAGAATATAGGCTGGGCTATGTAGTTTTCTATGTCTAAACAGAAAATAGTTTTCAAGGAGTTGTTACAGATTGTATATTTTCAGTTTATTGATTGGTTAAACCTCTAATAGCATAAAATTTTATAAATTAGTAGCTAAATGATGCATATTTCCTTATTCTGGAAACTCTTCCCAGTTGGTGAACAAATTACAGGTATTCCTAGCTAGTATGTATATATACTAGTTTTTATGCACGTGCATTGCACGTGGTTTAATATCAAAATAATTTATTTTTTTATTTTATTACTATAAATAAGTCAGATTCATTTTAATTATTAGATTTGCTATAATTTTTATTTAAACATTATAAAAAATTAATGTAATGGATTTTTGTGCTAAACTGAGATCAATATATTTAAATGGGATATCATAATTGATTTCCGCAGAAATAGATATCAACTGACGTAATAATATCTTCAAGCAAAATAGTAAAAGAAAATAAATTAAATTGATACTACATGTCATATTCTAAACTCTACTAATCCTAAGCTATAGTATGGAGTCAATGATGAATAACAATATTATTATGAACTATAGTTCTAGCAATAAAAAAATAACATTTCTTATTACATTGAAAAAAGAATTACACTGCACTTTTCAACATTATAAGCTCATGTTTTATAATAAAAAATCTCAAAAGCAAACATAAAAAAAGGAAGTACGATAAACATGATATATATATATATATATATATATA
>BQKN01066089.1:30490-75392 GCA_022839385.1 Asparagus kiusianus
TATATATATATATATATATATATATATAATTACAAAAAAATATTCCCACCTCCTGTGTAACATGTCAAGAGCTCTCTTCAGCAGTGAGTCGTTCCAATAGTTAGTACTTACCATATGACTATATTTACGTTGCTTGTATTTGCAATTCAAGAACAAAATTTCAAAAGATTAGCCAGGAATCCATGGTGTGTCCATGCTTTCGACTGAGATGAATGTGATCATTCAATCTGAACAAGTGTAGCTTCTGAGTACATTTAGATATATAGATGGTTACAAAATGCAATTTGTTCATGATTAATTCAACCAAAGCTTGGCACATCACGCTATAATGAAATTTTCAGTTTTTTAATCCAGAAAAAAAAAGTCTAATCGTAAACAGCATCTATGAAAATGTTAATAGATAAAGAAGAAGATAAAAATCAAACCTCTTGTACTCATTTACCACGCTGAACGCAAGCATGACCACCATCGCACCTTTTATTCCTCCAATTAGCTATGTTAAAATGTGTGACTGCAGCTGACAATCTCACCTGATTACTTATGAAACAATTCCTGCTTCCATAGTCCCCCTCCTCACAAAGAAAATCTTTGTCCTGTTAGAAGAACTCAATAATTCAGGTATACATCATACAAGTCATGCGTGCAAACTTTGTTCTCATCACCATAACTCACATGTCGTAAATAATGACATTATTGGTTACAGTAACATGGTAAGAAATATTAGCATTCATGAGCTAAAGCAGAGATGGGAAAGAATTAGGAAGAGAAAAATGGAAGGGGGAAAAAGAATCTTTATGGAACTCTCACTCCAAAACCTGCAAGATAGCAAGGGGAATCTAACAAACAAATGCGAAACTGCTTGTTATATTACCAAACAATTATTGAATGATTAACAAAAAATTATCGAATAACACAAACTAATATGCACAATGTATAAAACCAATTGAATAGATTATCAAACATCGAACTATAAAACGAATCAAATTTGAATAGCATTTGGTATATGAATCAAATCCCTTTAAGGCTAATTCTTTATACATGTAGGTTGAAGACTAATTCTTTATACAAACAATCAATATAAGGCTAAGCATAATAATAATCTTCATCATCTTCATCGATTATTAAACTAACACTAAACCTCATTGTATTTGCTTGATTATTTATCTTTATCAATCAATACTTCGGACAGTATTACATCATCTTACTCCAAAAATTTGAACTTTTTCACTTTGCCACCATAATCTAAAATCAAAACAAAGAAATATAAACTAAGATCACCAACTCACTTGCAGGCGAACGGATCCATCGACTGGCAGACTAAAACGGATTCGGGCAGAGAGCGGATCCGATATCACTCCAACAGAGAGGAGATGATATTAGGGTTTCTGATTACGGATGAAACAGCCATGGGTTAGATTCTTGAGTTATTTGCAATATACCTCTCAAATTATCAGTATTTTCGAAATTGCCCCAAAACTACCATCCAATCCATCATCGTCATCCCAGAAAAAATATAGAAATGTTAAGGACAAACCCCTAACAACACCCTCTACCATACATTCTCTCCTTTTATAGTGCATTGGGCCTCATAATAAATTTTATTTTAAAATTTATTGTGGGGCCCAATGCACTATAGAAGAAGAGAATGTGTGGTAGAAGGTGTGGTTGTGGGTGTGCCCCTAACACCACTCGAAAAAATACCCCTCACTTTACTTTGTTATAAAATATTCTCAGACTATTCTTCTATTCGAATTAATGTAATGCAACTAATTAATTAATAATTAAAATACCCCTAAATTTTAGTGGTGGCTGCTGACCGCCGCCACCGCTGCCATCGACCATCTAATTTTGAGATACCTCATTGTCAAAAGCGCGAAAATGGAGGCGATGAATTAAGTGAATTATTTTTATGAAAGTTTAATTTATTTTTTTATAGAATCTCTCATCATCAACTAAAATGGAAGAATATGAAATATCTTATTTACGTCTCACTGCATAGATTTTGGAAAATTACTCCTATTCCATTGTTACCTTCTAAAAATTAAATTTAGTTTTCTTTGCAGAATTGTTTAGCTGATAACTCTTATGTGGAATCGTCCAGTCCTAGACATTTGATCTACTTGAAGGGGGTGTTAGTCAATTGGGACATTTTCATGTAAAATGGGATAATTGTTAAAGTGGAATAATGTTTCGCTAGTGGGATATTTTAGTGGGATAACTAAGAACAATTTTGTGAAGCGGGATATTTTGATAAAATAACGTGGGATAAATTTTTATAATCATGAAGTATATATTTATGCATTTTGAAGATATAAATACTTTTATGTATTTTAAACTTACTATCATTGATTGATAATTGCTTACAAGAATATTCTTTACTATTAAAATAACTTTTGGTTAGACTAAGATATTGACAATTATTATTATGATGATGGTCTAATGATGATGATAACCATAATAGGAAATAAGTAAAGAAAAAAAATAAAAATAACAAAATAAATACGAGTTCTAGTTTTTTACCACCTAGTTCCAAGCTAAAACTTGGAATAATTTGAGAGACTAGAACTCTCATTTTTGTATAGAAAAATAAAAAAAGTGGGATAATTTTGTACCATTATCCTAATTCTAATTTTGTTAAAGTTCTGCTTGACTAACATTGTAAAATTTTATTCTAGTTTTAGTTCTATGTGACTAACACCTTAAAATTTTGTTCTAGGTTTAGTTCTATGTGACTAACACCTTAAAATTTTATCCCACAGATTATCCCAGTTCTAATTTTAAGTTCTAGGTGACTAACCCCCCCCCCCCCCCAAGAGAATTTGGTCTCTTAAGATACCAAACAAAAATAAAAGTATTTATATGGAGATTAAGTTGCAATATTCTACAAGTAAAGCATAGTCTATTTGCTCGTTGAATGTCAATAGATCCGCATTGTGTAGCTTATGATAAGGTTGCGGAAGATCAATATAATGCATTGTTCTAGTGCAGAATAGCAAGAAATGCTTGGTTGGGAACTGATTTGTCGTGGCTTTGTAACTATGAAAGACAATCTCGATTTTGGATTATATGCAATCGGTGACGGAGGCGATGAGACTAGAGAACTTGGGATGGTTTTCTTGTGGCTGTATGGATGCTATGAAATGATAGAAACCAAGGTGTTATGGGGAAGGATAAAACGTCCGGGTCAAGAATTATGAGAGAGGCTAAGATAAGATATGCACAGAGTCTTTTACAGCAAATATTGAAGCTAAAGGTCATGTTCATATCTTGACAGTAAACTCAAGATGGCCTCCTCCTCTTGTTAGTTTGTACAAAATTAATGTGGATGGAGTATGGAGAGAGGGCCCACGTATAGGAGGCTTGGGATGTGTAGTGAGGAATGTGAATTGTGGTTTCATGGCCAGATTTTCAAAGAGCAATACAATAGCTGCTGAGGTTGTAGTATGTGAGGTTCTCGCTGCAATGGATGCGCTAGCTTTTGCTCTTGATATTGAAGTTTCAAAGGTGGCTCTTGAAATGGATAATTCAGTGGTGATTAATGCGAACAAGTACTCAGATAGGGAGTTATCAGAGCTCATGGGAATTTGTGCAGACATTAAAAGGTTGGGTCAGAGATTATAACATTTCGATATTTAACACGTACTTAGGAGTTGTAATAAAGTTGCTCACGTCTTGGCCAAAAAAGATTTAGATCTCTCTAATATGATTGTATGAATGGAAGAAGCACCTGATGATATTGTGCAACTTCTTCTTACTCATTGTAGTAATGCAGTTTCTTAATAATAAAATCTCCTATTTTTCCATAAAAAAATAAATTTAGTTTTCTGATTTAGACATCTAGAAGAAACAAGAAAAAATAACAAATACAAACTCTTCTATAATGCAGTCATTCATAACGAATATCGCCCCTTCAAACCATCACTCCGCACAGTTTATCAAGTTGATTATTATTATAGAAATAAACATCTCACTCACACAATTTACTCATATATGCATATAGATAAAAATCATACAGACTTCTTTGGAGTTGGGAGAGTTCAGAAATCCCCATCTAGGAACAGTGGTGAAGCAACAAGAGACCAAACAAAAAGACTAGCAGTAAGAGCATCAGCGAGTACATATTGGCGTGAGGGAAGATTAGATGGAAGAATGATACTGGCTTTGCTTCCTCTTTCTTCTTGTTCTCTTGATCTCCCAACCCGTCAAAGGGCAACAGAGGCTTATCCGAACCTAAAATAAGGGAACATGAGTGTTTATAATCTAAATTATGAACAAGGTTAACTGGAGATAGAACCCCCACAAAACGTACCATCACCGAATTATGGATAGACTCCTTGTTGTTCTATTGTTGTTGTGGATAGACCCCATTACTACCGTCTTTGTTGTTGTAGATAGACCACTTTACTACTGCTAACTGTAGATAGACTTCCTATAGTTCTACTATTGCACTTGTCCTCATCAATAGTATGTAATCAAACTGTTCATAAACAACACAAAAATTTACAACATACTAATTGCATATTGATGTTAAGCTTAAAGAGAAAATATTAAAGCAATAAAGCAGTTCATCTACACTTATTAGCTGGAAAATGTCAACCTTGTAGTTAGTCAACTCAAGTCAGGTTTTTAAACAACCTGACAAGCAGAGGATATAAAGTGCCTAGGTCTTTTCTGCAAAATGACAACTCGGATGTTGGGTTCCATGCCTTGGGTTTACTCACGATGACACCAAGGTCTTAGGGTACGTGCCTTGGACTTAATGAGGGCGCTAAGATCTTTTCGCCCTGCTGTAGTAGTCGAGTTGTAAATGCGGGAGCCGACCGAATGGTACGAGTGCCTTGGGTTTATCCTAAGAAGGCACCAAGGGCTTAGAATTCCTGCATAGATTTGGCACCACGAGAGTGTGACACAAGAGTCAATTTCAAAAGGACTTCATTTATAATGAATGAAATTTTGTACATGATTATTGAAAACTGATCATGTTGATGACCCCGTTATGGCTGGGCTCTGAGGGTCATCTATCCTAATGTGGTCAAGGACGAGACGACCGTAAGCAGGATCTCCTGCTGGCCTTAGCTGGGGTAGCTTCTCTCCGGTCTCTCTGAGAGACAAGCTTTTTTAGATACCCTCTCTCGATCAGATCCTCAATGTCCCTCTTCAGGATACGACAATTATTGGTGAGGTGGATGTAATCTCTATGGTAGCGAAAATACTGCCGGGTATCTTGGCTCCATGGATCCGACTTCATCTCGGGAGCAGGCTCCTTGAGGTGCCCTTCCTTTTGGACCATAACGAGAGCTTCTGCGAGGGAGGTGTTGAGGACAGTGAGAGCGGGCCTCGGTGTTAGGTCCCTCCATCGGTCCATCCCGTCGGACCGATTTGAGCGGGAGTTGATTCTCATGGTGTCTCTCGGCCACTCCTACCTAGCAAGGGGGCCTCTAGCTGACTCTGGTGTTGACGCCACCACCGGTACTGCTGTTGGTGCGGGCAGTGCAAATGGTGCTGGTGCTGATGCTGGTA
Source organism: Asparagus kiusianus (assembly GCA_022839385.1). Taxonomy (NCBI): domain Eukaryota; kingdom Viridiplantae; phylum Streptophyta; class Magnoliopsida; order Asparagales; family Asparagaceae; genus Asparagus; species Asparagus kiusianus. The sequence continues at coordinate 36,011 of BQKN01066089.1, forward strand.
TGGCTGCTACTGCTGAAGTCGTGGTTGTGGAGGTCTCTGTAGCCCTAGCTAATGCCTTATAAGCTCAGGCATCCTCCATGTCCATGTACCTATAAGATTTGGCCATCAACTGTTCATAATTGACGACTGACTTCTTGGCAAGTGAGACGGCCAATTCGTTGCACTGCAAGCTAGCCACAAGGGCGGACATAGCAACCACACTCCTTGGGTCATTAACCTCTAGCCTCTTTGCCTAGAACCTCTTGAAGTAGGCTCGAAGGTGTAGACAAGAAAAATTACCTTTATTCCTAGCAAAGAAGATCTAAGTTCGCCTGAAGGCTAAAATTTGTCTGAAGTTCGCCTGAAGGTTGAAGTGCGCCTGAACATTGAACTTTGCATGTGAAGACTAAGTTCGCCTAAATAAAGGCTGAGCTTCGCCTGAAAGCTAAAGTTCGCCCACAAAGGAACACTGAACTTCGCCTGCAAGACTAAAGTGCACCTGAGAATTGAAGCTCGCTTGAACAGAATCAAGTTTCACTTGAATGCTTTGTTAGACCCTAGATGGAGGGTGATTAGGGTCTTATGCTAATCTTAATCCGATTTTATGCCAATTAAAACTAATTAACAAGTTATCCTAGCAAGTATAAAATACAACAAGATATATGAACTAGGATAAGTGATATACACAAGGGTCAACAAAATAAACAAGATAGTAGATGATATAAATAGTGAGCAATGGACAATGGGGACAAGACATATAAACATAAGAGTAAGTGTGCCAAAGCAAACTCAAACACACGATATGATCACAAAGTTCGGACCTTCCATCCTACGTCTCCGCTCCCCACTCCCAGGGAGAAATCCACTATCACAACTCGGTTTGGAAGCCAGAACTTCTACACACTCGGTTTACAAGTTCACCGAAAACACACAAACAATCACTATGCAATCACACTATACACACTAAGTGTAGATTTCTAGCCCGTGTCCTCCTCCTCAAGTGCTCGGATACAACCTCTCCCTAGGCTTGTCAACCGACGCCACTCCTCTTGGATTCGACCCCGTCTCTCACCACACACTCCTCTCGGTGTACAAGTGTATTATAAGGTGAACCTCACAATAAGCACAATACAACAAATGAGTGTTCTCTAATATGGATGAGAACACAATGAAAGCTCACACTCAATTGTTACAACTCTCACCAACCCAAATACACTATGTATGAAAATACGATAAGCTCATGTGGGTGTGTGTAAAATGAGAATAAATAAAATCTAACTCAAGAAGAACTAGTAATAAAATTGATATGAAATACAATAGTAAAAATGCTAGGAAATTGAGTTAAGGAAACTTCTCTATAAACACAAAGAGAGGATGATAAGATATTGAAGATGAACTCCTCAACAATTGATGTAAGCTCCTCTTTGTAAAAGCAAATCCCAAACTTAAAACAAACTAAACAAACTTAAACCATTATTAAACCTTGTTTAAAAACTTCTTGGGTTGCTTGAAAGATGAGAGTAAGGGGGTATATATAGCCTCATAAAATCTCAGTCAAAAACCCCAAAGGAAAGGACCAAAAAGCCTAAGAATCAGAAATCTGATTCTGTACTAAAAATAACCCTTGGGTGATCGGCGGTAGACCGTGGGAATTCGCGGTCGACCGCGAGCAACAACAGAAACAAAATACGGCTTTGGACATCAGCCGGTCGACCATGGTAGTCGACCGCGAAACTCTCTGGACTGCATCCGGTCGACCGCCCCGGTCGACCATGAGCCATCAAAAACCAATCTGAGTCTCTGGACTCAAGGCGGTCGACCATGACGGTCGACCGCAAACAGATATATGAAAAATGACAGGTTTGAAATAGTTTTTTGATTTTAAAACCCTGTTTAAAAATAACAAACAAATTCTAAAAAATATAAAACTTTGGGAAAAGATTATAGACATGATAATACACATGCTACAAAAACTGGTTTTCAAAAAGAACCTCCCAAATAAAAAATATCATCATTTTATAAAATAGTCCAAAACATGAAAATGTGAACATATGAGTTTTGACATTTTAGCTTAACCATGTTTTGAAACAATACAAAATGATTTTATAGACTTGAAGAAAAATGTAAACTATTGTTATAAAGTCTATAAACAATGAATATAGTACTATATCAAAATACACATATAATATACTAAAACATGATTTCATTGAACTAAATAAAATTGATATTGATGAAATCATATATATGCATATGTAGGCTGTCTAAAAATCACAATAGATAGCTGATTCCCCATCAAATACCGGTGATGAAAGTTACAATCTGACGACTCTCATATATCAAAGAGCTAAAGCAAATATTACAAAACGACGATCTTTGCAACACTCTGACAGAAAGAGACTACAAATCGACGGTCTCTTCAAACCAAGACGCGGAAGTCCTCCCCGCGTACCAGCATCAAGACGCAGCTTTTTAGCCGTTGACGCAACTCAAGCTCGGCCACTGATGCAGAACAAACGCAGCTCAAGTTCGGCTCTAAAAACTGCAAACACAGCTCAGATCTGGCTGCCAACGCAGCTCATATTCGGCCGCAAACACAGCTCCAAAAGCTGCAAACGCAGCTCAGATCCGGCTGCCAACGCAGCTCATGTTCAGGCGCAAACACAGCTCTAAAAGTTGCAAATGCAGCTCCAAAAGCTGCCAATGTAGCTCAGATCCAGCTGCCAACGCAGCTCATGTTCGGCCGTAAACGCAGCTCCAAAAGTTGCCAACGCAGCTTTCATCCGCTGCCAAACGTAGCTTCCAACAAACTGCCAACGCAGCTTCCAATCGATGCGTCCGAGCTTTCAGACACTGCGTCCAAGTTTTTAGATACTGCGTTTGAACGCAGAATTCATGCTAGAATGTGGATTTTGCGTTTGACTTGTTCAAACACGAGCTGAACGGTTTCAAAACCGTTTCCCACGATCTGAGGGGATCACAACTCCACTCAGGAGTGATTTAAGGGGTGGTTACATCCCATTAGCCCCACTTAGGAGCGAATTAAGGGGGTGGTTACACCCTTTAATCCTCTATAAATAACTAAAAATCAATTCAGTTCAGGGTCGATCTGTTGGAACTTCTTGGCAGCAACAGAAAAGATCATTGGGCAGGCTTTTGAGGAGATCGACGTCATCCCTCAGCAACGTTTGGCAACAGGAGCTTCTTCATCCTTGGCTATTAACCAATTTTCGGTTTAAATCAACTCTTTTTCAAGAGCTTAAACTCGTTCAGAGTTATCAACTCATTCAGAGTTTCAAACTTGCCACGCAAGTCCTCCACAGCATCAAATCGTGAGGAGAAGACCACGTTCCAGTGAATCAAGACATTCGGATCGTCAACGGAGAGCAAATTCGACGCGAGCATTCGAGGGAGGCACTCCATTGCCACCGTGAAGAACCCAGAATTAAACAAAGGGGAGAATTCAGATTCATTCTCCTCTCTTTTATAATCGGAAATCCAAATTGTAATTGAAATCGAGAGAATACAGATCAATTTTCCTTCATTTCTTTTTACTTCAAATTTTCCAACAAACAAAAGATGGCGACTCCGCTGGGGACGAGCTTCTCTGACGAAGAAGTGGTGGCGCTATCCGACGTTAATCTCACTGGAATAATTGTCGAAACTCTCGTGGTAGAGTTTGATCAAGCCAAGTTTGAGGAGGCCATCTCCTCCGGATCTCTTAGCCCCAAGGCTATGCACAAGATCCACAAAGCCTCCAAGGAGACTAAAGCTCCAAATGTTGCTCCTATACCGAAGGAGGCCTTCTCCTTTAACCAAGAGTGCTCGAATAGCCCCTCCTCTGAAGGAGTGGGCTCAGCTTCAGCCAAACTCGTCCACCGAGTTGAAGGTTCTGCATCCGTGCCAAAGCGATGGGCACAACTCCGAGAAAGCCGATCCTCCAATCAACGCGAGCTTCCCAGCCCTGCATAAGCCTCAACATGAGCCTCAACACGAGCTCTGCATAAGCCAAGCTAAACGCAGCCCTTGGGACTGCGTTTCACCAGCTAAACCTGGAGCTCAGGCATGCGTGCGGATAACAAAATATAATATAGAACCTGGCATATACCGTGGAGCTTCGGGGCGCTGCCCCGAACCCCGCTGGGGGCTAATCCATCCCCCCGGACCCCCCGGCCAGGGGCGCACCGCCCCCTGGACCCCTGGCTCGCTGACCGGGCAACGAGACCCCCCGAATACTCTGTGTAGCATGACTAGATTGAGGGACGGATATCAAAAGTCTATGGATTCAAGGCATCTCAACCAGATCCATGTTCACCAAGAGCTAGTCCTGTCCAATCATGGACTGGGGGTTCCAATTCAAACCTCACAATCAGTGAGTAATTCTTCTCGAGTCTTTGCAACAGATTTGAGAGAGTTCATATCGAGAGAAAGACCGATGCATCAAGTCATTCGTTCATTCCAATGTGAACGACTGATTCCTATGGTCCTCTCGGGATGTCAATGTTGTTCATATGCAGCCAAACTGTTGGTGTTTGACCAATTAACGAATGTTGTCTCGCCCAACCAACGACGATGTTCACACAAGAAGAAAACTTCAGAGGATGAATACCTTGAAGTTACTTCCAACATGATCGGCAGAGGGAGATCATCAGTTCCTAGTTCCAATGACTCTGAGACAAGTCATTCACCGACCGTCAGGGAGATCACTAACGAGTTTGAAGGAATCTACCAACGCACTCGGACGTGAACAGGAGCCATTCCCCCTGTCAACTATCGGAGGTTAGCCAAAGGAACTAATTCCGATGATGAACACTCAGCCATTGCAGAGTCCCAATCATCAAGCTCTTTTGTTGAACATGAGAGCTACGCTTATATGACGGGAAACCATGAAGATCTCGCGAAGAGACTTGATGAGCAGGAGGCCATGCTCAAATCTCAGCAGGAGTCCACCAATGAACTCATGGCCCTGTTGACTCAACTCGTCGCAGACAAGGCCAAATCTCAGGAGACAGATTTGCCGTTTAGGCAAGAATCTTCCCGGAGGAGAGAAGCGTCTTCATCCCGACCTCACACAAGCAAAGGGAAGGGGAAAATGGTTGATGACACGGCTTCTGACCAAGAAGCCCACAACCTGGAATCTTCCTCTAATGAAGGAAGAGAGACGGAGAACGAGCAGAATCTCCAGTCTGCCAAAATGGAAGAATTAGAAGCCCACCTCAATGTCATTGTTAACAGAAGCGAGCTCCAAGATGAGGGAGTTACCAGGCCCTATCCTGCCGAATGGGATGCAGCCCCTTATCCTCTAAAGTTCGAAGTCCCGACGCTACAAACTATTAACGGCACGGGATCACCGAACCAATATATCTATCATTTCAAGTCACAGACTGGAAATGTGATATCAAACGACACCATACTGGCTCGATTATTCATTGGCACCCTCAAAGGAGTTACCTTTGAATGGTTCAGAAAACTACCTACGGGATGTATCCAAAAGTGGGCAGATCTAGAGAGACTCTTCCTGTCAAGACTCTTTGAAAAGGATACAGAAATCTCCATCCATACCCTTCTCACCACTAAGTAGAAGAAGAGGGAGTCCGTCAAAGCCTTCGTCAAGAGGTTTCGAAACATGGCTCTCCGATGTCCGACAGGTATGACACAATCTACACTGGTGGACACCTGTCGACACAACTTGTAAACCGACCTCCTAGCCCGAATAGGAGTTGCAGAATGCCGTTCCTAGAGACAACTAATCTCTCAAGGTGAACAGGCTCAAAAGATTATTGTCAGGGTTAAAGCTGAAGAATACAGTAAGCAGGATCAACCTGAGCAATCGGACCAAGCCCAATCTTCTCAATCAGAAGGGGAAGATACTACGGCCACTGAAGCCAATCCTCTTCAGTACGATGGCGGATCCAACAACTATCACGTTAACAATTACCTCTGATAATCAAGCTCGTTAGATAATGGCCCACTAGGCGATATGCCATGTCTATCCTTTTTCCCCCTGCACTTGTTCAAGACTGGGGGTTGGTTTATTTGTAGTTCATTAGATTATGAGTAATAAATTTTCTGAGTTGTCATGTTCAATAGAATACCTCTGTCAACCACGAAATCCACCAAAACTATCATGTTAATGATCACCTCTGATAGTTCTTTTCCCCCAAATTCCCCCACCAATCCTCTTCAAGAAGGATAATGGGTCCATAAAACTATCACGTTAATACTCACCTCTGATAGTCCATTCCCTCCAAATTCTCCTGCCAATCCTCTTCAATAGGATGGCAGGTCCACAAAATTATCACGTTAACAGTTACCTCTGATAGTCCATCATCTTGCCAATCCTCTTCAATAGGATGACAGGTCCACAAAACTATCACGTTAACAGTTACCTCTGATAGTCCATCAACTTGCCAATCCTCTTTAATAGGATGACAGGTCTACAAAACTATCACGTTAACATTTACCTCTGATAGTCCATCAACTTACCAATCTTCTTCAATAGGATGGCAGGTCCACAAAACTATCACGTTAATATTTACATATGATAGTCTATCAACTTGCCAATCCTCTTCAAGTAGGATGACGGGTTCACAAAACTATAACGTTAACAGTTACCTCTGATGGTCCTTTTCCCCCAAACTCCCCTACCAATCCTCTTCAATAGGATGGTGGGTCTACCAAAACTATCACAGTTACCTCTGATAGTCCATCAACTTACCAATCTTCTTCAATGGGATGGCAGGTCCACCAAAACTATCACAGTTACCTCTGATAGTCCATCAACTTGCCAATCTTCTTCAATAGGATGGCAGATCCACCAAAACTATCATGTTAACAATTATCACTGATAGTCCATCAACTTGCCAATCTTCTTCAATAGGATGGCAAGTCCACAAAGCTATCACAGTTACCTATGATAGTCAAACTCATCAGATAATGGCCTACCAGGTGATGTGCCTCTATTCTTACTTCATGGATAGTGCCCCACTAGGCGATGTGCCTTGTCTACTTCTTTTTATTCCCCTGCTAAGTCTTAATCAAGACTGGGGGTTGGTTACTTGGAATCCATTGGATTAAGAGTAATAAATCTTTCACATCGTCAAGTTAACATTACACTTCTGATGATCATCACCCCTACAGAGTATGCATGCAACTCGCATCACTCCTAATTTGTTACGTTAACAATACACCTCTGACAATCAACTTATCAATCCTTGTCAATAGGATGATAGGTCTTCAAAATTGCTCAAATCGCAATCTTCCCCAGCAATACACTAAGTCTTCAAAATCTTATTCAAATCACAAATATCAAAACTCATCGCTTCTGGTAATAAAACTCACTTAGCAATTCTCCCCAGCGAGACGCTAATTCCCAAAATCTTGTGCAAGTCACAAGTACATATTCTCTTGTTACGTTAACATTATACCTCTGACAAATCAACTTATCAATCCTCGTCAATAGGATGATAGGTCCACAAAGTTGCTCCGATCACAACGTTCTCTTGTCACGTTAACATCATACCTCTGACAATCCACTTATCAATCCTCGTTAATAGGATGATAAGTCCACAAAGTTGCTTCGATCGCAACGTTCTCTTATCACGTTAACATCATACCTCTGATAATCCACTTATCAATCCTCGTCAATAGGATGATAAGTCCACAAAGTTGCTCCGATCGCAACACATTCTCTTGTCATGTTAACACCATACCTCTGACAATCCACTTATCAATCCTCGTCAATAGGATGATAAGTCTACAAAGTTGCTCCAATCGCAACACATTCTCTTGTCATGTTAATATCATACCTCTGACAAATCCACTTATCAATCATCGTTAATAGGATAATAAGTCCACAAAGTTACTCCAATCGTAACACATTCTCTTGTCATGTTAACACCACACCTCTGATAATCCACTTATCAATCCTCGTCAATAGGATGATAAGTCCACAAAGTTGCTCCAATCGCAACACATTCTCTTGTCACGTTAACATCATACCTCTGACAAAACCCACTTATCAATCTTCTTCAATAGAATGATAAGTCCACAAAGTTGCTCCGATCGTAACAAATTCCCGTCAAGTTAATATCACACCTCTGATAAAATTAACTTATCGACTCTCGTCAATAAAGTGATAGGTCCTCAAAGTTGCTCCGGTCGCAACACTTCTAACTTATTGATTCTCGTCAATAGGATGATAAGTCTACAAAGTTGCTCCGATCGTAACACATTCTCTTGTCATGTTAACACCATACCTCTGACAAAATCCACTTATCAATCCTTTTCAATAGGATGATAAGTCCACAAAGTTGCTCCGATCACAACAAATTCCCGACCAAATCAACTTATCAACTCTCTTCAATAGAACGATAGGCCCATAAAATACTGTTAGGTTAACATCAAACCTCTAGCAGTCAAACCCCCCAATGAACTTGTTAATCTTTTTTCAATAAGAATAGCAAGTTTTCATTATAAAATCCCCAGAAGATTAAATATTTTCTGGAATTATCCTAGTGATAATAAAGAAAATTTCTGAATTTCACTCTAAGTGAAAATTCATGCCAAGTTAATACTACACCTCTGACGCTTTCAACTTTCTTTCAGTGCTTCAAGTAACACAGGAAGAAACAGCGACGAAGCCTACGTATTCAACATCGTAGCACCAAAAATCCATGCCTTTCATGCATGGGGGACTTTATCTTAATCCCTAAATAGAGATAAGTCAGTATCTAACACATGCTGCCGGGTAGCACATTCCCGTAAAAATGGTAAAGCACACGTATTCAACATCGTGGCAGGTTGTTATTAATAATACCGAAATCCATGCCTTACACACATGGGGGACTTTATCTCGATCCCTAATTAGAGATAAGCCTACGCCTAACACGTGTTGCCGGTTAGTCTTTTTCCGTGAAAATGACAAAGTCTATGTATTCAAAATCATAGCATCAAGTCTAAGAGGGTTCATTCTCTTAGTACAACGTTACATGTGGAACGGACTTAGACAATCCAAATGCTAGTCTGACTCAAACGGTAGTTGGTAAAGGTTTATCAAATCCGTTGATGGCTGAGGGTTTGCTAAAAATCCTATGTACGTTTGCAGGCCCATCAGCTTAATGGATGTGAGCCGAGACTTAAAACAGATGAGCCAAAGATAAGTCTCAAAGACTTAGTCAAAAATGCACGGAAGCCACTTCCATGTCTTAAGTCAAAACGTTGAGGTCAGACCCGCGATGCAAAAACCGAACGCCGAGGTCACACTCGTGTTCCAAATTCAACATGCAAGGGTAAGACCCGCATCTCAAGTTCAAAATGTAGGGTCCACCCCCACATTCTAGAAGCAGGATTATGGTGCATACCTTCACATAGGTCCTACGTGGCAAATCCCTTCAACCAAGATGCCTTCGAAGCAAGTGCAGAGAATAAATCCTTTACCATAAGGAATCAACAGCTCCAAGATCAGAGTTGAGAACCAAAGTATTCCGAAAATTCGTCCCAGTCAACCGCGAACTTTCAAAAAATTTGGAGGGGGTTCTGTAGGCTGTCTAAAAATCACAATAGATAGCTGATTCCCCATCAAGCACCAGTGATGGAAGTTATAATCTGACGACTCTCACATATCAAAGAGCTAAAGCAAAGATTACAAAACGACGATCTTTGCAACACTCTGACAGAAAGAGACTACAAATCGACGGTCTCTTCAAACCAAGACGCGGAAGTCCTCCCTGCGTACCAGCATCAAGACGCAGCTTTTTAGCCGTTGACGCAACTCAAGCTCGGCCACTGATGCAGAACAAACGCAGCTCAAGTTCGGCTCTAAAAGCTGCAAACACAGCTCAGATCCGGCTGCCAACGCAGCTCATATTCGGCTGTAAACGCAGCTCCAAAAGCTTCAAACACAGCTCAGATTCGGCTGTCAACGCAGCTCATGTTCGATCGCAAACGCAGCTCCAAAAGCTGCCAATGCAGCTCAGATCCGGCTGCCAACGCAGCTCATGTTTGGCCGCAAATACAGCTCCAAAAGTTGCCAACGCAGCTTTCATCCGCTGCCAAACGCAGCTTCCAACAAACTGCCAACGCAGCTTCCAGTTGATGCGTCCGAGCTTTCAGACACTACGTCCAAGTTTCCAGATACTGTGTTTGAACGCAGAATTCATGCCAGAATGCGGATTTTACGTTTGACTTGTTCAAACACGAGCTGAACGGTTTCAAAACCATTTCCCACGATCTGAGGAGATCACAACTCCACTCAGGAGTGATTTAAGGGGCGGTTACATCCCATTAGCCCCACTTAGGAGCGGATTAAGGGGGTGGTTACACCCTTTAATCCTCTATAAATAACTGAAAATCAATTCAGTTCAGGGTCGGTCTGTTGGAACTTCTTGGCAGTAACAGAAGAGATCCTTGGGCAGGCTTTTGAGGAGATCGACATCATCCCTCAGCAACGTTTAGCAACCTTGAGCTTCTTCATCCTTGGCTATTAACCGATTTTCGGTTTAAATCAACTCTTTTTCAAGAGCTTAAACTCGTTCAGAGTTATCAACTCGTTTAGAGTTTTAAACTTGCCACGTAAGCCCTCCACAACGTCAAATCGTGAGGAGAAGACCACGTTCTAATGAATCAAGACGTTCGGATCGTCAACGGAGAGCAAACTCGACGCGAGCATTCGAGGGAGGCACTCCATCGCCACCGTGAAGAACCCAAAATTAAACAAAGGGGAGAATTCAGATTCATTCTCCTCTCTTTTATAATCGGAAATCCAAATTATAATTAAAATCGAGAGAATACAGATCAATTTTCCTTCATTTCTTTTTACTTCAAATTTTTCAACAAACAACATATAAGTATGAAACAAGAAATGTATTTTCAATTGTATTCAATTGTTTTATAGTAAAACTTAAACACTATCAAACCAAAACATATATGTATATATATAACTATATATATACGAAACCAAAGTGTGTATGTGTGTATATGATTGAGCTTAAAGTACTAACACACATAATATAAAACCTAAAACTAAAATTTACCTAAGCTTGTGATCTTCAACGAAGCTCCATCTTGGTACACTTGTGGATGAAGCTTGAACTTGAATCTTTAACTTGGAATTGCGTAGGCTTCACTCCACAATTCAGCCAACCTCTATTGGATATGATCGTGAATTCGTGATTCCATCCATCCTCCAACATGTTGTTTGTCTACAATAAATAAGATAACACAAATACTAGACAAACAACATTAGTGGTAAATTGTTTGTTAAACATCATCAAAACAAGAAGGCCAACATGCTTGACTCCGCCTGAACATTTAAGTTTGCCTGAATGAAACATAGCTAAGTTCGGCTGATAGCTTAGCTTCGCCTGAAATATCCATGTTGATCCAAGCTCGCTTGAACTGGTCGAGTCTCGCTTGATAGCTTCGCCTACGAGGTTCGCCTGTATGCTCCAACCTCACCTGCAAGCTTGCCAAGTTCACCTGAATGCCAAAGTGCATCTGAATGAAGTCCACCTGTACAGCTTGACCAAGTCAGCCATTAAAGCTTGAATTGTGGAAGCGGTTGCACCCACTTACCACGTTCCTAGGAAGTGGTGATAGGTCATTTGTCTCTATAAATAGCCACTCATGGCTACAAGAATAAGGGGCGGGCATTAGAGAGAGCATTGAGATCCTTTGTCCACTTGGCCTCTAACTTTCAAGCATCCTAGCTCGGGTACTCGAACTCAAAAGACCAAACTTCTACCACATGAGGAAGTTTGTTCGCAACCTTGTTCGAATCATCAACGGAAAGAAAACTCGACTCAAGCATCGAGCGAAGCATCCTCTCGCCATCTAGAACTCACGTTAAACAAAAAGAGAAGTCAAATTAACCTTCTCTTCCTCTGTACGAGAGAGAGAGAGAGAGAGAGAGAGAGAGCGATTGTAAGGAATTATTACCAAGTGATAGAACACATTATTAAAATAAGAATCAATCGTATATTCTTTTTTTTTTACCCTACAAAAGATGGCGACCACCGTGAGAGAATCTATTCTTTCAGACGAGATGCGGTGGAGCAATTTGACGAGGTTGCTGCAGGGACTACTGTTGAGTCCCTTGTCATTGAGTTTGATCAAGCCAAGTATGAAGAGTACTTATCTTCGGCTTCTTTTGGTGGCAAGACGTCATGAAAGTATCGCAAGGACTTACGCGTGACTCAGCCCTAACAAACTAAGGCTATCATGTCTGAGAGCTCTACCTGAGCAAACACTAGGGTTCCATCCCTCCCAAGAGTGTTGAGACCAGCCAAAAGGCTAAATATGCAAACCAAGGAGCCGCTCGTTGGGTTGTTAATCAATCCATGCAAACTTCTATCTTCGAGGATACCAAGGTTCGTGTTGGCGCAGATCATGCCTTCACCATCTATGTGAACGCTCCTCTCCCAAAGAGGGCCCAACAGAGGCGACAACAAGCCCGCGCTCACCATGAAGCATGTGCTCTGATTTCATTCGACGGCCTAAATTATTATTCAGGCCTGAAAAACAATGCTAGTTCTAAGAACAAGTGCCAAGTTCCCAGTTCTGGTGAACTACAATGTAAAGTTCGTAGATCTGGCAAACTGCATAGTTCAGGTGGACCTCGTGTTTCTGGTGAAGTTCACCATTCAGGCGGACTTCCCCAGTCAAGTGGACTTTGTCAATCAGGAAGACTTAAATCAATTAGCGAACCTCGCCAGGCTCGCCTGACAGCTCAACCCCGCCTGCAGGCTAAGTTTCATCAGAAGGGTAAGGCAGCCGAAGTTCACCTGATAGGCGCACTTCGCCAACATGAGCAAGCTCAACATATGCAAGCTCACCAAATAGGCGAACCTTGCTAGGTTCACCAACAAGCTCAAGTCTGCCAAACAGATGAACTTCGCCAGACAATGAAGTTTGCTAGAACAGACAAACTTTGCCAGTTAACAAAGTTCGCTCAAACAAACAAACTTCGCCAAATAAAGCAGGTTCGCCAGACTAGGCAACTTTGCCTGTCAAGGCAAGTCCGCCAGAATCCTGCACTTGTGATTTTCCCAAGTACTCTATTGGGCTTTCTTCTTCTAATCACTTAAGTGGCCCTTCTGATGCTGGGGGTGTTTTCATCAAAAGTTGATTTTATTGTGGAATTCATTATATCTTCGGTCGATTATAACAAATTCAAAAGAAATAGCCTTTTTATAAGACTTCTTTCACACAACAAAAAGAAAAATTATAACTTTTCAGAAAATAACACAAAAATCGTCTATCGATTTCTGTTTTGTGGGACTTTGCCTGTGTCGGGAGTGCTTTGGCTCGTGGACCACCAAATCATAGACTGTGAAGGCTTTGAATATTCTTCCTTCGTTTAGAAACAAGAATGAAATTAGTGAATATCTTATCAAAGTAAGATTAACACTCTTCTTAAGATTAAGTCGAAACTTAAATCTTAAGGAATTATCAAAAGGCTCAAGTATTCTGCTCTCTATGCTCCGAACTCAGATCTCAGATCCGTAAATAATGGCCCTAGGGGGGTATTTATAGCCTCTAGGAGAATTCAACTGAAAATACAGCGTTGAAGAAATTATGCCTGCGAGACAGTGTTGTCTGTCTCGGTGGCCGAGACAGTGTTGGCTGTCTCGGCTCCCGAGACAGCCATGACTGTCTCGGAAATCATCAACTGTCTGTTAGTTTCTTCTGTAACTGCCTTCCCATGTTCTAAACTCTGTTATTTTGACAGTTATCCATGTGATTCCCGCCCCTGATGTTTCCCACGTTCTCTGATAGTTAATGGACACGTGTCATGCAGTTATTTCAGCTGCTTTTGATCATTTCAGAGTTGTCTCGTGTGTGAGACAGTAGACACTGTCCCGCACTGCGAGACAGTCGACACTATCTCGCATATGCGAGACAGTGTCGACTGTCTCGCAGACAGTCCTCACTGTCTCGCACTGCGAGACAGTCGACACTGTCTCGCACTGCGAGACAGTCTACACTGTCTCGATCATTTCGAGATAGCGTAAGATTATTTTCTGTGATCTTTGGATGATCTTCTCGTTGTCTTGAGCTGTGTTTGGATATCTATCAGTATTTTTTGACGCCTACAGATACCCCCTCCAAAATATTCCAGACACATTCCTTTATAGAGGAGTCTGGGACACTTTGGATAAGACAGGTCTAACTTACAATCCTTTCAATACTTGGTTGAATGAATCGTGTAGAAGGACCTGTAAATGGCTTCAACTCTTGACTTCTTTATCTCTTAATCTATTCAGTGGTTTGTAGAATAGCTAAAATTCTTCTGGTACTACGTTTATCGCTTGACCGTTGTCGAGATCTTGAACCGAAGCTGGAATTTGTACTTGTGAATTCAGCTTTTGTCACCAAATTGATATTGGATTGTTAATCACTGTATCAGTCTTCATAAGAACACGGTTTATACTCATGTATTTTTTAGAGTTTTCAAGAAATAGTTTAACCTCATATACCCGTTAGGAGGTACAAGGAGATGCAGTTTATACTCATATACTCATCGGAGTGTTCAGGAATCAGTTTAACCTCGTGTACCCATCAGGAGGTAGTCAGGTTATCCTTAAGAATATTCTGAGTGATATTCTCCAGAAACTTCCTGTTGAGGGTAGGAAAACAGTTTAGACTCGTGAACCTATTGGAGTATCTGGACCAGGGTGAAAAAAAACACCGCCAAATGGTAAATTCCGCCCGAGACAGACATCACTGTCCCGCTCAGCGAGACAGTTTATATTGTCTCGCGCAGCGAGACAGTTTATGCTGTCTCGCTTGGCGAGACAGTGAATGCTGTCTCGCTCTTCGAGACAGTCTCGGACATTTGAGTCGGGGGTATAAAACCCCGACTTAGGGTTTTATAGGGGCTTTTCACGTCAGATTTTTTAGCGACTTTTGGGCGATTTTTCGGTGATCTTCTGCCAGTCTTTGGCCTCTTCTTCCTCTCTTTGTCCCTGATTTTGGGTAGGGATCTTATTTGGTGAGGATCTCACTTAAAGTTTGAAAGGTTTTCTTCAGGTTTGTTCTCTTTGTGATTCATTCTAAGATTTCAACTTCCTTTGCTTCTTCTCCATGCATGCGGTTTTTTTGAACTCATTTGGTAATATCTTTGTCGATCTTAACCTCAAAACCCTAATTTTCTTGCAGGATTCCGACGAGGTTACATCTTCATCATGTCGCCGAGGAGATCCCAAGTTTCTCGAGGATGCTCAGCTTCCCAGGCTAGCGAGGAGGCTGATCCCGCTGCCACTTCTTATGGAGGTACATTCCTTTCACCCTCTTACGAATTTAAATATCATATCTTGTAAAATTTATATGTACTTATCCCTCTTTGTATGTAAATCATCGCTTGTCATCCTTTGAGATGCATTCGGGAAGAGCCGGTATCCTCCTTTGAGGGGATCGACGCTGGAAAGTGTTTGTTTTACTTGGACAAAACACACTTCAGAGTATACAGGGGCGATTTCATATTATCCCACGTATTTTGAAATGTTCTGATATGCCGTTATAATGCTCGTGCATAGTAACACATATCTCTTTTATACATGTGGTAAATGAAACTCGTCACATCTGTTACGAGATGGCGATTCTATCTTATGGAATAAGATACACCGCCTTCTCTAAAATTTTAGGACTATTCTTACACATTTTATGTGTACTTTTTCTTTGTCGGTCCATTTTCCTTCTATAATCTTCACTGCTAGTGAAGTCATGGGTCAAAGTAGTGTCACTCACTCCTACTATGAAGGACTCCCGTTAGTTGAATCATCTCCCCAGTTCAAATCGGATTATAGAGAAGGAGCTATGGAGTTGATACGACGGGGTAGTTGTCGTGTTCTATGACGGTTGATCACGGATGCTACTTTAATCTCAGAGCAGGACTCGAATCAGTGTATAAGGAAACCAGATTTCCTATTTGGTGACTCTATAAGAGATCCGAAAGTCATTTCTTGTAGACCTGCACAGTGGTTGCATGTGAGTGGGTCGACTTTCTTGTACTTGCCCTGGATTCCTCAGGAGCATTCACTTTTGAAGTTTAGAAACTTGGCAGTTGATCGGGATATGTTTTGGAGATTGGCCGAAAACCATGAGCGTGTTCACTGTGATTTTATTGGTAGAGAGGCTGTCCCAGGTTCTAGCGATAGAGCTTCCGTGTGAGGACTTCACCCTGGCGTGTTAGGTCAAGATAACCTGCCCCAGAATGAAAAGGCGGCACAGGCAAACATTGTGAAGAATCGATTGGCTGCATTGGGAAGAGAGCTCTCCATTAAGAAGTTTAGATGTTATGGATGGGTTCATTATTTTGGAGACAAGTGGTGGACAAGAATGACCCGATATGTATTGAATCGCTGGGGGCGAGAATTAGCAGAATTAGGGTTGTCGGTTCAGATTCGCGCCAGCATGTACGGTCTACAGATCAGCGTGGATCGCTTCTTCGCTTTGTTCGAGATCTACAATCCTGACACCAACACTTTTTTCACCAAGAACGGGGAGCTTGGACTGCCGTTACATGAAATGATGAAGGTATCAGGGCTACCTATAGGTGATGTTCCGTATCAAGAATTCTTTCCGATTGTCAGTCAGTTGAATAGGATGAAGGATAGGTCAGCCGTGACCTAGGACACCTTATGGGAGTTGACATGCCACTATCATATAGCTATGGCTGAAATGGAGACTAGAGCTAAGAAGAGATCTCCTCAGATCTGTTTGAAATAGTTCGCGGATTATTTGTTTAAGAACCTTGAGAGTCACTCAGACGCTGTGTACGAACTATCTCCCTTGACTCCGAATGAGATTAACCGGTTGTTGGAGAGAACGAACGCACAGTCCTACACTTCCCGCTCAGAAGACGGCTTTCCTCACGGTACCAAATTCCATTCTTATTTGTTGCAAGCTGGCGTTCCGATCAACTCAACCACCCTATTAGCTGGTTTTTGGCCATATGGCTGAAGAGGTGTGTTGTTCCCCACCAACCCTCCGATGCGATGCCGATTGAAGTATTGTATCCGGCAGTTCAATTAGCCACAGGTCGTAGGTTATCCTTACTTCCTGCAATGGTAGCTGATATTCATAGTGGATTACGACAATTGGCTTTTGTGTTTACTCAAGAGGGGAAGAAACCCTCCGCTGGAATATCCGTACCGAAGCTGGAATTATCATACACCTATTTGATGACCTGGTTGGTTACCGGCTAGATTTAATGTAGGCTCCTGAGATGGTAGATCCAAGCCTTCCATTACTGCAGACCCTTGAAGATTGTAAGTGGGTCAAACACCGATGGTTGGATATATCTAGGCAATTCAAAATCCACAAGTGTTGGGAGTTCTTTCCTTGTTTACCTCAATTCTCTGGGACTTACAATGCAACTCTATTGGATGTTGAAGAACCCAGGCAGAATCGTACAATTTTGGATGTTGGCTGCTTCAGATGGTTAATGAACATCCGACCAGGTTATCTGGTATTCAGGGTGAAGGATGTCTGTTACATCGAGCCTTACTTTCCATGCCGATTTGCTCGCCAATTCGGCTATGATCAACTGTATGTCGGCAACCCGAACCGTCACCTTAGGGTTCATGGTGGACTCATTGATGGGGCAAGAGCCTGGTTTTGAAGCATTGTCGGCTGCACGAATGTTGAATTCGACCTCCCTTTGGAGACACCTCCTCTGCAGATGACTTTCCTTTACTATAAGTGGCTGATAGCTGCTAGTACCATTGCTCGAAAGAGGAGGATATCCGAACTAGAGGAAGAAATAGCCTCCCGACGGGCAACAGAAGCAGTCCATGACACTGTGCTATCACCTCGAAGGAAAGAAGCCGTCGAATCATCCAGAAAGGGAAAAGGACCTTCACGCCCGGTTG
This sequence comes from Asparagus kiusianus, assembly GCA_022839385.1. NCBI lineage: Eukaryota > Viridiplantae > Streptophyta > Magnoliopsida > Asparagales > Asparagaceae > Asparagus > Asparagus kiusianus. The sequence goes on from BQKN01066089.1 coordinate 53,860, forward strand.
ATAGTGAAGAAGAGCTTGAGATTGATGAGACCGAAACTTCCGAGAGGGCGGATGAGACTGGATCAAGTTCTGAAGCAACTGAAGAAGAGATGACTGGTCTTCCGGACTCTTTCTTCGAAAGAGGATATGTAAACCCTTCTATTGCTCACGGGGCTCACCATACTGATCCAACTCGACCTCAAGATGCTCCGAAGAGAAGGAGGGAGAGGGTCGTTATGACACAACCCAATTGGATGACGGTAGAGGTCCTTAGTGGAGTGAAGAGGAGGAAGAAGATATAGTGCCTCTTGTTCATCGGCAAAGATCACAATCTTCAACTCAAACTCAAATCCCTCCGAAAACTGAGTTGCGCACCAAGTATCATCACGAAAGATTCGGGGCTCAAGATGAAGCGCGTCCACTAAAAAGACGGAAGAAGGCCGTCTCTAAACCACGTGTTCGTCTTCCTGCTTTAGAGGAGACATCTGCTCGTAGTGTTTCTTCGGACGAACAAGATAACAATTCATCTTTATTTTCACTTTATTGCTCCTATATTTCTTAACACTCGGGCTTATCTCGCACTCAATTTCTGTAGGGAGTCAAGAAGAGGGAGAATTACAGGCTGACACTGCTTCTCCCGGCAGTATGAAAGCTGAGAAACCCGGCTTCGTTCCACAAATGCACGATGTGCTTAAAGACGAAACCGCTGGTGTTCCAACAACTTCTGACGTTGACCCATTGGCTTCAAACATAGGTACAGATCTTTATCTGTTTGGAAGGTAATTCCGAAAGATGAATGAGTCGGAACGCGTGCCTCCTCTAATGACTTGTGCCATTTGTCTCCTTTTAGTTAAACTAAAAGAAGTGGGTATAAGTAGCGGAACCCTCGAATCTGTCCCGGTCAACGAATGTAAAACTAGTCCCCATTTTGTGTGAATTTCATATAAGTATATTTGTTATTTATGACCCGCCATATTCTGTAGATGCCATAATGAATGAATCAGCTGGAGGGGAACCCACTCACACTGTTGAGGTCGAGGATTTCAACGAGCACAATCTCAATCTCGATCTCTCAGAGGACGACCATCAATACATCTCCGATTTGATATCGGGGAAGGCTCCTGGGGCAGCTATAGAATCAACCGTTGGAGTTGGTTCAACTGAAGCGGATTTTTCTGAAAATAAGGCCTTTATTCTATAAACTCTATGTAAAATTTTTTATTCAACTTTGACTAATCATATAAGTATTTGAATTATAGGACCAGTTACCGAGACCGATACTGTTATAATTATTAAAACGTCTAATCAACCCGATGGTCATGGCTTCTTGTCGTGGGCAGGAACCGAGGTCGACCTTCAATCATCAATTCCTAAATCTCAACCTCTTACTCCTTTAGACCCGATGATGATAGAAGCTACTGCCACTCCCCAAATTAGTCCCGTTGCAACAAAAGTGAGACCAACCGAAGAAGTTGGTATGTCAACAGCAGTTGCATCTAGGATTTGTGAGTTTCATCAATTGTTCATTATAAACTTCTGATTAATACTCTAACATACTCATTGTGATTCTCTTGTTTGTAGAATCATCTTCAGGGAGACTTGTTGACTTGGACCCAAAGCTATCTGAGGTCTCAATTGAACAATCATCTGACACAGCGGGTCCATCAACAAGTATCATTCCTGAACAAACTCCAGTGGCCGTAGAACCCACCCCGGTATTGACAAGTCAAGGTAACCAAGTCATGGAACTTTTTGTTAAGCTTGGTATACTTCCGTTCATTGCTATGTACGCGCATATATGTTTTGTATTGACTTTATTTCTCCTCATTGCAGCTCCTTCTTCTACATTGTATGATTCCATTCAAGCGTTATTAGCAGACGATGATCCGGATAAAGCCGTCATTTGTTCCGATCTTCAAGGCTTCATTTCTTTTTTGAATGCTATGGTTGATCAAATTCTCTTCAAAGGATCATACTTTAAGAACTTTAAGAGATCTCTTAACCGCTACACATCGGGGATCAGAGAAGAAGGATATAACGAATTGGCCGATTCAATTGACGCTTATTTGGCCGACTTCAAACAACATGCTGAACTTCTGAAGGATCTTCACACCAAAGGCGTACCCTCCTATGTTGCTTCTCAAATGGACTTGAGGTTACAGGAGTGACATGATTCTCAGAAATTAGCTGAATCTGAGCTTTAAAAGTTAAAAGCTCGTATTCACCAGATTAGGATGAGTCTTGCCAAGAAAACACAGAGCAAGATCGATCTGCACCGGGCTCTGAAGTCAAGTCAAGCTGAAATAACCCGCCTGAAAGAAAAACTGGCGAAGGTCGAGGATGCTCATGAGATTTTAGAGTCTGATTTGGCAGAAGTGAAACAAGTTGAAGCAAACATCTTCCAACAACTAGAGCTTCAAGCCAAAATACTTGCTGATAAGGAACAGGAGGCCGTCAAACTCCAAAGTGTTGACGAAGAAGCTTTTAAAGCTAACTTGACATCTGAACTTGAACATGCTTATACGACTGAGCTCTCCAAACTTAAGGATCAAATTCTTCATTATAAGCTGTTGTAATTTGATAACTTGTGATTTTGCTTGAATATTTTTGATGAATATAGTGAATTTTTCTTCCTTTTTGCTTACTGAAAATTTTATTATGATTACTCGTTCTTATTTTAGAATAAATAATCATAATACTTATAGGATTTTTTAGCAAATCCTCAGCTATCAACGGATTTAGTGTGCCTTTACCGACTACCGTTTGAGTCGGGCTAGTATGTGAATTATCTAGCTCCGTTTCATATATAACGTTAGGCTAAAAGAATTAGACTCTTTTAGGTTTTGAACTATATTGTTGAATATGTAGGCTACATGTGTTAGATATATGCTTATCTCTAATAAGGGATCGAGATAACGTCCCCCACGCGTGAGCAACATGGATTTTAAAATGTAATTAGATTACATTTTCTTGGTAACAAAACGAACCCAGAATCGGGGGAGAAGAATCTGCTATTCTATCTCCTAGTCTCTTGTTTGTTAGTAGAGATAGCCCCAAAATCGGACAGAAAGAATTTTATATTCTATCTCCTAATCTCTTGTCTGTTGGTAGAGATGAACCTAAAAAAATCAAAGAGGAAGAATTTTATATTCTATCTCCTGGTCTCTTGTTTGTTGGTAGAGATGAACCCAAAATCGGAGAGGAAGAATTTTATATTCTATCTCATGGTCTCTTGTTTGTTGGTAGAGATGAACCCAAAATCGGAGAAGAAGAATTTTATATTCTATCTCCTGGTGCAAAGGAAACTTAAAGTGTTATTTTCACTTAAAGAATCTGGACGTGTTTGAATAACCCTAACTGTCGTAAGGTTTGATTACTCAAATCGAAAGTGGACCTCTCGCTCGTAAAATGAGTCGAGAGGGGATTTTTGTTATGGCCCTAACTGTAGGAAGGTTTGACCAAGTGGGAATTGAGACAATTCTACCTTTAATAGGCTAAATTGTTCAAATGGAATTAAGGCCCTTTCGTTTGTCGAAAAGGAATCTTAGTTTCGAAGGTGAACCGCTCGTTCATGAAAGGAATCGAGAGGGGATTTTGGTTTTGGTCCTAACTGTAGGAAGGTTTGACCAGATGAGAAGTGAGAGCGTGGTACGAGTAACGATGGAAATGTTAACTCGTACCCATCACTCAGTGGGAGTTTTTGATATTAAACAAAAGGATTTGTCATAAAAGAATCCGTTGATTACTACGGATCAACAAATCGAACTTTTTGAATACTGTATCATAATTTCAACATTGAGAGTGTTAAAAAAATTAGATACGAAGGGAGTTTGAAGGATTTTAATCCATGACGGATTTTGGTGAACCCACCGTCGATTAATCCGATCAGTGAGGGATTTTGTGGTGTGGGGTTACGAATCATTGAGTCCCCCACAATCGCATTGTGGGGGTTTTGTGAGGAAAGACCAACTGCATTTTATCGTTGAATCTCATCTCAGCAAAATATTTGGAAAGTCCCAGCGGGAGGTTCTTAATTACCTTGGAAGCAATTAGATAACCACAGTAAAAGAATCTTAATCATTTTCATAATAATTAAGAATGGATTATTCAAATGATCAGTTTCTATTTAGAACAATCAACTGATCTCGGGTTATCCTAAAAATATCCTACACAGGATTCTCTAGGAACTTCCCGTTTTACATAGGTTATCCTCAACATACTACAGATAGTACTTCTTCAGGAACTTCCTATTTATTGGCATCATTAATTTGTTGTCATCCTGGATGATCAGGCGATACGCACCGTTTGAATAGATTGTTTCTATTACAAACGGTCCTTTCCATTTGGGTTGAAATTTTTCTTTCTTCTTAGAATTGAGAATCATGGGTCTCCGAACGGCAAGAACCAGATCTTCTTCTTTAAAGCTTCATCGTCGGACTTTTTTATCAAAAGCCCGAGAAATTCTAGCCTGATAAAACTCGATTTGTTGCTGAGCTTCCAAGCGCTTTTTATCTAACATCTCTAATTCTTCGAGACGTTTTTGATGTTGTTCTTCCGTCGTCATTCCCGTTGCGAGCGCGATACGGAGAGAGGGAATTTGTATTTCTAAAGGAAGGATAGCTTCGCATCCATATGTTAAGGAGTATGGGGTTGCTCCAGTCGGTGTACGGACAGTTGTACGATAAGCCTACAGAGCTTCACCGAGTTTGTCATCCTAATCTCGCTTATTGACTTTCACAAGTTTTGCCAAAATCTTGATAATAGTCTTGTTGAAAGCTTCAGCTAATCCGTTAGCTGTGGGATTATAAGCAGTCGATGAAACGTCCTTAATTCTGAATTTACCGCAGAATTTGATAAATACGTTGCTGACGAATTGAGGACCATTATCGTGCATTATTCGCCTTGGGATACCATACCGATATATGATATGGTGTTTAATGAATTTGATAACATCACTCGTCTTTACTTCTTTAAGTGAAACTGCTTCTACCTATTTCGAGAAGTAATCGGTGATTGCCAGAATGAAATGGTCACCTTTAACCGAAGGTGGGAAAATAGGACCAACAATATCCATTCCCCAAGTTTCAAATGGCCACGACGTCGCTGACGGGTGTAAATGTTCCGGAGGCTGGTGCATATAATTTGCATGTATTTGACACACCTGGCATCGTCGGGCGTAATCTACTACGGCTTTTACTATGGTAGGCTAATAGTATCCCATCCTTCTAAGTCGATCACAGAGTTTGGGGCCGGGCTGATGTGCGCCACATGTACCGTCGTGCGCTTCTTTGAGTGCTTCTTCCGCTTCTCTATTAGATAGACAACGGAGTAATAAACCATCATATAAACATCGATACAACATTTATGCTGTAGCGTTGCAGTAAAATCTCGGTGCTCTTCGCCGAATCGAATCCCTTTCTCTTACATCTTCAGGTAAGATACCATGTAGGACATAATCGATAATAGGGAAACGCCAATCTCGAACTTCTGGTTCAACTCTTGTTGAGTGTGCTTCTTTGATTCTTGAAGTATAGATTGGCACAATAAGCTGGTGAGTTCTCACCGTAATTAATTGTTCCGTATCAGGCGGTTGAGCCAAAGATACCAACAATGCTGCTAATACGTCTGCATATGCATTTTGGAGACGTGGAATGTACTCGATAAAAAATTCTTCAAACGCGCTTGCTATTTTAATGGCTACCTGGTGGTATGGAATCAGCTCTTGATTTCTGACTTCATACTCTCCTCGTATCTGATTAACTACCAATTGAGAATCACCAAAAGCTTCAAGATATTCGACCCCCAGCTCTTTGGCAAAATTAAGTCCAATTATTAATGCATTATGCTCAGCCACGTTATTAGAGCATGGTTCGGTCAATGAGTATGCTCTAGGCAAGACATGCTTTTCCGGGGAAACTAAAACGACCCCCACTCCGGAGGAAATTTTAGAACATCCAGGTGTGCTCGCTACGTTGGTTGCTCGGGAAGCCCCATCAAAGTATAATTGCCACACTTGTTGATGTGATGTGGTGTTAACTTCGTGAGTTTCATCCGGCAGATCATCGTACAATTTGGCTATATCTTTTGTAGGGTTTACCGCTAAAAGATCGTAAATAGCTTGCCCTTTAACTGATTATTGCTGCTTGAAATGCAAATCATATTGGGATAAGAGTAAGGCCCACCTGGCTAAACGCCAATTCATAGAGGCCGGTTGGGTCATGAATACCCGAATCGGGTTTACGTTGGAAATGATATAAATTGTCTGTCCAACTAAATAATGTCGTATTTTTTGGATTGCGAATACCAAGGCGAGGCATTCTTTCTCGATCATCGGATAGCGAGATTCGGCTCCTACCAATGTACGACTTAGATAATATACAGCTTGTTCGTAACCATTATCATCGTCTTGCGCAAACAATGCACTTAACGAATGGCTTATCGCTTTGACATATATCAAAAATGGTTTGCCTGATTTTGGTGTAATGAGAATAGGCGGGTTCGCTAGATATGTTTTGATATCCTCGAATGCCTTTTGACATGCTTCATCCCAAATGAACGACACGACTTTCTTCGTGAGTTTAGAGAACGGCTGGCATTTTTCAAAAAGGTTCGATATGAATTGATGGATATATACCAATCGACCTTGCAGCCCTCTGAGTTCTTTAAGATTTTTCGGGGGTTGTAACTCATGTATCGCCTTCACCTTATCAGGATCGATATGAATACCTTTTGTAGTAACGACGAACCCAAGAAATTTACCGCTGGACACTCCAAGGAAGGATTTAGTCGGGTTCATCTTCAACTGATGAGTCCTCATAAGATCGAACATCGTCTTCAAATCGTTAATATGGTTGTTTTTATCATGGCTTTTAACAACTAGGTCGTCAACGTAGCATTCAACGGTCTTCCGGAGGTGCTCTTGAAAGATCTTCGTCATTACTCGTTGGTATGTAGCGCCGGCGTTCTTCAAACCAAAAGGCATAACAGTATAACAGAAAACACCAAGGGGTGTTCTGAATGTAGTATGCTTTTCATCGTCTGGGTGCATCTTGATCTGATTATATCTAGAAAATCAATCTATAAATGACATTCTCTCGAACCGGCATGTGATGTCAATAATGACATCTGTAATTGGTAGAGGGAAGTCGTCTTTAGGGCAGGCTGTATTCAGATTTCTAAAATCAATACAGATTCTGATCTTTCCGTTCTTTGTAAGGACTGGAACGATATTGGCCAACTAATCAGGGTGTTGTTCTTCCCTGGTGAAACCCGAATCAATCAATTTCTTGACTTCAGCTTCTATCGCCTCCATAATCTGTGGACGAAACCGTCTTTGTTGTTGTTTGACGGGTTTAACATCTGGTTTAATATTACGTCTATGCATTGCCACATTCAGATCATGTCCCGGCATATCTTCGTAATTCCAAGCGAACACGTTGATATATTCTCTAACGAGGGTAATTAATTTTTCCTTCTCGTCTGCCGGAAGATCGTCGCTAATAAATATTGGTTTCGGATTGATTTCATCACCCATATTAATTTGGACTATTTTATCCTTAGTAAGAGGTTCCCTTTGTTCGAATCGATCGCCATATTGGATATTCATGTAATGCATCCAGGGGTCTTCCCAAGTAGGAAACTGATCATCGCCTTCTGTTGTGAAAGGGTCAACCGTTACCATGTTTGACATTAGGGTTTTGAACCTTTCCCCACTGCTTACATCAGAATCCCAGGTTGAAGCATCAGATGAATATCCACTTTTATTTGTTAGTTGGTTAATGATTTGCTAGTAATATTCATCATCAGATGACGAAACATAACCCAGACCCTTTCTATGGCTATAATAATTATCAGGTCTCCCTTCCGGTACATAGATAGGACGGGGTGAAACCCTGGCTCCTTGGCCAAAAATGAAGACCTTCACCGAGTATTAGGTTATATCCTTGCTTCTTCATGTAGTCGTTTGCTTGTGAACTATACCTAGAGAAATGCCGTCCAGGTCCTTCATCATCTGAGTTAGTGTCTAAGAAAAGATTAGGGGTTGGGGATGGTTCCCCTTTTCCAAAGATTATTTTCTTTTCACACCCTATCTTTGCAGGTAGGATTACAGTCGTTCCGACTGAATCTTGAAGATATTTCGTCATCGTGCAAGACGAACGAAGGCATGTGTAGGTCTGGGTTATCATATAATTTGTGCAATACATTATCAAAACAACGCGAGTACTCTAAATCATCATTTATTATTTCATCGGCAAGTTGTCAGTTACAACTTTCATCCGACGATTCACCACCATCAAGATTGATTACAAGAGGTTCAATGCCATTTAGTACAAGACCTTCACTATAATCGAGCCCAGCTTCGGTATTAGCTTCTTCTCCGCTGTCCGTACCATGGGCCGATGGTTCAGTATCAGATTCAGTACCATAAAGAAGGGAGTCAGTAAAATAATTTTCTAACCCCTTAAATGGTTGCTTATTCACGACCACAGTCTTGACCTTGTTGTTAGTGTCAACATATTTCAGACACTGATGGAGGGTGGAGGGAATTATAAGATTACTGTGGATCCATGGGCGACCCAACAATAAATTATAAGAAGTCTCCACATCGATCACATACCAAGTGACTTCTGACTTCAAGTCTCCGAGTTGACACTTCACCCAGATTTTTCCCAATGGCCTGGATCCACTAGTATTGAATCCGTAAATAACGGTTCCCATGAAGGCTAGCTTATTTGCAGGAATTCCGAGGTGGTACATCAACCGAAGTGGCATGATGCTGACAGTGGAACCCGGATCAACCTGAATCCAATTGATAACGTTTGAGCCAATATATCCAGTGAAATATAAAAGCCTATCATGTTTTGAATTCTTGACTTGCATATCTTCTTTGGTGAAAGTAATGCAAGGGAATTTTGTGGCTGCCAGATTGTAATGCTGAATCGACGACTCTGGCTCTTCGGGGGTTGGCTTAATCTGAGTGAGAAATACTTCAGAATTAGCCAATGCTTCTTGTAAAGCTTCTCTGATATCCTTTGATAGGCGTAGTAACTCGTACAGCGTGATCCTTGCTGGGATATTAGCTAACTGAGCCATGATGTCGAAACGATACGGAGCGTTCGAGCTTTCCGGTTTATCTCGTCCAATCGGTCAATTGAAACGAGACTGCCTCGAAACTTGAAACCTCTTTATGTTAGGGTTCTTTCTCCTTTTGTTTAGCTGGTTGTTGAGGTTTTCCAGCAGCCACAGGAGGAGTTGCAACTATCCCCAGCTCTACAAGGGTTTTAGCATTTAGGTTAGAGGTTTCAGGATACTTGTAGTGGTATTCATTCCCACCCCTTGTACGAAAGATTCTTGCTCCTCCTCAGAAAGCAGTAGAGCTGGAATTTCTTCATCATTTTCCTCAGGGATCGCCGAAGCTCCGAAACAAGACTTCCCTTTTCCCTTGCCTTTCAATTTCTTCTTTGATGCGGATGTCGTCCACTGTTCATCCTCAAGCAAATCAGGATGAACCCAAAGGATTTCGCCATTTGAAGTTGTATGTGACACAAGTCCTTTTTGGCACTGTCCATGTGGGTCATCGTTGATGGTTTGCATTTTAACCTTTGAAACCGGTTCGGGTTGGAACCAGGATAAAGGTATTGAGCCAAAGTTAATAGACACCGCATTTGCACCTACTTTCTTCTCTTTTGGTTTCGGTGTCACGATACCAACATTAACCAAGGTTTGTATTTTGTCTTTTAAGACATAACACGCCTTGGTGGGGTGGTGAACCCTTCTGTGATATGCACAATATTTTGGGTCATTAGTCTTCTTTGCCTCTTCCTGGTTTGTGACCGGTGGAAGTTTGATCTTGTTGTTGTCCAAAATATACTTGAAGATGACCGGTACTTCATCATCTTTAAAAGAGTATTCTTTCGGGAACCTGGGTTCTGAAGCTTTGGGCTGCCTCGGAGGCTGCTGATTCTGAGGTGGTGCCAACTGGAAATATGACTGTTACGGCTGTTGTTGCGACTGTTGTGACGTTTGATGAGCATCAACAGCAACTGCGGACCCTCTCTCTGCCTCGAGGGTTAAAATTTTGTTTTTGAGGATTAGCTGGTGGCTGACCCCTCTCCAACTTCTTTCTCTTGAGAAAGCGCTCGGCTTATTTGCCTCTCACCTTCAACTTTTTCCATGTTTTAGAGGGCACAATCCCCATGACTTCTAGTACATCCAATGACAAATTATTATGACATGTATGAAGGATGAATTCCTCTGTGAGTGGATCTCGGCAGTTCACCGCCTTGTTTCGGAATCGTTTGACGAAGATATCAACTGACTCCCTATTTTTCTGCTTCTCGTCTAGCAAGGTGCCAATGGAGACCTCCGTGTCATAGTCGAAGAAATTGGTGAGGAACAATCCTTTCATATCATCCCAGCTGGTTATACTCCCCGGCTTAAGACGACGGTACCAATTGAAGGCGGGGTCACAAAGAGTCCCGACGAATGATCGTACCATCAAAGGTTCGTTTCCGAAGATCGCACCAAGATGAGATTTGAAATATATTAGATGTTGCGTAGGTGAGCCCCTTCCATCAAAAGGAGTAAAATTAATTAGACTAAATTTTGGGGGATAAGGAATCAAATCTCATTCCCTTGGGTACGGGTACGGAATGCTCGTTTTCTTCACTTCTTGGGCTGTCATCAAGGTATTAACTTTGCTCTCAAGATCTTGCATCTTCTTGTCTTCTTCCTCACTCTTCTTCAAATAGATTTGAGAAGGTTGAGTAGATGACTTAGCTGAACCGCTTCCAGAATTGTCTTTACTAGAAGGAGGATCAGTAAAGATAGTTTCATCTTCCTCATGGTCATTATCGACCTCGGTTATACGTACAGGTATGGCATTACGCTGGCTAGATTCAGCCTTTTGACTCGACTCCGGTTGGTGTTGTTAAGCCTGTAAATCTTGCATCTGCTGCATCGTCAACTCCATCTCAGTTTTGATTTCAGCTCTAATTTCTTTGCGTTGTTTAGCTAACGCTTCCTGCAATATCTGAGCTAATTGGTCAGGTGTAATTGCAAATGATTCTCTGACTCGTCTAACACTGGATACTGTATCATCCGAGGCGACTGCAGAACAGGTATTTGAAAGTTCCTCGTCCGAAGATAGACCTTCATGTATTTTCTTATAGTCTCGATGTTGGTTGGCTCTTCGTTGTAGCCGTGACATCCTTTGGGAAAGACCCTGCTCAACTCTCCCTCCTAGAGAGAAATCAGGATCCGGGTTGACCCGAATGTTGCTTTCCTCTACCAGTCATATTAATAGTGACATCTGGGAACTCATCTTTCTGAATTATAGGTTTCTTCTTGTTGAAACGCCTCATTTTAGGTTTTGATATTTCAACGGAAAGTCTTTGAAATACTGAGACTCTTGTCGGTTCAGTTTTGGAACAACCACATTCTGTCAATACTGCCTTAATGAGCCTTTCACACGCGCAATGAGACTTTGTTTCTCGAGCAACCCTTTTTCGTGACTTATTAGTTTGATAGTACAGCTCTTCATTACTATGATTTGAGTAACCTATCTTCTGCCCTTGAACCTTGTTAACATGCGCAGGACGACTTATCATCGTATCTGAGCGATCCAAGGCTATGTGTTTACCTCCCACCGCCTGTGGAGTATTTACAGGCCCTAAACGAGAGTGAATTGGTATTTTCTCATTTTGGGTTTGTTTTGTTCTAATCGGAGGATACTTACGACCCCCAGTATAGGAAACTATTAAGGGTTTATTCGCCATATCCAAGCATTCTTTGACCGAAGCTTTGCGTCGATCGTCAGGTGACAAACTGAGGAGATCTGCTGTTGTAATCTTAAATTTCGACAGGTCCTGGCTGACCCAGGGTTTCACTGGTGAAACTGCAGATGTGGACGTAGTAGACGGACCCGGAATGGATATTGATGGTGTTGAAAGAGATATCTTAGAAGCTTTTCTCTGGCCGAGACAGCTGTCATTGCATTGGGTACGTCCGAGACAGTTGAAGGACTTATCCCGATGACCCGGTTCTTGTACAAGTTCAGACTTCGAGATCCAAATTTTACGGTTCTTTAGTGACTCTTCAGACACCATTTCTTTCTTCCCTTCTTGTGTCTGTTAACGAAGGGCACGAGCGCGAGCAGCATTCACCCGACGCTTTTGTATACGCTCTTTGAGGTTCGAACGAGCCCTCTTGACCAGAGTCCATTCTTCCGTTGTGAGCTGTGCAGAAATGTGATTAGTTTGCCGCTGAGGCAAATGAATCACTCTATGCTTCCTCGACTCTAGGTCCGCATAGTAGCGAATTCCGTTGGTTTGTTCTAAGGCCTTGGCCAATTGACGAGCACAGCGCTGACGTTGTCTCTGACGAGCCCTCTTCGTCAGTACCGGTGAGTTTTGGTTCAAAGACCCCTGAACTGGTGAAGGATCATTTGGAACAGATATGGAGCAAGCAGTATCCTTAGCCACAATCGGGCAAGCATTTTCATTTGTAGTATTCATCGGAGTTGAAGACTGGAAACCTTCTTGGAAGACGAGATCTTCCTGCACTTACGAGGCGAGGAAGATTTTATGGATGAGGATGACAGATAATCCTTAATTTTTGCCTGATCGAACTCATATTCGATCTCTTCATTGATCACAATCTTGATCGGTTGTGACACTACGGTCTCGGTAGCGAGACCGTTGGCTCCTACTGTGGTCGCCAGTTTGTTTTCATCAAAAGTTGATTTCATTATGGAATTCATTATATCTTCGGTCGATTACAACAAATTCAAAAGAAATAGCCTTTTTATAAGACTTCTTTCACACAACAAAAAGAAAAATTATAACTTTTTCAGAAAATAACACAAAAATCGTCTATCGATTTCTGTTTTGTGGGACTTTGCCTATACCGGGAGTGCTTTGGCTCATGAACCACCAAATCATAGATTGTGAAGGCTTTGGATATTCTTCCTTCGTTTAGAAGCAAGAATGAAATCAGTGAATATCTTATCAAAGTAAGATTAACACTATTCTCAAGATTAAGTCGAAGCTTAAATCTCAAGGAATTATCAAAAGGCTCAAGTATTCTGCTCTCTATGCTCCGATCTCAGATCTCAGATCCGTAAATAATGGCCCTAGGGGGGGTATTTATAACCTCCAGGAGAATTCAACTGAAAATACAGCGTTGAAGAAATTGTACCTGCGAGATAGTATTGTCTGTCTCGGCGGCCGAGATAGTGTTGGCTGTCTCGGCTCCCGGGACAGCCATGACTGTCTCGGAAATCATCAACTGTCTGTCAGTTTCTTCTGTGACTGGTTTCCCATGTTCTAAACTCTATTATTTTGATAGTTATCCACGTAATTCTCGCCCACGATGTTTCCCACGTTCTCTGACAATTAATGGACACGTGTCATGCAGTTATTTCAGCCGCTTTTGATCATTTCAGAGCTATCTCACGTGCGAGACAGTAGACACTATCTCGCACTACGAGATAGTCGACACTGTCTCGCACTACGAGACAGTCGACACTGTCTCGCATGTGCAAGACAGTCCTCATTGTCTCGCACTGCGAGATAGTCGACACTGTCTCACACTGCGAGACAGTCTACACTGTCTCGATCATTTCGAGACAATGTAAGATTATTTTCTGTGATCTTTGGATGATCTTCTCGTTGTCTTGAGCTGTGTTTGGATATCTATCAGCATTTTTTGATGCCTACAGGGGGTTGTACGCATCGACCCATGGTGGATCTCGGAGAGTACTTGACGCCTCGATGGCACTGTGAGAAGCTCATCACAGCAGTACTCGTTGGGTGTTAGTGTATTGAATTGTCAAGACCATAGGTGTTCGAGAGACTCTCTGAGCGACCGGTACAAACAAGACTTCCTCGCTTAAGACACAACCGCACGAGGAAACAAGCTCTCGATGACTTGGATCTCCTAGCTACAACTGTCAACATGACAGGAAAGTCCAAGGTGAATAATTCAGACTCTTCTGACGCTAAATTTTCGTCGGGACTGAAAAGTGTCACACCCCACTTCCCAAAATACCCGGGAATCGGAATGTGAACAAGCCCGCGACGTATTAGATTGAGAAGAAATATACACTACCATTTTTTTTCTTTTCTTTTCTTCTCAATCCAATACGCTAAGCGTCTAGAAATAAATACATTGCGAAGGCACAGGTCCCCGATAACAATCAGCAAGAATATAATAGACAAACTCAGAATAAAAATATCATATCACAAATGGGATAACATCTGAGACATAATAATATAGGTCAAACGTGCCCTTATACAAAAACTATCTGAATGAAATACTGGAGAATATAAAAATGCACTGATCAAAAGGAAATGAAGGTGCTACAAAACAAACTGAAAGGAATGACTAAGCTTCGGCTTCTTCTTCTGCTACATCTGCAAGGCACTCATGCTGAGAATCCTCTGGCTCCTGGCGATCTCCCAGCTAGACCTGTTCTTCCTCTAAGTCTGACGTACACCAGAGAAAACAGGTGTACGTCAGCGTGTATGGCACACGGCAAGACCCGACCCCGCAAAGAAAATAGAACGAACAAAAATCCAATGCGAAAATGATATGATAACAGAAACAACAAAAGAACGTACAACTAAAATCCACAAATCAACATGAAAACACTACTAAATCATGATAACATAAAGCATCCAAAATCGATTAGGTAACAAGATCATGCAGCTAGCAATCAGTCTAATCATCCAAGTAACAAGGGCATATAGTAGATGGAATTAATACTTAAAAATCTACAACAAGAGACGTAGTACGTCGAGCGAAATAATCCAAACAAGAAAACCCTCATGTATATACCATATGTCTCAAATTGTAGATAATTAAATATTAATCCCGATCTATGTATGAAAGAATTACGACTGGCCTACATCTCACAAGCATCCGAAATCACCTTAAATAACAAGATCAGGTAACTAGCCATTCTATAACGGTCACTGGTCCACATCTCACACAGAGTCAACGCTCCTGTCATCAGATAACTGGCTGTTCACAAATCCCCTACGTGCACCCAATACACCGTTACACTGGATCGGTCAGAGGGCTACACGCAATCCGATTACGGCCTGGTTCGAACTCAAGCAAGAATCAGGTGAATATCAAGCTCACGGACCAAAGTGGCTACATCGGCTCTACTTTGACCCAACAAACCAACCCCAAGCTACACTGGATCATGGGGAGGCCTGGAAGATACATCAACAGCCTTATCTGATCACATGAACATGGGCTTTCCCATCCTAACTCTCTTGTATTTTCTAAATCAACCATAATCCTCACTGAAACTTGGGTTCACCACCTAAACTCAGTCAACACATTCACACATGTCACTAGGTCTGTTCATGACACACGAGGTCACTAAGTCATAAACTACTAAGGGTTCTCAAACACATCAAGGAGATAATAAATGAATACAACCAATCCTATGCAACGAAAATCATGTCATATCTAATATACTAAAATAAAGATCGTAAGACATAAATAGTAACTATGAATAATACAGAAAGTATGAACAGTATAATCATGCATGAAAACCAATTTCATCCAATAAATCTTTTTAAAATTGTTTTTCATTATATTAATTCAGAACTAGTCTTTAAAATCATAAATTTATTCATTTTAAAAAAATGATCTTTTAATAAAATAAACTCTTTTAAATTATTATTCTAAAATAATCTCTTTTACACAAAGTAAATCCTTTTCTCATTATAATAATAACTCTAAAATAACTTTTAAAATATTCTTTTTGCTAATTTTTTTTCTTTATAAATAATTTCTATTTTTCTTTTTCAATAATATCTCATAAATTTTATCCGGCTTTCAAAATACAAACTTGTTGTGTTATATTCATCAATTCACAAATAACCTACCACAATAATACTTAATATCATTCATCAACAAATCTACGCATGATATCACAATATTCATACTACTACATAATTAAATTACAACATAGCCAAACATATAATCAATTCATAATATGTCTAAAAATTGAAACGACGAGTCAAAGAGAATATCGAGATCTTGCCTCGGTGCATCGAATAAATCGACGCTGACGGCGCGGATCGGCGAGCGTTGATGGTTGGCGTGGCGACGACGAGCTCGAGAGGGTTCGACGGCGGATCTGAGTGGCACCGCTGAGGTTCGTCGGATTTGGTGCTGCCGGAGAACGACAAGGGTGCAGTGGCTGGATGAGTTCAGAGCACGACGACGGAAGAGAACGGCGAGAGGCTGGGGCGAGTGGGGAAAGGAGGAGGTGTCTGCTGCAACGGGTCGTCGGCGGCTCTGGTGTGTCGGTGTTCGTCGGAGTTTGACGGCGATGTGGCTGTCGTCGGAGGGGTCGAGTTCGGGGAAGAGGGGCTGTGGGGAGATGGAAGAGGAGGCGGAGGCTGGGACTGAGGCGTGAGGTTTGAGGCTTGGGCGGTCGGATCTTGGAGCGGCTCGAGCAGGGCTGACGGCGAGGAGGTGTTGTCGTGGCCGGACTTTGACGGGGAGATGGTCGGAGGTGGTGCACGCGAACGAGGCTGGGCGGCAGCCTGGCGGGGCTACAGGTGGGTGGACGGAGGAGGGAGCGGGGAGGCGATGATGGGGTGTGGTGGTTGCGGATCTGGGCGCGGGTCACGAGGAGGGCGAGCGGCTGTTGGCGGTCGTTGTCGCGGGCTGGTTAAGGTGGTGGCGTTGAGGATGGGTAGCAGGTTGAGGCTGGGGTGTGGGGGAGAGTGGCGTTGGGTTAGCGGTGGCCTGGGCATGGGGATGGAGGTACGGCGGCCAAAGCGATGCGGTAGGAGCGGGGCGCTAGCATGAGGGACAGCTGGAGTTTGGGTGGCCGACGGTGGAAGAAGAAGGAGCGGCGGGCGGTGTTCGTTGTGGCTTGGGCGTGGTCGGAGGTGGCGACGAGGAGAGAGGGGTGGCGTGGCTTGGTTGACGTCATGGGGTAGCAGGGTTTGGCTGAAGTCTCAGGTGAGAGGAGGAAGATGAGATCTGAGAGGAGAGGGAGAGTTAGGGATTCTTTTGAGGGGAGAGAGAAAACGTGTAGAGAGAGAATAAAGGAATTTGTGGTTATTTGGAAGGGAATTAAGAGAGAAAATTAAGGAGAGAGAAAAATGCACGTGATTGAGAAGAGAAATGGTATAAAATAAATGTGATTAAGGGGGTAATTGGGAAGTGATTAAGGCTGATTGGGAAAAAGAATTTGGAAGGAATTCAAATTAGAGGAAATTAAGAGGGAGAAGATTATGGGCATATATTTGCAAGATATTCAGAATAATAATATTAATAAATAATTAACAACTAAATATTCATATATTTGTATATGTACTAGTGTACTAAGCTCAAGTTTACATAAAAAATTATTAATAATATCAATAGTTAAAATAATTATTTAAAATACTCATTGTAACTATAAATTAATATTTCACAGAATTAATAATTTCAGGACTATATATTTTATTTATTTATTTATTTTTAAAAACTCATAACATTCTAGAAATTGAGAAAAATATTAATAAAATAAAGTTTAATATTTTAAATGCTAGTAAAATTTATTTAGATACATATCGAAAATTTACGGTTGTTACAAAAAGCCTCTCCATTTGAGTCTGATGGTGTCTACCAGCATACCCAGACTAAAAAGGGGGTTGTCATACCGCTTGATTACAAGCATTTAGCCTCTATTTCTAATAATGAGGATGATGATTGCTCGGCAGTAGCAACATCTCACACCTCAAGCTCAATGCAAAGTGGGCGCGCAAAGACGCACATGGCTAAAATCGCTGATGATATAGCCAGAAAGCTGGAAGAGCACCAAGCTGTAATTTCCATGCAGCAATGCACAATCAACTCCATGAAGAAGATGCTAGCAAAGCTTCTAGAAAAGAAGAAGAAGAAAAAGAGGACGTCACGGGCTCATCCGAAGTCCTCAACCAAGAACAAAGAGCGAGAACCCACTCTTCTGCAAACAACAGAAGGAGAAGAAAATCCTGAGTGGTCCTCTAATTCGTCATCTGAATCTTCAGAAGAGGCGTCACATTCTAGCAACTACCCACAAGATAAGAGGCTTAACGAGTTCCAAAGCCAACTCGACACCTTAAAACTCCAGAAAAATATGAATGAACTGGGGGTCGTTAGGCCATACCCTGTCGAATGGGACTCTGTCCCCTATCATCCGAAGTTTAAGCCACTCAACCTCCTGCAGTTTAATGGCAAGGGTTCTCCTACCCAACATGTTTACTACTTCCAGACATAAACTGGACACACAGTGGGAAATGATCCAATTATGACTTGACTATTCATTAACACCCTCAAAGGGGGTGCTTTTGAATGGTTCCGTAAGCTGGAACTAGGCTCCATCAAATCTTGAGCTGATATGGAAAGAATCTTCATGACCAGATTCTTCGACGATGACATAGAAGTATCTATGGCCATCCTGCTAGCTAAAAAGCAGAAGAAGACAGAGTCTGTCAGTAATTTTGTTAAGAGATTTAGAAATCAGTTGGTGCATTGTCGTGATTAAATCTTTGAGAATACATTGATCGAGATATGCCATAGTAATCTCTCGATCTATATTTTATCCAAGATTGGAGCGGTAGAGACCCGAACTTGGAAAGAGTTGTTCACTAAGGTGAACATGTAGAAAACATGCCCAAGCGGATAGATGCCGAGGAGCCACGTGAATCTCAAAGAGGGGGTAACCAGAGCGACCACACCCCTCAGAAACAATCGAAGGGGAAGGTTATTTTGGTGGTAGCGGTCACTTCCTCCCTTAAATCTTCTTCGAAGCAAAAGAGCAATTCTTTGGATAACTGCTTTCAGCAGAAGTACGCTTTCAAAGATAACCAAATCGAGCCGATCCTCAAGTCCTTAATCAAGGCAAAGAAGATCAAGCTCCCAGAATCAATGTGACTCGAGGAGATGTCGAGAACGGATGATCCCAACTACTGTGCGTACTACATGATGGTTCATCATCCCACCTCTAAATGCTACATCCTGAAGGATAAGATCTAAGCTTTATTGGATGCATGTGTCTTTACCCCTTCAATCCTGATTATCGCTAGAGTGGGGGTAGTCTCGGTTCCTCTGTAAAACCAGTACTATCTCGATTCTTCTCTCTAACGGAGTCATGATGACTCAAAGCTCATCATCAATCAGCTCCACAAAATACTATCACGTTAATGATTACCTCTGATTATTAATTTTCTCCAAATTCGCCCGCCAACCCTCTTCAATAGGATGACGGGACCATAAAATACTATCACGTTAATGATTATCTCTGTTAGCCAATCCCTTTTTAGAATACTTTGTCAAGTATTGTTCTACCATGTGATGAACACCTACTTATCACTCGATCAAGATAGTGATCTACCATGTGATGATTCACTATCTGATTCCTTCCGAATGTTCTATCTTCTTAGAATGGTCGAAGATAGTGGCTTACCATGTGATGTGCTTCTATTTCAATCATAATCGTTATACTCCCGTGTCACTGAATGACTTGATTTTCTCTAAATCCACCCACCAATCCTCTTCAATAGGATGGTGGGTCCACTAAACTATCACTTTAATAATTACTTCAGATAGTCAACTCTTGGCTCCATATTGAAAATACTTCGTCAAGTAGTTTTCTACCATGCGATGAACCCATACTTGTCACTCGATCAGGATAGCGATCTACCATGCGATGATTCACTATCTGATCTTTTCCAAATATTCTATCTCTCTAGAACGGTCGAAGATAATGGCCTACCATGTGATATGCCTCTATTCTAATCACAATCATTATACTCCCATGTCGCTAGATGATTTGATTATTTCCACCTCATCATTCCTACAAATGATGTTGTTCATTGATAGTGGCCTACCATGTGATGTGCCTCTATTCCAATCACAGTTGTTATACTCCCATGTCACTGAACGACTTGATTATTTCCACCCCATCATTCCTGCAAATAACATTGTCCATTAATAGTAGCCTACCAAGTGAAGTGTCGCTACTCCAATCACAGTCATTATACTTCCATATCACTGAACGACTTGATTTCTTTCGCACCATCATCCTTATAAATAACATTACTCGCTGATAGTGGCCTACTAAGTGATGAGCCCCTATCTTCCCCCTTGTGACCTACCAAGTAATGAGTTACTATTCATCAACGATATCACCACACATCAGCAGGCCTATCATACGAAGAGCCTCGCTTTCAAAACACCAGGTTGAGTTGTTATACTGAACGACACAACCAAACTCGATTACAACTTAACCGTTGTAATCATATTCAAACACTTAATCCAACGCCTTGAATGGCTAAGGATAGAGGAGAAATCTTTAACATTGAGCCTAAGGGAAACTCATCGACAACTTATCATGCTAAGGGTAAAAGCATAGCTAATCTAACTCAAACAGTAGTTGGTAAAGACAAATCAAATCCGTTGATAGTTGAGAGTTTGCTAAAAATTCTAGGTGACGATCATTAGCCGCGTCTGAAGAGTTTAACTTCGTCAGAATGGCCAAGTTCGCTGGAAGGCTCCTCATTTTATCTGAATGGTGATAATTTTGCAAGACTTAATATTCAAAGTATTTCAGACCCCATGCAACCCAATTTGGGTCTGAAAACTTTGAAGGGGGTTTCGTAGGTAAGAATAACTACCTTTATTCCTAACAAAGAAGATCTAAGTTTGACAGAAGGCTAACAATTGTCTGAAGTTCGCCTGAAGGCTGAACTGCGCCTGAACACTAAACTCCGCCTACAAAGACTTAAGTTCGCCTGAAAGCTGAAGTTCGCCCGCAAAGGAACACTAAACTTTGCCTGCAAGACTGGAGTGCGCCTAAGCATTGAAGCTCGCCTGAACAGAGTCAAGTTTGCTTGAATGCTTGACTCCGCCTAAACATTTAAGTTCACCTGAATGAAATAGAGCTAAGTTTACCTGATAACTTAGCTTCGCCTGAATGATCCATGCTGATCCAAGCTCACCTGAAACTGGTCGAGCTTTACTTGATAGCTTCGTCTACGAGGTTCGCCTGCATGCTCCAACCTTGCTTGCAAGCTCGCTTGAACGCCCAAGTGCGCCTAAACGAAGTCCGCCGGCACAGATTGACCAAGTCAACCACTAAAGCTTGAATTGTGGAAGCGGTTGCACCCACTTACCTCGTTCCTAGAAAGTGGTTACATGTCATTTGTCTCTATAAACAGCCACTCATGGCTATAAGAAAACGAGGGAAGGCATTAGAGAGAGCATTGGGATCCTTTGTGCACTCGACCTTTAACTTTCAAGCATCCTAGCTCGGGTACTCGAACTCAAAAGACCAAACTTCTACCACGCGAGGAAGTTTGCCCGCAACCTTGGAATCATCAACGGGAAGCAAACTCGACTCAAGCATCAAGTGAATCATCCTCTCGCCATCCAAAGCCCACATTAAACAAAAAGAAAAGTCAAATTAACATTCTCTTCCTCTGTACTAGAGAGAGAGAGAGAGAGAGAGAGAGAGAGAGAGAGAGAGAGAGAGAGAGAGAGAGAGAGAGAGA